>JAPNUC010000036.1:0-97373 GCA_028554685.1 Agrotis ipsilon | reverse complement strand
AAGCTTCGGTTGTTTATTTTTCTAGCTTTAATGAGTTTTGTTCTCTTTTAACTAAGTTTAACGAAAATATCACTCATTGAATTGTTTCAAAACTTGCATTTAACTTTAAATCCAAACTTAATTTCAGTATAAGAGCTTCAAGGAAGTTGTGATTATACAGCAGCAGTAAAACGGTTTTGTTTTACGACGCTGAAACATGATATTTCCTCACGTGTCCAAATCGTTTCCCGAATTAACGACTAACATCAACATTTGACGGATAGTTATGTACTAGGTTAAAACGGAGTTTCCTGAACCCATTTTTTTTGTAACCCTATCCTTGGCCCCCACTGTTGGGGCAAAAGGTCGCACCGAACCTTCCACGCTTCTTTTTGTGCGGCTTGCGCCGGGCAATCATTCATAAAGTCGTCTAGATCGTCACGCCCATCTGAAGGCCCCTAAAATAGTGGAATTGTTAACGGATAACTAATAGCATTAAGTCACACAACTCATCATCATCACAATAACTTACTCTTGCAGTCACGACTGGCTCGTAGCGTAGGTGTTTCAAAGACACTGAACACACTACACCTCACATCATTTACTCACGTTTACGTCTGCGCGCTCGACAGTTGTTAAGCAGCTGCACCAACTATATAATAATACTCTAATTACAGCGGTCACTTTGCGACTTACAACGGTGAACTACTGCAAATTTACCACAACCTGTGTGTTTTTAGGCTGCGATCGTCGCCTACTTCATTGCAAGCATTATAAGATTTTAAATTAATATGCCGGTAACGGTACGTAACCATAATTTGTGTTCCAATTTTAATTTTATAACCATTGAGCTCTCTGTGTTAGTTAGCTCTCCATGAATATATTTACAAAATATGGTACGAGAATCACGGACAATCATGTAGAACAAGAAGAGTAATCCGGATAATAAACAAAGCAATGACGTATTTCAATGCTATTGAAGCTGCTCAGCCATTCATATTTCATAGTTTAACGTGGAAGAGTTTTTTCTGCATTACTCTAAACTGTTTAGTTTCTCGCTTATCTCAGGCTTAAAATGAACAAAAACAAAATGTAGAGTAGGTATAAATCGATAAATGAATTGTGCTTCGATTGCTCCACTGAAATGAACAGATTCTAAATATGAGTAAAAAAGAAATAATTTATATCATCATAAAAGCTATGGGTCCCGCAGCGTCCAATTGCCTCATTTCCTCACATCGTAGTCCCCGAGTACTACAGTGCCGGATGTTCGAATCACTAACGAGAACCGCTTTCATACAGCTGCAATTCTTATGTACTCTGGTACAGTTGACGTTTCATTTTGCACAGGTTCAAGAAGTTATTAGTTTCCGAGCACAAGCTGAGTAGCTAGTGTATAGGTAAATTATTTGCATCCCCCCATCTAGGAAAGGGTACTTTTGCTGTTCGATATCTGACGTAAAGCCCGTTTTTCTATCCGCAAGTGAGTAAAAGCGTTTTTATCCTCTAGTGAATAAAGTAAATTTGAATTAGAACAGCGTATGAACAAAAAGAGTAGCAGCAGTACTGGCGGCCGGTGACCGCAAACACGAATCGCTTGCAGTGGTGCCCACTTGACGTTCGAGGTTGTCGAGGAACAATTCTTTTTTAAAATTTGATGTTTCCTCGCCTTAGGTGGGAAAGCAAGAGTACGCTGCCTCGGGTGTAAGGCTGCGTTGCAGTGGGCTACTTGAAATCCGCGCGTCACTAAGAGTTGTACTTTATTCCCTCGTTGCCGTCGGGTGTAACACTTTGAACCTCCTCGCTGGCTACGGACGGAGGTTCATCCACAAATCCTTAATTACGCTTCGGATACAATACCCCCCTGGAGCGTAATCTACAAGTATTTTGTTAAAATCTCAGAACCCGAAACCTTCCTTGTCTCTTACGTTGTTATTTTGACCACCTATTTTATTTGCTTTGTGCGGTTTTCCATTTCAAGTCTTATTGTAGGTTATGACAAACCAAGATAAAAATAAGTAACTTTGAAACTACTACCTAAGTATATTTGGATTTAATTGTATAAGAATTATGTTCTAATATAAGGTATTAGTTAATCTAAACTGAATAAAAGCCTATCTTGTGTGTGTAACAATTAATTGCTGTTTTTTTTTGGTTTTTTTGCATTTAGATATTTCCTCGCTGAGGTGGGATGAAAAGTTACGTGTTGCACTCGAGTGCAAAGAGTTTCACCTTGTTGCTCTTTTTTGTTCCCTCGCTATCAATCATGATTCTAATTTTTGAATCACTCGTTGCACCGTGATTCCAAAGTTAGAATCATTCCGCTTGCTCGGGTCATCAAACATTAGTCACGCGTTAAAAATCAACTTTGCACTCTTGTATAAAACAAAGTAACATTATGTCGTTAAAATAACGCCTCTTTACTTCCTTTTAACCCTTCTTAAGTCCTGTAATCACTATATATAATACCAATATGATACTCCTCGGCTACATAAAACTTTTATAACACGTAAACAAACACCTTCAATATCCGTTGGCCACTGGACTGTGGAAGCAAAATAAATAAACAGTGTTTCTTAATTGTCACTTACATATGAGATAGGAAATGATTAAAATTCGAAATATTTTCAGGTTGGTTCGTTTTTCTAAAACCCAATAGTAATATTCAATCGGTAGAAAATCCTTCTGCAAATAAAATAATGGCTTGTTTACCCTTTTCATTCACTGTGATCACTGAAGCATGTCTTTGAAGAGGACGTTTTTAACAAAAGATAGTGTAATCTTTTGTGGTTTCAGAAGAAATTCAGTTAGCTAGTTCCTCCCCGAATTTAAAATTCTTTACTAAAATGTTTTTTGTATCTCTCGAATTCGGAAAAAGAAACTGTTTCATATATAAATTGGTCGGACTACATGGTACGGAATGTTAGATTCGATTGGACTTAAAAAACTTCACATTTCCAATGACTAGTTGCATAGCTCAGCTGTTGCGCATGCAACACAACACGTACTGCATATTTTTTAATACGTGCCTCACTTCAAGCATCTTCTTACTCTATGTATTAGATTAATATAAAATAAACGAAAATACTAACTATATTAAAAACAACAAGAAACACTTTTAAAAAACTACAATAGAATAAATTAAACCTATTATAAAAAATTATGGCAAAACAAAAATGTATGTAGCGTTTTTATTATCAAGATTGAAATGAAGCAAGCTTACATCGATTCAGAAGTTTCACGAGTTCAGTAAGTTTAGAAGGTTTGCACGGCCTGCTGAAATTCAAATTATGCAGGGACAGTGCCCTAAGAAAAGTCTGACAATGGACAAAGTATTCTCCTGCCAAACGATGCTACAAAGTCCATTTATTTCTAGCGAGATAGTCATGAAAGAGCCCGTAAATTAGGTTTTAGTATGATCCATCTCAGAATCCGGGCGTCTCTGCTCCATTAAATAAGAACAGCAAGAGACAGACTCTCTACTGCGTGACAGAGCAACCTTTAAAAATATCTTTTCTGGCTGCGTGCCCTAATATGAATTGACCGCACCGAATTTGATTTTAAATACCAGATCGCAATCAAGCATTATAGTTGGCCACCAGGGTTTTCGGTGAAAGTATAAGACGGCTTAGGTCTGTATTAACGTTGTTGGCTAATAAGACAATAAACCAATGTGATTGTCTATTAAATAAATATAAAACCAAATATACCAGAGTGTTTCTTTTAAATGGGCCAAAGGGAGAAATCACAAGACATAAGAAACGAGAAAACTTTCCTTAGGAACCTGTACTCTTTTGATACTGATAATTTTGGCGTTTTTATTTTTTGGTCAAGTGTGAGCTGGTCCACAGAAATGAGTGAAAATTGACCAAAAATTTTGTTTATGGCCGTTCGACTCTGTTTTCAGGGTAAGGATCATGTCATTGTACGGAAGAAAAAAATCGGGCGGCGGAAGTTGTCAGAATTTAGCAAAATTTTTTTCATACAATTGGTCATGAAACGAAAAAAAATACCAATATTTTTATTATGCCATGGTATTTAGTAGTTCTGTAAGACATTTCATTGTATGGGAAGGAAAATGCCCGCAACAGAAGTGGTCAGAATCTTTATGAAATAACTGACGACTCTGTTAATACGACTTTATGCTGTAGAGCGAAACATTACTCTACTTTGGCCACTTCGACTGTTTCAGATATTTTTTTTCTCTGCCCATGACACTGATCTTATCCTTAGATGAAAGTAAATCAAACAGCATAAAAAAAAATGTATTTTTTCGATTCATACATTTGTTGAAAAAATATTTTGCTAAGTTTGACCAACTATCTGCCGGCCCCGAGTTTTTTCTTCCATCAATGAAATGATCCTTACATGAAACAGAGTCGAACGGCATCAAAAATTTTTTGGTCAATTTCACTCATTTCTGTGGACAGCTCACACGTGACCAAAAAATAAAAACGCCAAAATTATCAGTAGCAAAAAACTAAAGGTTCCTAAGAAAGTTTTTCTCGTATCTCTTATGGATGCAGATTTCTCCCGTTTGGCCCCTTTAAAAGAAACACCTGTATACTACTACCTCTATGTTTTTTTTTTGTGTCGTAAAATCAGCAAAATGAGTCCCGCCCAGGGCAGGACGGGGAGACTATCAGACTTGTACGTTTTATCCAAAATAAAAATGTTAGTATTTGGGAACAAGATATGTTTAATTGGACGTACTCTACTCGCTGATTAACCACAATACTGTATGCCTGGCCATATTGCCCCTGGCATGTTAAAGGGTGTTTAATTCAGTCCCTGCCATAGCTTTGTGTAAAAACTACAGTAAATAAACTTCTTATCGATTAATTATCTCAGTGTGTAGACTGTGTCTTTACTAGCCAAAAAAGGTTTAAGATGGTTTTGATTAAAATTCTGTTAAAGAAGGTTTTCTTTTCATGTTAAGGAGCAGAATTTAAGATGACATCAGTTTTAAGTTTCACGAGAATGGAAATTTCTTAAAAGATATTGCTGAACCCGTAATTTATTACATTAAGTTGTTACGTGCCATGGGACTGCCTAATATTGACATCGTGGTTTTTGAGGTAATAGAATGTTATGGCTGCAAAAGAAGGAGCAGAAAGTTACACAATATACACATAATTAAGTGTTATAGAATGCAAGATTATTGAAACAAACAAATGACAATGGGCAAAAGTGGTCCAAGATCCTCCAGGTGCCACCTATGGGAAGAAAGAACATAGTTGTAATACGCATACTCCGTTGTATACCAATAACCGCCTTCCCAATGAAAACCATCTGGGAAGGCGGTTATTGGTGATAACAACGTAAATGTTCAATACATCATTTTTTTACAAGCTGAAACAAAAAGTTAGGTTAGGTTCATTTAAAGGTTTCATTGGTTTTTGGGGTGGAGGTAAGTCGAAATAAGCCAACCGCCTTCCCAGTATGGTTCATTATGCGTGGGCATCATCTACAGTTGACAATACATTTGAACATTGTGTCACGGACATCACTAAAGGCTGATAAAAAAAAGTTGGTTAGCTAGTTAAAGTCCCGTTGATATTTTTAGTGGTTGTAGGCACACATAAGCCAACCGCCTTCCGCGATGGTTCAGTATGTGTCAGACAAAGGCATTTACATCTTGAAATCTGAATAAAAAAAGTTAGGTTATGTTAGCTATTTAAGGTTTCATTGGTATTTGTGGAGGTAAGTCGCACTCAGCCTACCACCGTCCCAGATGGTTCTGTCTGCTTTGGGCCCTCATCTACGCAGTTAAACACAAAAGTTTAGGTTTAGGTAGCTTTAAAGGGCCGCCTTTTGGTATTTTTAGGGGGGGTAAGTCCCACATAAGCCAACCGCCCTTCCCAGATGGTGTCAGTATGCATTGGGCATCATTTATAGCTAACAAAAAAAAAGTTAGGTTAGACTATTTAAGGTTCGTTGATATTTTTAGTGATGTAATCACAATAAGGCCAACCGCGTACCCCAGATGGTGTCAGTATGTGTCGGACATCATTTACAGCTGAACAAAAAAGGTTAGGTTAGGTTAGCTATTTAAAGGCCCCGTTGGTATTTTTAAGTGGGTGAAGGTCACACACACGCCAACCGCTTCACAGATGGTTCAGCATGCGTTGGACAATCATTTACAGCAAAAAAAAATTAGGTTAGGTTAGGTAGCTATGGAAGGTTTCGTTGGGGGATTTAGAATGGGTGTAAGTCACACACAAGCCAACCGCCTTCACAGAGGGTTCAGTAGGCTCGGCAATAGTTAAGTGAACACCTAAAAAGTTTAGTTAGGTTAGCTATTTAAGGTCTGGTTGGATTTGTAGGGTGTAAAACGTCACACACAAGCCACCGCCTGCAGAGATGGTTCAGCATGCGTCGGACATCATTAAGAGCTGAAAAAAAAAGTTAGTTAGGTTAGGTCAGATAGGCAAGGTTAGGGAGGTTAGGTAGTCACTAACAAAATAAAAAAGACCCCCGGAAAGGATTTTTTGATAAGCTTTTGCCAGAATGATGTCACAAGACCATATGCTGCTTTCATTTCCATAGAGTCATCAATGGCGGATCTTGGGACCAATTTTCCATACATATTTTGCCCATTGTCCATTCTCTCAAGACCGCAAAAACTTTGCTGATGACAGCTGTTACAACGAATCTAAGTACGTTTTGTCCTCAAAAATTGTAGTGGAGATAAATGGTTACAGGGTGAATAATAGATAGAATATACGCACGCAGGGAGTAAAGCATTGGCCTTAAGCTCACGGGCGTATTGAAATCCCGAAACGAGCACGAAGGATTCTGGGGTGAACCTCCGTAGCGCAGCGAGGAGGTTCAGAGTTAATTCCCGAGTGAAACGAGGAATTAGTTAGAATCCTTAGGTAGCGAGGGGATTTACAATCAGCCCAAGACAAGGGCAGCTTTACCCCGCGAGGAGCGTACTCTGCTTTTCACACCTACTGCGAGGAAATAAATTCGATTTTGTGAAATTTGAATGTGGTACGACAACTTCGAACATGAAGTGGCACCCCTGTACGCGAGATGCAGCTGTTTGCTGCCAGCGGCCGCCCTTTACTGTACACTCCTTGGTGAAAAGTTTTCATAAGGTTTTCTTTGAGGTTACAAATGCCAAATCACTTATTCCCACGGGTTAATGGAATTCAGTACATAATTATTCCCGGCTCGAGCGAGGGGGAATAGTGTCATGCCGGGTACAGTAGTTGCCTGACTAATATAAATGAACATTTACGACGAGCAAGTAGTGTAAAACAAGGTTTCCCTGTTCACACCAACGTTGTGGAAACTTTTGACAACTGTGTCTGTTAGCAGGAGGGCAGGGTTTCATATTGAACAGCCGTTGTATAACAATAGACGTTTTTTTTTTAAACTTTAGATACGAGATAGTCGGACAGTGAATCCGTTTATTATGACATGAAGGGACGGTCATTCTAAGCGGCGTCAGGCAGTTTGTACAAAATAACAACCTCCTGGTTTTGTCAGTATGTATGTATTATAGCAGAGAGACAATATAGAACTAAGTCAATAATATTATTGTTATTACACACTGGAGACTCAAAACAACCCTGCATGCGACGAACATCATCGGGTATCAATGTGACCTTCCGACACTTGTCGAAGTTGTTTGAAAGAATTTCTATAAAACCCACTTCGCTGTGTAATACGCGTCATAATAACGGTGGTCATTATAGTTTAAATATTCCAGCAACAGGGGTGGCTACAGCGTAGCTGAGGTTATGAAGTCACCTCTAACGATCGCTCACGCGGCCGCAAGCTTTCGTATTACCAGATAGATGAATTCCAGACTAACATTTTGTTTTCTGAAATTGTTTGAAAGATTTCCGTATTCGCTTTTACTTTAACGTTTTCAAGAGCTTAAATATAGGCGGTAACGTAAAACTAAATACAATGTAATAGATGTATGAAAAGGATGTTTTTGACTGTGGCGAATGCTTGACCAAATTACAAATCAATATGAGGAACAAAAATACGAAACCACTTATAGGAAAAGTACTCGTTATTCTGTTAAAATGTTTCATGCTTTTCCACAATAAAAGCAAGTATTGAATCTGGAGATTGCTTTTCTATCGTATTGTCCCGAATGTGCCGCAACCCATTTACACCATATGGAACAACGAAATATATTCTAGAAAAACTTGCTGAAAGAGTTGTTATTGTAATTTTTGTCGGCTTGCGTGGTCGCGTTTTCAATTTCCCGGACGGAAGTAATAGTTGTATGATCTACAAGTAGTTGTTTTCGGTCTGCGTTTGTGTAGTGAGTTTGGATATTAATACAAAAATAAATAATAATTAAAATTAATATAACCATATAGTTTTCCAATACAAGAAGAAATTACAGTGCGGGGCAATGTTTAAAAAAAAAGTTAAAAAAACAACAGA
The DNA here is from genome assembly GCA_028554685.1 of Agrotis ipsilon. NCBI lineage: Eukaryota > Metazoa > Arthropoda > Insecta > Lepidoptera > Noctuidae > Agrotis > Agrotis ipsilon. Next base: position 88,979 of record JAPNUC010000036.1, on the reverse strand, counting down.
TCTCTAATCGAGCAGCCTAAGGCGGTGTGTGCAATTGCGCTGTCCGCTAGTGACTGTGAAAAGCGAATCAATTGAATCGCCACGGAAACACGACGCCATATTCAGATTTTGTCTCATTTAAAGGTGAACGACTAATTATTTGTTAATGACCGGCTCTGGCTCGTGCAGCTTGCTAATTGAGATTCGGTGATAATTATGAATTAGCAGGTAAGCTTCGTAACGTAGTCGTGACTTAGTACCTTACTAGTCCTGCCATAAATAATATTTCTTCTTCAATAGCATAACTCAAAAAGGCGGTCGTGTGCCAACAAACTGTATCCCTTTCTCTTATTCGATAACATTGCTGTTTCAATATTGTCATTGTTTGACAATAGAGAGTACTCTTTAATGGACTATATTGTGTTTGCTTATTATTGTTCTAACTCAATCAATAGAATTAAATGCACCATCGAAACGGGGAGAACAGGAAGAATACTTTGCTCTTGGGGAAGTCAATTTTGTGCGATTTACAAACAACAATCCCTAAACGACAACACAAACACACGACGCTTACTAAACAACGACAAGGAAAAGGATTGGTGAAACGAAAAGTAATGTGTGTTTTTGAAACATAGTCTTTAGAATTTAAAAAAGCAAAAGTTTCATCAAAATACACTGCCGGGCTGGGATAATTCTGTTAAATTTCAGAGGAATGAAACCTACATAGTTAATTTGTTTATTTTTAGTAGATTTAACAAGAGTTTTGAACTAAAGGTGCCCATTTCTTTGAAACCATTAGGTTTGTTAATATGTTCAAATTGAAAAAAGCCGTCGGTTTCACACATTTTCATAAATACCATCCAAATGTAGGAAAAGAAATTGTGTAAAGAGTTCGAGGAATTTCTTTTCTTTCTGCGTCGGTGTTAAAAACTCGGAATATACCGAGTACACAGGTGGAAATTTTCCGTCCATTATGACGTTTCATAAAGGGTCGGTCACTGACGGTACAGACGGCCTTGATACGTCTGGTGGATCTCGTTGTGACGTAAAATGTTCCAACGGCACACGACGTCATATTTGACGTCATGTGGTCGGCTCCCCTTTCGTCAGTGTGACTTTAGGATAAGACTATGAACCGAACAACTTGTTACCGAGGAATCATGCCGAGACGTCCGCAGATGACGTCGTATAAGCTAAAATATCACCTGTTCGCGACTTTAAATAACCTATAAAAAGACGGTAGAATGTTCGTGCGTACCAGGGGTCTTAAAAGGTGTCAGGGTTAAGCTTACTCCCAGATTGAAACAACCAAAAATAAATAATGTTAGATAGGGTTGGCACAATGGTTAGAGTAACATCACACTATCATGTTCATGGAGGTAAGATAGAGTACCATTTTTTTGACAGTTATCAATTTATTCGATTTTTCAAATGAGGTGTGCTATTAAAGTTACTTACATAGCTATTTGATATATATAAGACCTATGTCACAGCAAACTGTTAAGCAGTCAAAACTAATTTAACAATAACGATAACAGTTCCATATACATAAGGTAATGGTTTTTTTTGTGACCCTTAAAAAAAACCTGTAATTCTAGACTAGAGGTATTACAAACTGAGGCGTTCTAAAACACAATATTTTTTAATGCAGAACAACGCATTGTAACATAAAAGCGTTTTGACTGGAGAGTTTTGGCACTGTAACAATAGACATGTCTAAATGTGCGGACCGAATTAACAAGGTATATAAATGACCACCTAGAAACATGTTATAACATTTTATGTTACATAGCCTGTACGCACCGTTATAACATCTATGTCGCTCGGAAATGGAGCGAAACGGAAAACATATACTTTTATTTTAAATCGTGAATGAAAAACAGACATTGATATTATATCGCTTACAGCAACATTTGGATCTTCTTCAGAAATGTTAGTCACCTCCAAAAACATTTAGGTATCGAAGACCTCAAAGGATAATCAGAAATAACAAGAGTATGTATTAAATTCTGTTCCATAAGGTAGTACTTTTTGTCATGACAACGTTTCTAGCACATGGGTTGAACTTGGATTACTTTGTTTTTAGTAGTGGACAGTAAACAATCTGTACACGTCGTGAGGATAACATAAATAGCAATCTTTACAGACAAGTTTCATAAAGATTATACATTATAGTCTCGTAGTTGGTAAACAGCCCTGAACTAGTGTAAATAAAGCAATTTGCTTCTTTACATTAATTACAGAGTCGGAGCAATCAATTTCTTTTAAACGTCTGTATAGGTGTTGTAAAGGCTTGTTAGGTGACCATAACTAAGCCTTTGAGTGTCTCAGATAATTCTCAAAAGAGGAAGCGGAAAAATTATCTAGAACCCCATGCAATTTTGCATCATCACTTAAATGACATAAAACATGAAACATTGTAAAGAAGAAACGATTGATCCGTACACCTTCTGCGATGTTTGATAAACATTACAAAATTTCACTTACAAAATCAGAATACCCAACTTTGTAAGTATGGCTTTTTAGAAGCATAATATATTTATACGACAGTGAAGTAGAAGAAATTTTTGTAGAGGGAGTACAAAAATATCTTTGAAGACTACGGGACCGAGGTAAACAGAAAAATTCGAAACTCGGTTGCTTTCCAACGAAGCCAAGTCGATTAAAGCACGAGTCGTCGAGTAAATTCCATTGTCATATAGTTTTGAGACAACTAAACAAGTAGTCTATCAGATATGCTTCACTATCAGACTTTGTAACGAACTTGCAATCACCGCCTACCCAAGCATTCAACGCTTTCTCATGACTCCTAACGAACACTGCATATAGTCAATTGAGATACTGAAACTAAATCAATTGGGAGCCTTAAATAGGGAATTCACCAATGTGGATGAATCTTCATCCGTTTGTTCGACGAATTGTAAATCAGTTTCCTGCGGGGAGCGGTGGACACGTTTGTAATACTACGCGCCCCTTGAACATATTCACCTACTTACTTCAAACATTTGTCGCAAGCAGAATACCACCATGGATTTGTAGCATTTGACATGGCCCTTGCGGTGCACACAAATAAAAGCTGTGGTACTTCATGGTATATGGTTACATTTAAGAAAAAGCCCGCTGGAAAGGAATTGCAAAAGTTCATCAACAAGGCGTTGAAGAGACGATTCGAAAGGCGAAGGGTTCAGGGTTCCAAATACACACAAGGGCAATAACAAAAGCCGGAGCAATTGCAATAAGGGTGAACGAGCCGAAAAGGGCCACAAAAGGGGAAGGAGGGACTGGGAAAGAGAGAAGACCAGCCACAGGAAAGGACAGTAAAAGGTTATTAGGATGGTCTATAAACGATAGATCACAATGTGTTAATAGAGTTGCTAATTGATTTTGTAAACCGAGGTAAACTATTTCTCCTGAGGTCTAAGCGTGTTGTCCGCTAGTTGTAAAGGGTTGTAAAACAATGTACGACGACGGCGGGTAATGTCAGGGCATATTGGTGCAAGGATGTTTAAAAACTATGGTGCTGTGTGTGAAAGACTATGACGAAACACCCCATGGTCGTAGTCGGAAAGGTAATCTGGGGTTTTCTAAATGCGTTAGATCAGTGGAAGATGGACTTGCATACACCTGCCGTACATCATCTCTTCAAGTGGCACAATCGCTGGATCTGTTGTTCATCATAACATTGTGTAGGGCTCTGCTCAGTAAATGAGATGAAGGCTATGTGTCAGTTGATCTATCTGAACATAGATCTGGTGGCACACACTAGTTTTGCTCCTGAATTTGTGGATGAGCATTAGTGCGAATTAGAAAAATATATTAACATGTTGTTGAACATATGTTATATTTTTACAATAAGATTTTATGAGCACTATTTCTAAATTATTATTCTATATCGTTACTAGCGGTCCGCATTCGCTTGTATTTCCTTTACAATCTCAGTTTTAATGGCCCTTGTCCGTCTTTGCATCTGCCGGTGACCTACATCGGCCTATGTTTGTAAGGAATTTGTTGTAATTTTTTCACTCATGGCCTATTGACCCTTCGTGCATGCAGTCTTCAATAGCAGTAAACTATTTTGTAATTAAGGTTATAGATGCTGGTCCGTAAATTAAAATTATTTTGATATTAAGTCAAATGCCTAATTTAAATTTTACTGTCTAAAATAGGGAGTTCAATGAAGTAGCAATTATGTATCTGACTGAGGCTTACTGTTTTGCAAGAAATTACACACATTTATAATATTGTTGTATTATTGTACAAGGTCAATATGACCACAAAGAAAACATACTTAAATACCTTATTTCGCGCCTGATGGGCTGGGCCCGCTTCCGTTCCGGTGCATGTTTTAACCCAAACGTTTATCAATCTTCTATATCTTTATCATTGATCCTGGTGATGAACACCCCCATTTGATGCCGCTCGAAAATAAAATTATGTTTGTACATTTCAAGAAGATGTAGACTGCATAGTAATTAATGCAATACAAAACCATGTGGAAATTGCAGACAAACCAACATGAGTTTAACGGAGAACTATAAATTCATGCCATTGCAATTTTGTATGAAAACGAAGTGACAGCTCATTTAAAGTCCTCCGTTAAACAATTGGTGGTTCCGTGCAACTCACCGGTCAGACTCACAGAACTTCACACAGACAGTAAACACCAAACAATGATTTAGTATTCTTATGGAGCATAGTTACCTATTATCACAGATTTGAGCTTCTATTGCAAAATGGTTTTTTTTGTTGATCGCTTGCGGAAAGTTAAATTGTGAAGCAAAGCCAGGCTCATTACATCTACAACACTCGGTACACGTAAGGCGCCAGTCCAATCAGTACATGCACAACCTCTTTACAACGTACGGTCCTCCTGAAGGGAGCCTAGTAGTCGGAAAGCTTGAAAAAAAAAGATTTAATTAAATTATGTTTCATCTTATCTATCTATCTAGAGCTATACATATAATAAAACTGTAAAAAATTAAATTTTTGTACATTAAATAAAAACTCAAAAAATTATGCCAGGGTATTAAAGGACAACCAATAGACCCTTTCTAAGCATTTTAGAATTTTTTGTCCTGTTAGCTGTTTGTCGTTTGTCGGTGTTGGTCAGTTTCACGTAAATATACGAAATTTAATGTAGATAACTTTTTACAGCAACGATTAAGCGTAACTTGGAGAGGAACTGTATTTTTGTTTTCATGGAATCGGTTCAGCTAATCAAAAGATATTTTTGAATTTAAAGTGTTTCAGAGTTCTTTGGCTCACCTTGATTTAGTTTCGTACGTTCAGTCGCGCGATCCTAACGTGGGAATAGAAAAACTAGATTAGTCAAATAACTGGAATGGACTGGAATGGACTGGGATGGACTGGAATGACTGGGAATGGACTGGAATGGACTGGAAGGACTGGAATGGGACTGGCCCTGAATTAAGCGCTTAGACTGAAAAAATAGCATTGTTCAATTCCGACATCCACGACGAACGAGGTTGCGGGCACAGCTAGTAGTTAATATAAATCAGTAGCCTAGGTAATGTGTCCACTGTTGGAGCGAAATGCCAAAATTCGGGATGGTAAAGAACTGGAATGGAACCCATGGAGATTTTTGTTGGTAAGTCTGGCGTAATACATAAAAGTAAAAAAAATATTACAGATCTTTTTGAACTGTCCGTCATCTTTTGAAGAAAGTTTCTATTTCTGATATGGTCTTCAAAGGTTTCTAAAGGGACTTGAATTAGGTTCAGTGGTGGGCGGCCTCTTGAGTGGGGAGTGGGGTCTTTCTTAGAAGCGAGATAATTGCTGAATTTGCGCTCTTAAGGCTTGCTAGTAGTCAAGTACTTTCTTCAAACCTTTAAAGAGAGTTAGAATAGACACATTAATTTGGCAATACTTGTGAGCTATAGCCAAACAGACAGACCTTACTATAGTCCTCAAACTTATACAACTCTTTTAATTGGCTCAACGGCTGAACATATCTTGATGCCTTGGATTTAGTTATATCATAAGACGGACAAAGGCTTCTTTATAACTGCTGTTACTAGATCATAAGCTCTCTGGTAGACAGCTAGTTAACTTTATCTATTACATACAACTTTCTTGCATTGTACAGATGGTTAGGCTGCAATTTATGGTCAGTTTTGATTTTGTTCTTAGGCTATTCTACTCTGCTGATGTCTCGCCCATGCTGTAGCACTGCTGTATTGGCCATTCAGCAAGCCGAACGAAAAGCGACAGACCCGAATTTTAAGCTGTGACATTCGTGTCAGCTTTAAGAAATTCTTTTACCTGTGTTGTGTTTGAAACTTCCGAATGGCACAGGATGGTGAAGGCAAAAACCGTCTTTTTAGGGCGTATTTTGGATCACGAAATCCAATTCACACTCATTTAGATGAACAGCTCTCAATCCTTTCTTATCATCCGCAAATCTGGGATTGTGATCTGAGTGCCACAGCAGATATGTCTTTATTTTGCTGGACGCCCAGGATTTCAAATCAGGAACTCTCTTAGCTGATTTTTGTTTATTTCACTTCTAATGATTGTGAAGCAGGAATCTCTCCTAGGCGTATTTTGGGACTGAATCTGAGTTCACTTAGATTCTAAATCATCATTTCTTGTTTCATCAACCACTTTGGTGATTATATTATTAGCCTGGTGATTGAAACAGAACCGGTTGTTCATCTCAATACCTGTAAGCACAAAATTTAAAATTAATGGCTCCACTCTATTTCTCGTGACGTAGCTTTGGACGTTGATATTACTTAGACTGACACTGATTGATACTTTTAGAGTCGACATTGTAGAACGCTCTACTAAAAATATTATATGCGAAACCTCATAGTTTTTCGAGAAAAAAAAATCTAAAGTTACGAAAAAACAAAAACGTAACTATTTTTCTATTTTTTTACCACATGATTCAGAAATACACGCATTTTCACTCCTAGGCGTTCCATTTAAAGTTTAGATAATGTGATGAGAGCTGATTTTAATGATATTCTATTTATTTTACGAGTTTTTACTTTTTTGAACTTCCGAAAAATCGCGCGTAAACGAAACGTCATTGAATGTAATGTTATGCACCCTATCCTTTTCTATATCAAACACATAGACCACAGAGACCTAGTTTTTGACCTTTCCAGTACTGACCTTGACTTCTGAGTGTGGACATTGACCTTAAACATTTCATGATTCATTATCATTTGAAACTACGTTAGATTGATTTTCCCACCATAATACCTCTCACATTCCCATCATCCCGAAGGAAAACTTTCGGATTTTTTTTTTTCTCAACCCCTATTGGCTTCCGCAATTTGCCGATTTCAAATTTACCTTAGAAATTGGTCTAATCTACCAAAAAACAATTGGCGCTATTAAAAATCGATGATCACGTAAAATAGGAGTACTTCCAAACTCTAATACTTGCAGCAGATATTGTGTGAGTAAGATTATAAGCAGACATTTTCAGATTCAAATGTATACATTAGCATTACACTTACGTTTGCAAATGCTTTTCAAGGGTGGTGGAATATCATTCATTCATCACTGGAAATGTAACGTTTCGTTCCTTTACATGCTTCTGCGTTTAGGATCTTTCTGCTTCTGTCTCGCATCAGTTTGATACATCTGTGTTCACCTCTGATAATTTTAACTTTCTTTTAGCCTCTTCTATATCATCTAAAAAAACCAACACACCGGTCAGCGTTAAACCATTGTCATTCCGTAATAAGCACAAATTAGTCTTCCTAGGAACTTGATACTGACACATATGAGCGTTTTGCCGTTATTTAGACTAGGTACTTTAATAAGCAGCCAAGTTGCAACACCAAACATTGCTAACAAAAGCCCCACCATGCCCCATCCGGACCCGACCCAACCACCGGATTGTATTTTGTAGGTATGCCATTATAGTAATAAACATTGCAGAAGATGCGGCCCATAACCAACACATAGGTAGACACCAAAGATTTAAAACGCGAAAGCCCCACCACACACAAACAAACTATAAACGTAATGCATGAAGGTACTGTTAGTAGAAATACTTACACATTGTAGCAGACGCAAAAATGCGGGCCCAAACTGAACATACCGTGTGGAATGCAGAGGAATAATCAATATCTCTCAGTGCCCAAGACCAAACCACAGATCGAGTCCAACCTGCAAGCCGTTACTAACTGAAACTCAGCGAATCGAGGCTCTGGTAACTATTTGCCAACACTCTTTCGGCCAGCCGCCGCATTACGATTCCAAATTCCTCCATTTTCTTGGGAGACCTATCTTCCAGCGTAGACTTCTTTTGGGTTTTGATGATGATGATGAGATTATGGACCTCAAATAATAATATGTTAATCTTTATCACTTACCAGTTTTCCGCAAAATGCGCTTTACACCCATATAACTTCCAGTTATCATCAGGGGAATTGTCGTTACTTTGGGTAAGCAGGCCGGACTACAGGTCTTTTCCATCTTAATCGGCGGCCAATGTACTTCGCCGGGCGCCGTGGCGTAAGCCAAGAGTCTAAGAACAATGGATACACTGCCCCACCGTCAGAATAGTTGAATTTGATATAACCGAACAAAACAACCTAGTCTAGTATTGGATACTCATGTAAGTAGTAAAGTTCAGAGTCAAACAGCAGACAGTGCCAGACACAAGAGACCGTTGAAGTTGAGAGAGTTGGCCGCGAAATAATCACAGTTTTTTCTCACAGCCGTGTTTGCCGATGCCTTGAACAACTTTTATCTGTTATTTTAGCAACTACTAAAATCTGTATATGCTATTGAAAAACCTATAATAATCTGTATCTAAATCTGTATGATTAAACAACATAAAAATAAAAAATTCATACTCATATCACATCTGTTTGCTTTTTTTGAAAAGCCAAGGGCATATGAGTACTGTACGTGATATGGTTCACTATTGTATATTAAATCAAACTAAACATAATTTACACACACTTATTGTCACTACGTATGTCTGTTCATTAAAATACTAACAACAAAAATACATACAAATAATTACTTTATCATTTTTAGCATAATGTTTGTTTTCAACAGTTAATTCGAGCGCGGGACTTGGAGCGAATGTTTTGTATCCTTCTGATATGTAACAGTTATGCTTTTTATGTCGCGAATCATATTTTTATCCGGTTATACAAACATCGTATAAATACGAACGAACGAAATCTGTATATTATGGCACACTGCATCACAGATAGAAAAAGAAACAATCACCACAACGTTCAACTTACGTTACGTTTTTTTTTTTTCACTGGTTTCACACTACAACTTCGACTTCGAATTAGTTTCGTTTTAATTAGCCATGAACAATATGGAAGCCAAAAATACAACTTGAATGAAACAATTTGTTTTTTTTTACTGCTTCCGAAGTATTTCCTCACATGTAGATTCGATCAAGTAAGAAGATGAAAAGGTAAGTTACATTAGGGTGAATGCTCCACACCAGCAGCGAATTCAAATTTCTACTTTTTTTGCAATTTGCCCAGGTCTAGTGCTAGGTTATAGTTGATTAATATAAATCGCGGCTGTAAGATTTACGTCGTTACAGATATAACCATCAAAATTCATCATTACAAGCCTCCAAGTTCAAAAGGTCGTAAAAATGACTGGTTTCCTCACATCTATTCGAAAAAGGACGACTTGCGCTTCGCCTTGTGCGCCCAAACTGGTGTTTTATATAGGAACTTTTAGCGGGCAAGTAAAGAGTTTTTACTCCTCTTTATAAGTGAATGAATTGGAACATCTTATTGTTCAGACGCCAGAGACAACACATAGTATGAACCCCCTTTCCCAGCATTTTTTAGAATTTTGGTCTGTTTGTATGTTTATATGTCCGCGCATCACGCTAAAAATGAGTGAGTGGTTTGGGTGGGTTGAATTGCATTGGACATGAGCTGGAGTGAGGGAGTGAGTGGGTGGGGAAAGGAGGGGTGGAGCGGGAGGAGTGGGTGAGTGGGTGACGTGGGTGCAGTTGGTGGAGTTGGGTAGCGTGGGTGGAGTTTGTGGAGTGGGTGAGTGGGTAGAGTGGGTGAGGGGTGGAGTGAGTGGAGCGGGTGGAGTGGTTGACTGGGTGGCGTGGGGGTGTGTGTGGGAGTGACTGGAAGTGGTTGGAGTTGGGTGGGGAGTGGTGGCGTTGGTGGTAGTGGGTAGTAGAGTGGGTGGAGTGGGGAGTGATTGGAGTGCGGTGGAGTGGATGATGGTATGATGGGTGGAGTGGGTCGGAGTGGGGGGCGTGGGCTGGAGTGGGTGGTGTGGATTCAAAAATAGCGCCCTCGCCGTAAACATCTTATTTTGCTCCATGTTTATACAATCTACTATTTTTCAAGGTCAGTCATTCCTGCCACCTTTATTGAACTTTGAGGCTTGTCTGATGATTTTGAAATTCTGTAAAACACAGTCTTCCAGTAACTCTGCTCATGTGACCTTAAAAACATGGAGAGGTTACTGCAATCATCACGAAACAATGGTATCTAGTTTGTGACGCGCTAAAATAGACGCCATTCCCAAGTATAAAATATTACAATTAAGACGTCTTTTAATCTTTAACGAAGGTGACGTCTTCTTATCACGTTTTTTATTGGACCGCTACGTATGTGAAGTTAAACAGTTACGTCTATTTAAGGGGCTTTCTGTAACGTTTATACTACGTCGTAAACTACCGTTATTTAGACGTGTCATATGGGTCTGTAACGTATGTGGACGACCAAATGCCGTAAATATGAAAGTTCGCATTAGGTCACTGACGTCTCCTGTCCTACCTGGGTAGGTGTGCGCTTCAGTTGACGCGGACGCGAAATACTTTAGATCTACTAATGTAATTAAACCGACGATTTACGCACTTTCTCTGCACTTGAAGAGAAGAGGCTACAACCCTGAGAAGATGTAGATATTAGTGTACTTGATTATATAAAATCTGTGTAAGTAAAGGAACATCTCGTACATTATACGATACAGAAGCCTTGCCTTCACGCTACATACATAGTATTTTTAAAGCCATTACTATTTATCTCTGCATGCAGACTTACGAACAAAGTAATCCCAACAATGATGAATTTGTTCAAATGCCTAAAATGGATTTTTTCTCTTATCTTTCCACATAATTCAAATTTTATGAATTTACTAGCGGTACAAAACTTGAATGTCTTTGATAGAAATTAAATTAATTGTTTTAAAAAAAATGGGTCCTCTAAACAACTTTTTACGCATAAAACTCCTGAGCTTGTCAACAAGACCTATTTCTACCACGATTAAAAAATAAAACCTCTAGAAAAAACAACCTATCCACGAGTGAAAATCGTTCGTTTTTATTTCATAAGAATTAATGATGACCATTTAATTAGTTTTGTTAATTAAATTTACCGCTCACGTAGATTATTTTATTTGCGTCATCAAGTTTTTTTTTATCGTGGTATAACAAAATCATCAAATGAGTCCTCCCCGCTAGGGCGGGGGCGGGAGAGACTGTCATTGTACTGATTAAAATTCACGCGTGATACTTTAATAGGTTACGTTCCATGATAACGTTTTTCTGATGAGAAAGTTCCCGCGACCCCGGCCAAGCTTTGGCCTTTTAAGGGAAGTACCGTGAGCATTGCTAACAGCTCTTTTGAGGCGCGCCGTGAAAAACGACCGCGTGTCAACCGGGGGCAGGTCACGAGTTGGACAGGCTTAAGTAACCCATTTATCACATCCAGATTCACAGAATTTATTCGGAGTGTTCAAGCCTTCATAACTAGAGGCCGTACGTGGACATACTTAGTTATTTAGTAGATGTACTTCTTATCGGCTTATTTAAACACAATGACCCACTTCTCTAGAGCAAGATGACGTGCCTACACTGATGCACTGCATAGAGTAACTTTATAGACGCAACACTGTCACAATAAAACTACATCAACTCGCTTCGTAGCCTTACACTTACACTCGGCAATTCGACTGCTCATCTTATATATAAAAGTCTCTCACCGCGGCGAGCGAGTTCACATCTTGCATCGAGGTATTCTGTGCTTAATATGTGTGTGCCTCGTCGATTTGGTAAATATGTGCAATATATACTAAGCGTCATAAACGGAAGGTTTTTTTTTTGAATGGTCACAGTTATGACGTTCTTTTTGCTTGTGTGTGTGAACACAATACTTGAATATATTTTTTTTTTCATTCATCGTATTATTCAAACCATACTAACAGAAATCTGTGTGTAGTGGAGAGTAGTGTTAATGTATGATGCCTGAAGTGAAGATTTATAACGTTTTTTTTGGATCTATTTTAAGGGGTACCATTATGTGCGGCTTTTGTGATTTTTACAAACCATTACTGTGAGGGATGAAAGTTTTCTAACCCTTGTTGTTTAGGAGTAACAATAAATCCAAGTGTCTGCAGTCTCTCTTCACCACATGATCAGCTACTACAAAAAACAAGGATTTCAGTAAATAATGAATTGGAACAAATCAACAGGGATCTGATAAATGTACGAGCGTCTGTGTTTGGTCAAGGATAGAAAACAAATCAATCGTGGAAACTCACATTTTTTTTTTGGAAGAACAAAGAATTAAGATTTACCAGTATAACTTTCTCTCTTCTATTACCTATATGACCCCACGTAAATCAATAAAGAACGAACCCTAGAACATAATATTGAATTAAATGAATGAGGTATGAGTTAGAATAACTTCATCCTACCACCAAAAAGTGTCAGTTTTAAACGTCCATTTTTGACGTTGATAGAAGGGTCGTTTACTGTTTATATTTTTGTAGTCAAAAGCATAATAAAAGAGAAAACGTTTTTCCCGCCCTAAATGTATCTTATTCAATGATTTTTAAAAATCTTCTGACACAGTAAAAACTAGGGTTTATTTTATAGGGTTTCTTTTTTCAAAATTTACATACATAGTTTTAAAGTAAAAGGCGCCTAAAAGTAACGATGATGATGATGAGGATGGGACTCCTTTTCCGCATTATAATCTCATTCGGTCCGTTGTGGCGTGGTGATTCTGGCGACAGAGCCAGCACCCTAGGGGCTCCGCCCCAAAGCACAGAAGCGTCCTGGGAGGCGTCACAGGGCTTCGCGGAGCGACTCTTGTTCCGAGGATTTTCTTACAACGTTGAGGAGCCACTGCCACGCATTCCAGGATTGACGTGGGCGTCTGATTCCTCGACTCGGCATCCCCTGCAAAGACTGTCAGTGGCAACCATGTTAAAAAGATGTTTATTTAAGAGTGGGGTGGCCCCGAATTGTTCCCTACTTATTCTAAGAGTTATTCCTACTCAGGTTGAGGAGTTTTTTTGGTTAATCGCGGGTGTAACATGGGTAGAGCCAATTTCGACTGTCTGCATTCTGTTGCCCCGTGACCATCTTTGTTATGGAGTCGTCGATCTTTGGCGAAGCCCGCACGAATTGTGAGAATGGCAGTGGGAATAAGAGGGTATGGCCTAGTACCCTCAGAGCAGAGCCCTCTCTTCGCAGTTCATCTGCTGCATCAGTACCCAAAGATCCGCTGTGACCTTGATCCACGGGAGAGGAAATCCGATTGAACATCGACAAACTCTCCAGAGCTGGTGGCCCCCCCCACTCGAGAATTATTTATTGTTAGTTTGTTTATTTCCTAAGAAGCTTTGAGCACAATAGGCTGTCGGATAGGAATTTAATAACGGAATCCGATGCCTAACGCTTAGTACTGCTGTTTGGCCGGCTTGTGATAAAGCAACACATTCGCATTGAAGATCGACTATGTGTGGCCTAGTGGTATGTGTAATGTTAATATTGAGGTCAAGGGAGTTATGGCGCAGCACCTGACCCGTTTTGGTTTTTGAGCCGTCTGTGTAGATTCGCACTCATTTGGCTCCTACTTGGTCCCTTTCCCCCTGAAACTGTTTGTAGATGTAGTTTTTTGTTGACATACGGTTATTGGTATGCTAAGCACACGAGCGGCGATGAAGGCGGGTACTCAATCGCCCGGATCCAGGTTTAAGCAGGTGAAATGGTAAGGTTTTTGTGCCCCATATGCCCAGATGCTATAAGCCTGAATGGCAGCTAACCCGCACTCCTGCGTATGTACAGGTCAGGGGAGTTAATTGAATGGCTATCTCCATGGCCGGCTGTGGGGGGTTTCTCAGCAGCCAGTGGTAAGCCGCCGAACAGGCCAGTCGTTGGAGCGGTGTAAGCTGGTAATAGGCGGTCGAGAGTCCGTTCGCGTCGCACCAGACCAGAGCACATAAAGCCAACATTGGCCTGATTTATCGTTTTGTAATCCACGAGTAATCGAGGAGAGAGCCCCCCATGTTTTCCTTAACTTTTTTTAACATTGGTACAGTGTAATGTTGCTATTTTTAAGTTTGTAGTCAAGATGCTTGTTCAGAGAAGTTTTCTATCCAGGATCACCCCTAAAGGAAGTGACTTAGTCCTTGACGTTGTTCTGTGTTTAGGAGTTTTGGAGCCTTGAGTCCAGAGTTCTCTTGTTAGTAAACTTATTAGTCCGTTTTTTAAGGAGGAACCGATAGTTCGGGCTTTATGCAAAACCAACCCCCTTCCCCGACCCTCGATTATTTTTGAGGCCTTTCGCATGAGGTCGCATAAGACGCTCTCAAATTTCCCCCGAGATTAAGAATTGCTATGTCGTCCGCGTATCCACGAGTAGACCGGTGGCGTTAGCTCTGAAATGAGCTCATTTAACACTAATCACAGCAGTGGTGACAGCACCCCACCCTGTGGGCAGCCGCCTACTCAACTATAAACTCGTGTAGTGGTGTTTCACGGTGAATTGAATCGTCGGTATTTTAACATGGTTGTTTTAATCCATTCTATGAGTGTTAGCGCAACAGCACCGGTGTGACAAGTGGGCTTGTTCGATGCTGACGAGTTGTTTGTCAAAAGCACTTCTTAACAACTTCAACCCTTAGTTTTCATCCATAATTCTTTAATAAAAGTGTTATGTGGTAACCATTTTAGAAAGCTAAGTGAGCAACAGTGTTTTTCTGCAATCTGCACATCGAGTACCATACACTTATTTGAGAAATTTTTGGCTTAAGACATGGTAGCTCCCAAAAGAGTCAATCAATATTTGAATTTTACATCATGTATTTCACAATGCGTTGAGTAATTTATCAAATTTAGCTTTAATAAATTGTCGTTTTTTGTAAACAGCGAAAAAGTATCACTTTCAGCGTCCTAAACGTCTGAAATTCTTACAATAACCAGTTTATGACGCAGAGGTGAAATATTTTTGAAAAATATTAAAAGTCTTAACTCAAAAACGGTAAGATTAAGAGAGAGGTTTCTCATAGTAAAAAATATTCAAGAATGAGAGTCTACTGTAACCCACAATGGAAATAGGTGCGACTGAAAACCAGTAACCCTGTATATAAAATGAAACCCGTTGTCCGTTTCACGACATAACATGAAAAGGCTTGAACCGATTCGGAATAAGATTTTTTTGTTGTGTTTGTAACCATAGGGACCGGGTTTTTAGACCGGGTCCTCCACCCGTGCGAATCCGGAACGGGACCGCTAGTTATTCATAATGGATAAAACAAAAAAATAACAGTAGAATAATTTTTGTTTTTAGGTTAGTAACCAGTCTTTCAGATCAGGCGTATGTCTTAGTTCATAAGAATACAATCAAGAGTAATAATTCTTACTTTACCACAACAAAACGCTTTGTAACTGTAGAATGTTCCACAGGATGACTTGGAAAATTAAAATTAATTCACTTATAATAATAATTTAAATTTTGTTGCTTTGATGTGAAAAATAAACTTTCTATTTTATTTATCATTTATTTAAAAAAAGACGATTAGAAAGCGTGCATCCCGTGCGGTGTCCCCTCATGTTGACCAGTGCCGTAATAGAACACCGAATTTGGTGAGGACGACACTTAAGCACCCATGCTCTCAATCAGGGCTTATAATAAGCCACTTGGTTGTAAACATCAGGGGAGTTATGTTTACTTCCAACAGGGTGACGTTCCGAATGACAGTCACTCCAATGGACCATGTGGATACATCTTTCCGTAGAGAGTCGACAAAGTAGAGGTTATCCGGAATGAACCCTGGAAAAGATATACAACATTTTGTCTTTGTTATACGACGGGTAGGCAAGAGGGTAGTTTCAGAGGACCCTGTTAAACTGGACCCGAGACGTTTTCGACGATTCGTGATGCACCACGCATCGAGCATAAAAGTAAAGAAGAAGTCCTTATAATATATGTTACTGTAAAAGGCCGAAGTAAATCCTAAGATGTACCCGATGAGTTTGTAAATGTCCGAAAAAGTTTTTGCGATTCGAACTTTTAACATCGTTCACTCACGTGGTAAAGCTTAGGGGTTTAACATTAAAGTGTTCAGGTAAGACGTCCAGCAAGCATGGTTGCAAAGGGTTAAAACATTTGGAATGGTGCCTTTAAAGTAGACATCTGTGGCACCCCGAAGTTCGGTTTGATTAGGTCCGTTAAACTTGCACACAGAAAATGTAATCCCCGAATAAATGTCTTTTTTTATTTATAACATTCGGACCTTTACAAACGCATGCCGAGAATCTTATGGATTTGACTGGGAAATCTTAAGATTTCCGTACTTCGTCTTTTTTACAGTAACATATACAACCCCCTTCTTCCTGCCGCCCAGAGTAGATCTCATAAGCCCAGGGTATGGAAGTACGCTATATTCAGCGTTCTAGCCAACTGTAAGAGAAAAACACCCGACTGATTTGAGTCAGGTACTAGGCGGCAGAGTTTCCGATCTCTCTAGGTGGAAAAAGAGAGATTCTAGGGTAGAAAAAAAGGGAAGAAAAAAAGTTCTCTCCATCTTTTCCAACCAATTAATCCACCGAGATGTGTTGCAGATTTGTTGTTTCTTTATATCGCAGAACTGCGAGAGTAGACTATTTATTTATTTTCGAGTACCTAGTTCGAAAGTTCTTTAAAGCATGAGAATTGTTGCGCGTTGGGTAAATTAGTGTGATTCGTCCCGCTGTAAGATGGACGATGAACTTATAAAATCTGATCTGGCTGGATGAAGTAGAAGGAGATAATGGTGCTGTGGCTCAAATATGGAGGCCTATGTTTTAGTAAACTGCTATAGAGGTTTCTGAGCAGCAAACATCCGCAGTGGTGTACTTCCAGTACGCCCGTTAAATAACTGTGAGGCACGCCGCCGTTGCCAAAAAATCTGCTCGGCTTCGCGCCCTTTCGCTTTCGCCCTCGTGAGAATCACCTTATAAATTAATGAGGATTTTAACTTACAAATAGTCGAGTATTCCCTCCGTGGTTCCGTAGCAGATTTTGTTTTTTCATAAGCTTATTCCCATCACTAATTGCGTTTTAAATGGGCTATAAGAGCAGCCCTAAATCATCTTCCGAGAATTGATCTACAGGTACCTGAAAAAAGAAACATTTTTATCTTCATTATCATTTTCTTTTTCAAGCTATATTGCCACTCCTTTTGTTTCAGATTTAGTTTTGTTATACAAATTATCGTATATTTATATGTGGGTTATAGTTTTGTCTATAACTATAACGAGGTGTTACTTATATCTTCGCCATACTGATAGTTAGTTAGTCCTCTTGATTTCAATCTAGTTCTGAGTTATGTTGAGACATAATATGTGGAACGAGAACGTCTTCCTGCGCAATTACGAGGGCCAACAGAACACCGGTTAAAATAGGATGGTGGTCGAAGTTAGCGGCCTACCACCAAGCCAGTTGGATGAATATGTGCCTCTGTGATTCGACATACTATAAAAAATATATAACAGAATATAGTGTAAAACAAACACCCAATTATTGACCCCTTTAAGCGTTTTTCCTTGCTTTCTTTCTTTCTGTCGAAAAATAACTAATGCCATGATTGCAAAGTGGAAATGAATGTTTTTTTGGAAGATAAAATAAAGCTTGGAAGAATGTAAACGAAAACAGTATAAACAGTCATACAAAGGTAAAAAGTTTTTTTTTTCTCGAGTTTAGCAAAAAACAGGCTATTTTGACCAGTATTTATCAACATGCCTGTACCAAATTTTCATCATGCAAATGACCCAATTTTTTTGACCTCCTGTAGTAATAAGAAATAAAGTCAATATTATTAATTAGGACTGGGATAACGAGGTTTGAATTTGATAAAAAACAAACAAAAGTAGTCTTATATGCCCTTCTCATTGTCCCTTTTTTCACACATTTTGGTCTACGTCTCAAACGCGGCATATAAGATCTTGCACGTATTTTTGAAGTTTTTGTTGTAGTTTTAACACTTTTTGTCAATTATTTTCCTCGTTAATGAGTAATTATTGCTTTAAATCTGTAATTATGCAGGCATTAAAAATGGCTGGCCGTAAACAAATGAAAGAAATAGCGGCTTTAAAAAATTCTCAAAGTGAGTTTAAAAAACGGTAAAACAATATGAAAGAATACGGCTTTAATTCTTCAAAGTGAGTTTTAAAAAATATAGTTAAGTAAAAGTTAGTAGAATTATATTTTTCCCAATTACATAAGACTCCTTCTTAACTTTTTCAACTTATGTAATCCTCCCAAATGAAGAGAACATAGACACAAATCAAAAACTACCTAACACTTTGCCTCGGATGATGATTAAGTCCAGTTTGTCCAACAAATGCAAGGTGAGAGTAACTTTAATGCACTAAAAATGCACTAAACCAACTTATGACTGAGGCATTTGCCCGTGTTATGGGTGTTTGGCAATTGTCCCACGGGATCATAACCGACATAAAAAGTACACGCTGCGGTCATCCTGCGGCCCCAGGTACACCCACCTAACCAGGTTTTTATATTATGCGCTGCCAAATTGGTTTCAAATCCTTCAGGCGTCACTTTTCCGATAAGTGTAGTAAGTGTTAAAATAAGCAGAGGATCCAGAATGTGACAGTAGACCGAAAATTTAAGTACCTCGCCCAAATTTAAGCTAGGCTCTTAAGTTACCTAGTAAGGATTTTGTTTATGTATTGTGATTATGCGATACAACCTTTAGGGTGCCAACACCCATGGGCATAATACAGATGCATTAAAGTTAAGCTACCTCAACCATCTAAATGAAAATATATACGTAAGAAACCACGTGGTGTCAGTAACTGGTTTAATTCGTACTATGGTTTAATTACCAGCGATTGACATGGGCATGTCAAAAATGGTTTTATTCATGACATGTGAGTGTACCAGATATTGACCCCATCATTTTTACAAATTAAGGCTATTAAAACTTGAAAATCATGTGCAAGAATTATGTCGGTCTTAAATAACTAAAAATACCAAACTCTAAGGAATCTATCGTGTGAAACGGAAAGAAATGAAATTGAAAACAAAACCTGTTGCTTAGCAAATGTTAATTTTTTGATGATTTTTAGCAGGGTAGGTTTATTATCATAGGTTGTATGGACGCGGTGCAAACCATTTCATTATTTAGTACTGTATGCATGTATTTACCTTTATCTAAGTGGGTGTGTGGAACTATCCTTTTTAACGCATGTATTATGAAGTCGCACGTTAAGTTATGAGAATTAAACCAGCCAAAGAAACACCTCGTTAAGTTATTATTTTCCGGCCTTAAAACAATCTGACCGAGTCCAACCCACCATATGGTCGAATTTCGAACCGGATTATATATCTACCTGGGTGGTATCTAGTGTGAGTGAGCCCGCGAAAACAAACCGCCGGCCATTCCTTGATAAGGAGACTCGTGTTCTTATGAGTGTTTTGTGGCAGTTATTAATCAAAGTTAATTGACGAGTTTTCTGCACAATTATTACGATTGGAATTTATCGCTTCAACTACGTGACCTATATTGCATCTTGTTTTGGAAATAATTACTAATACAGTGTCTAACTGCTGAGGCATGGCTAGACGGAGTTGAAAGATATTGCGTTATTATGTACAAAACGCAATCCAACTTGAAAGAAATGTCCCAAACAAGACTCACGAAGGATAATGAAACAACACGCGTTTACAATCCCATTGAAAGTTATTGGAACAAGTTCAACTACGGGCGCGCAAATCATGACCTGGGAGGTGGTGCCGAAAGAGAAAAGAATGATAGCGCGTATTTTGTATGAGACTCTTTTGTTTTGAAGAGTTTAGATTTATGTACACAAGCCGAGTTAAAAGATTGAGTATCGAAACTAGCAACCCGAGATCAAGTGATATGACCCGAGATTCAAGTGATATTGCTTACAAACTACAGCTCAAACTTATGAAGGAAATCTCAAAGTGCCTCAACATTCAGTTAGCCTCCTTTTCTGGATTTACGAAGATTGGACCTCATTCAAGATCTCTTTACCTCGTTAGTTCATAACAATTTCCTGTTGTCAAAGGTTCAAAAACTTCACTACTTGAAGAGTAGCATAACCGAGAAGGCAGAAGGAAAATTACTAAAGCACATGACAAAATAACAGAAAACGTTAATTATGATCAAGCTTGGGGATTTGTTAGGATCGCTATGTAACACGGATTAGTGGAATTCTCTGATAGAAATTAGTCACACCAAAGAAAGATTTCCTACTTAAAACTGCTAATCATATAAGACTTGTAGACACACCAGTGAATGCATTAACCGTTAAGGAACCTTAATGTGACTAATGATCGTGGATCCCAATCGTCATATTTGTGATATGCAGAAATTAGGCCCCCGAGTCACCTTCGGGAGTGGAGCAGTTTGCGTACAAGGATAATTTGGAGGACTTGCCGAAATGGAAGATCTTGTACGATTCTGCAAACTAAATTTTCGCCCACCACAGAGCTGATCAGTCACCTTCAAGCGAGAGTCTCAAAAAGTAAAGCATTTACCCGTCCACGTTTCTACCAAACCCTACTGTTACCCAAAGCAAGAAGTTGTTGATTGTAAGGGGACAATAATTACGCTATGCATTGTAGGAGTTTACTAAAATGGAAACCAACCGAGAGGTGCGATAGTGAAGAAGCACCCGCTATGTTTTAATTGTCTGGCATCAGGACATTCAGCTAGAAAATGTAGGTTAAAACCCATGTTCATGCGTATATGTCATAACGGACCATTCTCTAGTTCATCACACATGCACCCACAAGTAATATAACCAACCCACTAACAAAACAGCTCCGACCATCCAACTGAAGACACAAACCCATCAAAGGACAATCAAAGGAGCGAGTTGAACGCAGTTGAACTTTGCATGCGCATTTCACAGCTAGCACGTCTACAGCACTATTGGCCCACAGCATTAGTGGCCAGTCAGTGATGAATCAGGACGAGTGACGGGCAAATACGGGGCACTAGTTGACCAGGCTCAGCAGGCCACATTCAGTAGTGAGAGAGCTGCCAGCTAGTAAGACTCACAGAATTTCCACTCACTGCAACAGTCAATGGGGTTGGCTCGACCACAACTGCCTTAACATGCTGCCTACATAGAGCTGCGATCAAGATCGATGACAGTTTTTAAGGTTAAGAGTGAAGGCTTAGCATTATTGTCACGCGTATTACAACGCAATTACCTCAGCATACCATCCAACCAACACCGGGTCTCATTTAGAAGGTCTAATCATTAGCCGACCCAGCTTCAATAAACGAGGACGAATTGAACCAGCTTCTGCTAGGGGTCGAAGTATGCGCCAAATATTAAGAACGATATAATCAAGGGCCGGCCCCTGGTCTCCATGTGCTCAAATACGCAGGCTGGGGGTGGATGCCTTTTTGGAACAGATAAGAAGAAGGAAAAACCAATGATTTCAATTTGGGATGCATCATAGCCTTGACTTGAACAAGATGTTGAAAGAAATGTGGGAGTGGATATGATGAATAAAGCAACATTAACACAAGGAAGAAAGAAAATGTGAAGAAATTTTCGCAAACAACTCACTCACGAACAGAAGAACGGACGATATATAGTCAACTACGCAACAAAAACTGAAAACTACTTCAATACACGGAGGAGCCAAGAATAGCTATGAAGAGACTTTTTTCATTAGAAAAAAGACTAGAGAAGATCGCTACACAAGAAAAGAATATAGCAAAGGTCATGGAAGAATACATCGAATGAATCATATGGAAGAGATACCAAAGGAAAGAAATAAATAAGAAGAAGTGTTTACCTGCCACATCACGCAGGAGTAAAGGAAGATAAGGAAACTACGAAAGTCAGAATAGTTTTCCATGGCATCACAAAAGGGAACAATGATGTTTCGTTGAACGACGAACTTCACTTCTGGTTGAGACCCCAGCTACAAACTGATATGAGGAGGGCCTTATCATGAGATGGCGGCACAAAAGATTTGTTTGTACATGATACAACGCATGTACCCGTATGATCTGAGTGACAAAGGAAGATAGGGATCTCAAGAATAGTATGGAGGAGCGACCTAGCCAAGCAGTCAAAGATTATAGACTTACACGTGTCACATTCCGGAACAGCATCTAGTCTCCATACGTGGCCGTAGAGAAACGTTACATCAAATTGCAAAGGATGAGGAGGCAGTCCTGTCCTTGACGCTGCTAAAATAATTAAAGAAGGATTTCTATGTTGATGACGCTTAGGCTTCGAATGCAATCTAGAGATGACAATACCACAGCATAAAAACATAAAGCCAACTACAGAAAGGAGGATTTACAGTTGGCAAAAATGGTGTGCGAACGACGTTAACTATCTTAAAAGCAATTTGAAAACCTGCGCAAAACGAACTAGCGCATGGGGGGGTGATGGTTGTATACTCGCCATCCATGGTACCATACCACTTTAGCTTCGCTGGAACATGGGCATACAGACATGGCTTCATACAGTCTTAACTTACCTTCATAAACAACAAGATAACCAAACGCACGATTCGTGCCGAGTCCGAACGATATTGACCCACTTTAGGTTACTGCCATCTAGGACGCACGGGGCCATGAAAGGGCTACTAGGATCCAAAAAACTAGTGTTGGGCAGGAAGTCGGTTGGGGATGGAAGAACGTAGTGAGCAGAAAATAAAATCCCTTAGAGGGGTGGCATAACCGAACTCAAAGGAAGATAGCACTATGTAAAGGGGGGGACGGAGAGCGGGGGGGAGGAGAGACGAGAGGAGAGAGGGGGGAGAGCGGGTCTACTGCCTCTACCCAGCTTACGCCGCTGTGCGTATGTCCGAATTGAAACAAGTGGGTCAAGAACTCGGAACACAAACTAATAGCCGCAAAGATCGAGTAGCACCAGGTTTTAAACCAGTATCTCTACCGCGATTAGTTTGTTTGCGGTGCCCTTCTTTGTTCTCGTTGCTTACACAAAATCAAAAATCGCATGAGACTACCTGATGACAAAATATTCGCATGGAGTGATTCCACAATGTGCTGTCTTGGCTATGGGTGACCCACTAGATGGGCAAATTTTGTGCGAAACGGTTGTGAAAACTGGCCAACCACCGGCCACTAATGGTTTCAGTACAAAAAAACGACAATCCTGCTGATGTTGCGTACGGGGAGAACCTATCCTAGTACTTAAAGGAAGACGAGGAAAGGTGGAAAGGCCCACCAAAGAGGCCAGACAGGATAAAACAATAATACTCAAAGAGACCTGACACCTACATCCAACACACTTAGAGAAAAGGGAAGTTATAAAGGCGATCTAAATTAGAAGAAAGGTGCTAGACATTCATTTCATCACTGACAACTTGAAGCCTTTTTTTAACTCCGTAATATATTGTAGATATTCCTAAAGGGGAAAGGCCTAGAAACATAAATGAACAACAGCCCTATAACTACTCAAGAAATAGATGACGCAACTCAAGCTGTGATTAGAACAAACACAAGGGGAAGATTTATGATGACATAAATCATGAATTTAAACAAAGGAAAGGAAGTGAAGGGAGATAGCAGCTGGAGATAGCAAAATTAAATCACTCAAACGTACTGACCTGAGAACACTCTCAGGTGTGGGCGGTAGTGCGACATGCAAACATCACCTGAGACACTAAAAAATCCCCATTAATATTGACAATCCCAGCAATTTATCAAACTTATCGCGAAGGCTGCTCAATGATGATGGCTACCTACTACCAATATTGGTTAATAAAGGCAAAATATGATCAAGACAATCATCCGCATCATGCTTAATATGCTCACCATATTGCTCTGGCAACTAAAAATCAACTTACTGGGTGACCTTATTACCATAAAGTCAGAGTCACTCCAGCTAACCCTTTCTCCTAACAGTGGAGTTGACTTTCGGCTGGACATATCATTTTTAGCATCCAAAGGCAGAGGATTATAACGAATATAGGCTTTATGGTGCTATTCTGTCTGCATGGCCACCAAGGCAAGTTCCTTAGAATGGTCGGTGCGATCTCACAACCGAAGCTTCATCGGTGCTTTCAAAGGTTCATCGCCAGACGTGGAAGATGCTCACGAAATCTGGAGCGATCAGGCAGGAATTTTGTAGGCAGCCACATAAAGGAACTCCAGCAGCATCATGGAAAGCTGCAAAATTTGACTCGAATGGTCCAGTAGCATAGCTCTAGCACGGATGGCATCACATGCTCACGTCATACCTCCTACAGCCTCATGTCGGTGGTCTGTGGAGGCCGGGTGTTAAAAGCATGAAAACACCACATAGAATAAAGGATTTCTGACCCAGTATTCTGACATTTGAAGAAGAAGCCCTCTACTTTGCCAGATCGAAGCGTGCGTCTAACAACATCTCCAGGCCGCGAAAAAAAAAAAAAAAAAAAAAAAAAAAAAGGTCCAAGAGATGAATGTAGACAACGGATAAACATGACACCCCTAACACCAGGCAATTTCTTTTCTTGATTGGCAAGCTCCAATCTGCTGTCGCCACATGCTAACTATCCACGACGTTCCAGTTGGCCACCTGTCCCGCTGGAGCACATGCAAAGTTGCTTGGAGATTTCTGGCATACATGGCATAGCGAATCCCTTACTGAGCCTACAGCAGAGACCAAAATGGCTTAAGGAGACTAAGGAGGTTGACAACACATCGGCAACCTTGTCCTCATTAAGAATGACCAGCTGCCTCCTGTAAATGGGCGTTAGGCTCGCATTGGTTTGCTAACCATCCAGGCGACACGGTGTCCACAACACTGAGAGTGGTACAGTGTTAAAACAGTGGTAACAGTGTGCTTAACGAAGTTTTAAATAATTATGCTCCTGCCTTTAGACATTGATGATTGATGATTAATATTTTGATGTTTAATGATTATTATGTGATAAACAATTATCTAATAGTGTATACAAAAATATATTGTGTATTCACATACTCTCGCAGTACAGTAATATGACCAGCATATATTCTTGTTAATGAAATTTATATTGATATCTTCATTTGTTAAAAATTATGTTACTTGAGGTTCTATATGCCTTTGGTGGGCTGCATGTGCAAAACCATTTCATTATTTAGTAACTGTATGCATGTATTACCTTATCTAAGTCAGTGTGTGTGTGGAAACATACTTTTAAAACGCATTGTATTATGAAGCGACGGTAGTATGAGAATTTAAACCAGCCAAAGCAAACACTCGTTAAGTTTATTTTCGTACTTACAAACAAATCTGAAACCATAATTCAACCCACCAAACGCAATATCGCTTCTTTAAAATTTCGGTGACGCCGATATATTAAAGATTAAATTATGTTAATTCAAATTAATTTAAAATAAATTATTGACACCTAAATATCAAACAAAAAAAAACACTGTGCATAAACCAAAAACTAAATTAAAATGTACACGGCATCGAAAAAAAGATAAAATATTTTTCATTTTCTGTATGCTTATGCAGCACTGCAAGAAGATTCATTTATTTTTGAAAAAACCTGTAAGCGGTCAATAGTTGGGGGGAGGTCAGCGTTGGGTAGGTTGGTACTTTACTTACTCCAAAACATAAACAAGTAAATGTGAGAACAACTGTCATGCAGTATACCTGTTACGGTTAAGTGGATCACGTTAAAATTGAGAATCAGCCACAATTATAATGATTACCAAAAAAAAAAAATTTAAGGTAAAAGTAATTAATTACGTAACTTTACTATAACCCGGGTATTATTACATTATTACACCTTATTTGGTAACGTTTAATAAAGTTGTAGAACAATACCATATTTTAAAGAGGTCACCATGGAGTAGTTCTTGCGTTCTGTGCAGTAAATGATTGTTTACCGTCGTGGGTCGTACGCAGCATCAGCTGATATGTGATCCAACTTGGACCAAGTCGTGTAGATAGCATTCTATCATCAGCTACTGCATATGGTAGGCAGTACAAGCTTCGCATCATCAGCTACTTCAATGGGTAGGCAAGCTGGTAGGACGTTTATGTCGAAAGTTATCCTGGAATTAAGATTAAATAAAAACCCGGAGAGCTAGTAACATAAAGTAAACTAGAACTTTGACGCTAATTTGCGGGAAGTAAATAGCTCCGAAGTCGTAAGAGCTTTAGAAGAGGACAAGGAGTTTTAGAAGGAGAAAGGTGACTGCTTTTACTAAGCAGTGGGATATATCTTTTTTAAATAAATGTTTTCAAAAGATATGGTCAGGCATCTTTTTTTTCGTGTTAAAATCATCAAATAAGTCCTCCCAACCCGGGCAGGGCGGAAGGGACTGTCAGACTTGTACTGACTAAAATCCACGGTGTCCTTCAGTAGCCCTTTGAGTACTGAAGTTTACGTATGTCCCGTAACCCCGGCAAGGCTATGGCCTTCTCTAAGGGGAGGGGGCCGTCATTATGCTGACGCTCTTTGAGGCGCGCGCGGAACACAACGCGCCGACGACCCGGGCATGGTCCATAGTTGGACAGCGAGTTGCTCTTTACTCGCCGCCTACTTTGGCCGGAGATCGTCCCGCGACATCCGTCGCCGTGGGCGTCTACCACTGCGATGGTCAGGCATCTAGAGACGTACTTCGATAAACTTTGCTTTACTTTGGTCACTCATCAGATTGACCTCACCCACTCACGCTACTAATAGTTGGAGCTATGACCCATCATCTTGGGCGGCAATAGTAGTTGTGAAAAAGTAGCACCTTAACAAGAGCTTAAATGTATAGAAGAACTGGTATTTCTTTACTTACGTATCCTCAATTTCAATCAGGGCGATATCATTGTACAAACTGAATTGTTTGTAGTCCGGGTGTCGGAAGAACCTCTTCACTTTATGTGTTTGCCAGGTGGTTGGATCGTCTGTGATTTTTTTAATTCCTAGTGCGACATACTTCAGGGGTCCTCTGTGAATATTTAAAGGGATCTAAACGGGTCATTCCCAATGTGCTCCAAAAAAGGTTCCCAAAGTAATCCATGAAAAATGTAATACTTTAATTAATAATATTTTTAAGTTTCATTCTGCTCCATGATAATTTTGAAGTGTTCCCAATGTGCTCCACACATTTTTATTCAAAACTAGCTTTTGTCCGCGGCTTCGCTTGCATCAATTTAGAATTTGAGAAACAATTCGGATCGTGTAAGCGGCGCCATCTGGAAAATGAAAATTACTGTTGTTTTTCTCGGCAACAGCTCAGTGCTCCTGTGGAACATCGGTTACGACTATGTTACGCCGACATTACGCTCCTCGTCCTGGCGGAGGGAGAGTCGCACCAGGCGGCGGCCGACCTGGCGATGCAACCGGTTGTGACTGCTGCTGATACGATCCGGCAGTTGAGACTCGAAGTGGCGCTGCACAAAACGGAGGAAATGTGCTTCCATGGCCGCGTCAACGCGCCACGGTTAGAGTCCCACATATCGGTGGGAGGGATTCGCATTGGCATCGGGTCGAAGATTAAGTAACTGGGACTCGTCCTCGACAGCCGGTGGAACTTCAGGGATAACTTCCTGAGTTTGGCCCCAAGGCTGAACTGGCCACCCTCAGGCGACTCCAGCCCAATCCCTCTTTGAGGAGGCTGGATAGGCGTCAGGAGGATACGGTGGAGCATACGATTCAGGACGTCCCCGCTGGGGCAGAGCACCGCCGTGCCCTCACCACGGTGATAGGCGGAGACCTCTCGCGCCCGGCATTAGTCGAAGCCATGCTGCGGGGCGAGACGGAGCGGGAAGCGGTAGCCTCCTTTTGCGAAGTAGTAATGCTCCCGAAGGAGGAGGCGCGCCGCGTGAGGGAGAGGACAGCGTCCTCAGAGTTAATCCCTTATCTCGAAAGAAAAAAAAAAAAAAAAACAATGTAGGTACAGGAATGACAGCTCTACTATTTTATTATTTTGTATATAGATGTATGGAGAAATTTTAAACTTTATTACGAACAATCAGTGGATTACTTTGAGAATGATTCCAAATACCTATGGAGCAGAATGGGAACAAAATAAAACGTATTTTTAAATTATAAAAATTCCGTGGAGCAACTTGGGAATCAATATATGAGATTTTTTATCTTTTAGAACAATGGAATGGAGCATTTTGGGAATAACCCGATTACATAATGGTTCTATCATTTGTTTTGTAAAAGGGGGTTTTCCGATATTTTCAAGTTTCTCGATATATGTTCTTTCCGAATTTCAACTTTGGCTACCGTTCTAACGTTCGAGCCGCCATATCGGAACAATGGCTCCACACAAAAGTTTTTTGACAATATCTAGCTACAAAGACGGCGACAGCGACTCCTTATAGTGAAGTCTAACCACCACGACGACATCGAAGTCATGGCAAAGTCGATGGAGGAACTCCGCATGATGCTCGATGGCCTCGACCGAGTTTCACAACGGGTGGGCTTGAAAATGAACATGGACTAGACGAAAATTATTTCAAATGCCAATGTTGTGCCCACCCCCGTCTCTGTTGGAAACTCGGTACTCGAAGTTGTTGACTCATTATATCTACTTAGGACAAGTAGTCCAATTTGGTAGGTCCGGCTTCGAGAAAAAGGTCAACCGCCGAATTCAACTCGGTTGGGGAAGCGTTCGGGAAACTACGCAATATCTTTTCGTCTGACATACCTCAGTACCACAAAACGAAAGTCTTCAACCAATGTGTGTTACCAGTACTTACGGCACCAAAACATGGTCTTTCACTATCGGCCTCATCTCAAAGCTTAAAGTCGCTCAGCGAGCTATGGAGAGGTCTATATGCTCGGTGTGTATCTACCTGATCGAATCCGAAATGAGGAGATCTGTAGACGAACTAAAGCCACCGACATAGCCCACCGGATTATCAAGCTGAAGTGGCAATGGGCAGGCCATATTGCTCACAGAGCAGATGGCCGATGGGGTCGAAAGTGCTAGAGTGGAGACCACAGACTAGCAAGCGCAGCGTAGTACGTCCACCAACAAGGTGGACAGACGACCTTATAAAGGTCGCCGGAAGACGCTGGATTCAGGTCGCTTCCAATTCCAACTGGTATATGTGGAGATCTAAAGGGGAGGCCTATGTTCGGCAGTGGACGTCCTATGGCTGAGATGATGATGATGATGATGGAACCACCACGATTGCGGCATATCCGTTATTATTTAAACTACTAAACTTTTTAAGCTATAAATAATACTAGTAACAGAGTTATAGGTAAAAGCATAAATTGAATTACTTACGCTTGAAATAGTAACCTGCCAATGTGAGCCGCGGTCAAGATGAACTTATTGCTGATGATGGTGCCCGATTCTTCCCACTTAGCTGATTCCACGTCGTTACCGAATCCTAGCAATGCCTGGATAGGAAAATTGGAGGCAAATATTGCGGTTAATTGCAGGTATTTTTTTCCTTCAAATAACATCATAGTTTCTGTTTACTTTACGTCAAAATCGACGGTCCCTACGTACAAACAGACATGTCAAACATCGAGGTTTACACTCCTATGAACCTCGATGTTTGACATGCGTTGTTAATAATTCGCTTTAGAAATAATTCTATGTACCTACAGTCACGAGCAAAAACATGCGTACAATTTATACAATTCAAACACAATTTACTCGTGAAATAAGACCTATATCGTAATAGTATGGCTTCCAAAATCTAACCAAAAGACAAAATTAAATGTTTAATCAATAGCAGAAAAACGCTTTTGATTAATGCTTAGTGTATACATACTATTGCCCGTGACTGTACACAAAGAATTATTTCTAGAGCGGTTTGATTCAATTGTACGTAAATACCGTCGAAATATGGATTTTAGTCAGTTCAGGTCTGAGTGTCTCTCCCGTCCCGCCCTGGGTGGGAGGAATCATTTAATGATTTTACCACAAAAAAATAGCTATTAAATATTCATTTTACGTGCCGTTGTCCAACTAAGATGATGATGAATGATAATTGGACAACTGCCCCTACCAACAGCCTAAGTTGCACCAGGGGCTCTAAACAAAACGTGATGGGTTTGTTTTATTAATTTTGGAGTTCCTTTGGTCACCTTCTAGCTTCATGTTAGATCTTAGAAGTCAACCTTCATTAAAGTTCTCTAAAACTATCTAATGAGGCTTGAGAACTCGATGTGGTAACATAATTTCGTTTTAGAATATTTTTATCTGACTTCACCCTTAGATCCTGCGTCAGCCACGTCATGATAAAAAAAAATTCGATGACTTCCAGATGCAAGCCGGGGTTCGAAGAGCATTGTGGGCTATACATAATTATACACACCTCTAAGTAAATAAGACAGTCACAATCCTTGTAAGTCTCTGATAAACTGAGTGTGCGATATGATTATGAAGACATATTGTATGTATAGTATTCGGGGAAATGGAATAATTGACTTACCTGGTGAGGATATTCAATACCAGGTTCTTGTCCTACTGCTGGAGCGCCCCCGATACCAATGAAGTTTGCCGTGTGGCATTTCATCTCCTCGTTATATTCTTTTTGGATGAGACTGTAATAACCTCCCATCCAACGACAGTCGTACGGTAAGGTGCCCAAGTAGTCGAGACAATCTGGAAAATTATGGTAGTTTTTTTGTAAAAGGCTGAGAAAGATGCATTCAATGAGGTATTTATCTAAAAATATTGAATTAATCTGTCAGTTCGATTTTCAAAAAAAAAATATAAGTACATGTTGTTGTTTTTTTACGTGAAACAAAATTTACGAATAACGACTCTTTTAAAATTGTCAACTCATCACAAGCAAGTACAATTTTTACTTGCTTATGAAGTCAAGAGAACCCTCCTCTCGAATTTTGATGCGTTGTATTTTTTTACAATGTATATACCCGACATGCAATATGCATGTGTACGGTTCCGTAGTTGCCCATCAAAATACTTATGCAAACTAACTAAACTGATTCGCTGAATTTAATTTTAACTAATTAAAGTTGACAAACTTTCATTTGTAGTTGAAAAACATGTTCTCCTATACATTTTGTTTAGGAAAATATGTTATCCAAGTACGTTTTATAAGTTGGTCGACTATTACTCGTAAACTTGTAAAGCCTACCTAGTCTTGATAATTTTCCTTTAAACTACGATATATAATAATATATAATAATAATATTTTTATTTCATTCAATGTTTACAGATTTGGGCTTAGTAGCTAAGGTATTATGTAACATTAAACACAAAGCTAATTATAAGTGTGCTAACACAGTAAAATTACGTATGCAGAATCTATGAGCCCTGCCTCTTAAACTAGGGTCGCCTGTATCTTAAGAGGCAGTATATATGTTACGGTAAATGTGATTAATTGAAAATTATTAATATTTTACAAAATTATTAATAATAACCACATGTTTTGGTAAATGTGAATAAACGATCGAAAGAAGAAGTAGCAAAAATGCCCCACTTCCGACTGCAAACATAAGTATCTCAAAAAATCGCAAAAAAATAGTATTAAGAAATGATATATTTCCGGTGATCATCCTTACTGGCTAGCACATAAAAAAAATGCTCTAAATATTAATTCAGGGGCAGAATACCTGTAATATACTTACTTTTGATTTTAGGTTTACAATGGGATTAAAAAGCAATTAAACACTGTAATAGCTCATTTTGATAATAGATACTATACTAGTGTTGTGTATTATGGAAGAATCTTAATAAAACAAACAGAACACTGAAAAACTCATGTAATGGCTTACAAGCTGACAATCAAAAGCCATGTGTCATTTACAATTTACCATAAACAAACACCACATTCCTCCAACATTATTTTAAAAATACGTATTTAACATTTATAATTTATATTTCTCCGGGTACTCCTTATAGGGTACCTGCGGACTTCAGGTTCCTGAGAGACCGCGTCAACAAACTCATCATCTGAAACTCCCTCTTCCCTATCAGAAACCTGTGCCGGTAATGTCATAACGGGTTCTGACCCAGCTTCGTTTGACTGACCGATCTCCTCAGGGAAACAGTCACCCAACACACTGAAATCATCGTCCGTTTCAAATGATGAGTTCCCCTTGTAAGGCAGTAATTGGTCGATATGTTTCTTAACAGTTACATTTTCGCCTGAAATATACACAGAAAACATTCGTGATCCTAAACATTCATTGACTGTGCCCTGCTTCCAAATATGTTTAGTACCGTTATTAAAATATTGCTTTACTAAAACTTTGTCACCAACAGAAAAACACACATTTCTTTTTCCACCAAAATGTTTACATTGGTTCATTTGTGCTTTTGTGACGTTTGCTTTGGCCACGGATGACGAGGATGGTGAAATCTCTTCTGAAGGAAATCTTAATAAATCGAGTCTGCACCGCATAGGACGTCCAAACATCAACTGCGCTGGAGAAAATCCAGTAGTCAAATGAATTGAATTCCTATAGTTAAACAAAAATTTATTTAAAACTTTCACCAATCCTTTTTGTGTGACGTCTTTGTTTAAAATGGCTTTTAAACCATTTTTTACCGTTTTGACACTGTTCTCTGCCTGCCCATTGGACATGGCATGATACGGCGCGCCTGTCAAGTGTTGTACTCCGTTTAACCGACAAAATGTATTAAATTCGTTTGAACAAAAGTTTGTAGCATTGTCCGTAACCAAAGTTCGCACTAAACCAAATCTGCTAAACATCTCGCAAAGCTTACTAATAATAGATTCACTATCCGTTTTTTGCATAATAAAACATTCCACCCATTTAGAATGAGCATCTACAGCAATTAAAAACTGTTTTCCCCCTAACAAAAACATATCTAAGTGAACGCGCTCCCAAACGCGCTTTGGGTATGGCCACGGAACTAACGGCACTTTTGGTGGGTTATTACGCAGCGTGTTACAAACACTACAGGCACCTATTTTCTCTTCAATATGTTTGTCGATGCCGGGCCACCACATACGCATTCTAGCTTCCGCTTTAGTTTTGACTACTCCAAAATGAGAATTATGTAGCTCATTTAGCAGTCTTTCACGAAAACGTGAAGGAATCACAATTTTATGACCTCTTAATATACATTCATTTTCCACGGCCAGATCCAAACGACATAAGTAAAATGGACGTAAATCCTCATTAGTCACTTTAGTAGGCCATCCATTCTTTATATATCCTATCACCTTTTGTAAAACTTTATCGCGGCTTGTTTCAATTCTGATGTCACTCAAGGTTAAGGGTAGTAAAACAGAGTCACTTATAAAATTAATATACCGTGAGAGATCCATATCCTTAGCCTCTTCGAGTTCATTTGATTGAATAGGTACCGAGCGCGACAAAAAGTCAGCAACATTTTCCTCACTCTTTACGTATTCGATAGTAAAATTATAGGCAGATAAAAATAAAGCATAACGTTGTAATCTGTTCGCTGCTAAAACAGGCACACCTTTCTGTTTCCCGAAAATTGATAATAGCGGTTTATGA
This sequence comes from Agrotis ipsilon, assembly GCA_028554685.1. NCBI lineage: Eukaryota > Metazoa > Arthropoda > Insecta > Lepidoptera > Noctuidae > Agrotis > Agrotis ipsilon. Next base: position 55,338 of record JAPNUC010000036.1, on the reverse strand, counting down.
TCCGTTCTCAATACAAATGGCACCATACGGCCATATAAATAATGATTGAATTTCTTAATCCCGAATACAATTGACGTGGCTTCTTTTTGAATTTGCGCATAGTTCAGTTCGGATTTTAACAACGTACGCGAGGCATAGGCAACCACACGTTCAGAACCGTCGGGCTGCTTCTGCGCCAAGACTGCACCGAGGCCGGCCGGGCCGGCGTCGCAAGTTACGACTGTCGGATATTCCGGATGGTAGTGGGCCAGTACGCGATCAGAAGATAGCTCTTTCTTAATTTTATCAAAAGCTTCTGCTTGATCTTTACCCCACTCCCATTCTATGCCTTTTTTTAACAGCTTGTTTAGAGGACTCAGAACCGATGATGTATTCGGAACAAAACAACGATAATAATTCACCATCCCTAAAAATGACTTTAATTCATGAACGTTCTTAGGAGGATTGCACTTAACGATAGCTTCGATTTTACCGTTAGATTTATGCAGTCCGTTCCTATCAATAACGTAACCAAGATATTCCACCGAGCTTTTGAAGAATTCGCATTTATCGTTTTTTAATCTCAACCCTGCGTCTAATAATCTTTTCAACACAAGCTCTAATCTATCTGTATGTAGGGACCTATTAGGAGCAGTTACTAATATGTCATCTAAATAAATACATACACCGTCAATATCGCCTAATAACTGTTCCATAGTACGTTGAAATATAAAAGGAGCGTTAGCTAAACCAAACACGAGACGCGTGTATCTATATAACCCTCTATGAGTATTAATACAACACCATTTCTTTGAGTCATCATCGAGTTCTAACTGTAGATAAGCTAATTTCAAATCTAACTTGCTGAATTCTACTCCATCATGAAGTTTGGCAAACAAATCTTCGATCCGTGGGAGAGTGTAATTGTCTAAATATAACGCTTTATTTAACGTTACTGAAAAATCTCCGCAAATTCGAACGTTTCCGTCGGAACGTAAAACTGGAACTATTGGCGTCGCGACGTCAGAATGATCAACTTTTTCGATAATACCTGCTGCCAATAATCTATCCAATTCCTGCTCAATTTTTGGCTTTAAAGCTAGAGGCACGGGGCGTGGCCTGAAAAACTTCAACTGTACGTCAGGTTTTAATTTCAAACTTACCTTATACTTATTGAACCTGCCCAACTCATCAGAAAATAATGTTGAATATTTCTTTAATAACCTTTCCCCCGTGTTATCCCGTACTACACTGTTACAGTTTAAACTACACAAATGTATATCAAACAACCTCATAAAATCTCGACCTAAAAGAGGCAAACGTTTCTCATTAGTTTTGATTACGAAAAAGGAAATTAGTTTTGTGCGGCCTTCGTAGGTTAGAGACAATGACAAACAACCTAATGGTGCAATTTTTTTCCCCGTATAGAAGTTAAAAACCTCCTCACATGGCTGTAATAGTTATTTGTTATACAAGAGTGCAAAGTTGATTTTTAACCGCGTGCTCAATTTTGATGACCGAGCAAGCGAATGATTCTAAAATTGAATCACGAGTGCAACGAGTGATTCAAAATTAGAATCATGAGCGATAGCGAGGGAATCAAAAGAGCACAAGGTGAAAAATCTTTGCACTCGAGTGCAACACGTAACTTTTCATCCCACCTCAGCGAGGAAATTACCAAATGCAAAAAAAAATAATCAGGTGTACATTGTACTATCACAAGATAGGTATTTAAGTTTCGGTATTAACTAGGAGTACTACATTATGTATAAAATACAGAATAATTTTTAAAATCTAAGAATCCTTCGTGTAGGTAGCGAGGGATTCAAGATAACCCAAGGCAACGCAGCTTTACTCCCGAAAAGTGTACTCTGCTTTTCACACCTACTTCGAGGAAATGAATTCGATTTTTGAAATTTGATGTGGTACGATAACCTTCGAACGTGAAGTAGGCACCACAGCAAAGATCAGCTGTTGCGGTCACCGGCCGCCATTTTTACTGCTACAACTCTACAATGAACACGATGTTCTTAATTCAAATTTACTTTATTCACTAGAGGATAAAAACGGCTTTTACTCACTTGAGGATAAAAACGGCTTTTACGGTCAGTTATCGAAGAGCAAAAGTACCCTTTCCGAGGTGGGGGGATGAAAACGATATTTACTATTGTTCATAGCCCCGAACAGCTGTTCATATAAAATAAATGGTAAAACGGACACAGCACTGCCACAGTCAATTTCACATAAGATGTTCCTGTTATCTAACATGACATTACGTGAAAAGGGCTGATCCTTAATAACGTTTTTAATATTGAATAAATTATAAATACCTCCGTCAACAAACTCATCATCTGAAACTCCCTCTTCCCTATCAGAAACCTGTGCCGGTAATGTCATAACGGGTTCTGACCCAGCTTGAAAAGGGCTGATCCTTAATAACGTTTTTAATATTGAATAAATTATAAATACCTCCGTCATCAACATCATCGTCACCCGTTTCCAAAAAATGGCTTTCAACTATCTTAGCTTTGCACATCCTTTTCAGGTGACCCTTTTTATGACATTTCTGACAGGTATAATTAGCAAAACGGCACTTTTCCGTCGAGTGATTTTTGTACCCACACACTTCACAACTCTTAGATACTCGCGAATTATTATCGTGAGAAGAAGAACCGCTTGGCCGCTGCAGTGCGAAGACCGGCTCCGCGGAGATCCCGCCAGCCGTGCCGGCCGCGATGTCGCCTGCCCGCGCAGCATGCAACGCGGCGCGCGCACACCGCACGCTCTGCGCCATCTCCAATGCCTTATTAAATGTGAGGGTTTCAATGCTTTCTGCGAACAATTTTTCTTTTTCCTTGGTATTTTCTAAACCTAAAACGAACTTGTCGCGTAAAGCCGTATCTAACTCAGACTTGAAACCACAGAACTGTGCCAAATTGCGCACTCGCGCCGCCCATTCCGCTAGATCTTCCCCAGGACGTTGTTCCGCCTTATAAAAATTGTACCTTTCAGCGAACGTACTCTTTTTTGCTTGAAAATGGACGTTCAGTTTCTCTAACAGGTTTTTATAGTCAACGTTGTCCAAGTTTTCGGGAAAAACTACATCTCTTGCGACGCGGTAAGTATCTTCCACCAACGCAGTGAGCAGAAGAGCTCGTCTTCTAATTCCAGACTTATCGGTGTCGTCTCCAATGTCGTTCGCCGTACAGTACTGGATAAAACGACTTCTAAAAATGCTCCACTCCTGCACGCGGTGATCAAATGAGAGATTGCCACCAAACGCCATATTAAATGATTTTGCGTGCTCCACCGTGGTCATTTAACACACAATAACTAGTGCTCAGACAATAATATCACACGTGAATAACTACTCGTCGCCAAATGTTGTGTATTATGGAAGAATCTTAATAAAACAAACAGAACACTGAAAAACTCATGTAATGGCTTACAAGCTGACAATCAAAAGCCATGTGTCATTTACAATTTACCATAAACAAACACCACAACTAGGAAGACTCATTTGTTGATATTCCAGTTTCCACCGAAAAAAAAATGTTAGTAACCAAATATTACTTTAACCCATAATACAAACTCTTTACATAACGGAACAAAAAACCTCAAACTCATTTTAGTTTTTTCTTTAATTTGCTGTATTGTTGACATAAAACCAGCCAAACAGAAAAGTAGTTCAGTTGTCTATTGCATCGTGGAGTTTGTCATCATTTTGTTTTGGTCGATTTATATTGTGAATGAATGACTTCGAGTGTCACTCAAATAATGATTGATCTAGCAATGGTCTTAAATTGTCACCATGGGACACATAATTACTGCCCTGGGATTTGGAGGCGACTACCCTCCAGCGCGTCTATGAGTGCCAGTAGGGCGAAATTATTGCGGTGCGGCGCCGCGCCGCAACGCACCCTGTGCTCCTTGCTTAGAGTAGTAGGTATTGGATGATTGAAAGTAAAATATTTTTAAGATAATACTGTGCCTGAAGTAATATTTGGAGCAATTTCTAACTATGATAGCCAGTAACGATGACAATCGGAAGTATGCAATTTATTAATACTCATTTTCATCTATTTTTTAAGATATTTTTTACAGCTGTCGGACGTGGGGTAATTTTCTATGGAAATTGCAACTTCTTCTTTATTACTTTTAGTAGTAATTATTAATAATTCACGACATATAGGTATTGGTAAAAGTGATAAAATTAATAAACTAAACGGCTAAACCTAGTGCTAACTGAAGATAAGTATGATACACGTAGGTTTAACCGCATGTGGTCGGTTACACCTAGGTTTAGCCGGTTAGAACTAGGCCTAACCTCGGGACTTGCTGGCACCCCGACTCGGACAATTTAGGTTAGAAGAGGATGGCGGGGTCTGAAAGACCCCGCCATCCTCTTCGTGGTTATTTTTATTAACCACGCAGAAGTAGGAGCCCCGCGGAGCGGGGCTCCGTTGACTTGCTCCTGTGAAGGAAGTTTACTTATTACATTTATCACTACTAGGGTCAAATTATTAATAAAAACCGACAAATGTGATTAATTAATCACTTTTCACACTACTTGCTCGTAAATGTCAAATTATATGTCAGTCAAACCTACTGTAAAGTAAGTCATTGTTCCCTCTCGCTCGAGCCGGGCAATAATAGATGTACTGAATTTCATTATTCCCGAGGGAATAATGTGATTTGAATTTGGAACCTCAAAGAAAACCGTATGAAAACGTTCACCAAGGAGTTGTATCAATAATGGCGGCCGCTGGTCGCAACAGCTGATCGGTTGCAGTGGTGCCAACTTCACGTTCAAAGGTTGTCGTACCACATCAAATTTCAAAAATCGAATTGATTTCCTCGCAGTAGGTGTGAAAAGCAGAGTACGCTCCTCGGGAGTAAAGCTGCCTTGTCTTGGGCTAACTTGAATCCCTCGCTACACTAAGGATTCTTAACTTAATTCCCTCGTTTCACTCGGGAATTAACACTTGAACCTCCTCGCTGCGCTACGGAGGTTCACCCTAGAATCCGTAGTGTCGCTTCGAGATTCAGTCGCCCGTGACGTAAGGCAGTGCTTTACTCCCTTGTTGCGTAATCTACTATTAACCTCGACTTTCGGTAATTATTAATAATAATAGATAATTATTAATAATCTTCAATTATTCACTCTTACCGTAACATATATTTATACTATTATTGTGAATTTTTTCACACCCCCAAACATAACTGTTTAGCTGGTAGAGGGTGGGACATTGTAGTCGAGCAATAATTTAGCACTTTAAAGCTTAATTTTTCACAAACGAATCTTTTTATAAAAAAAAATGTTTATGGAAACTATCAATATTTTTTAAAGACCTATTTAATGATACTCCACACTAAGAGGTACGCGAGAAAAAAAAAACATCCCCCACTTTACGTGTAGGTACAGAAAACGAACGGACGGACGGACATAGCGAAACTAACGGGTCCGCCAAATAACTTTTTTTTTTAAAATGCTATGAAAAAAAAACTACTGAATATTTTTTCAAATTTCTTTTTTTATTTGAAAGTACAATCTTTCCGGTTAATGATGGAAGATAATTTCATTCATATGGCTACCTCGGCTGGCCATGCAGTAGCCTACACGATCGGTCCAATTTTCAAGCACTTTAACGATTGTGTGCAGCTGTATTTCACCAATGGCTTCACGAATATTGTCCTTTAAAGCGTCAATTGTCTCTGGCTTGTCGGCGTAACACTTATCTTTGACGGCACCCCACAAGTAATAGTCTAACGGTGTCAAATCGCAGCTCCGAGGTGGCCAAACGACATCAGTTCTGCGGCTGATGATGCGATTTTCAAAAACAGGGCGCAAAACATCGAGTGTAGAGTCGGCTGTGTGGCACGTAGCGCCGTCCTGTTGAAACCAAATGTCGCCAATATCCTCATTTTCAATTTCTTTAAACAAAAATTCATTCAACATGGCCCGATAACGATCGCCGTTGACTGTAACGGCCGCTCCTTGCTCATTTTCGAAGTAATGTCGCAATATTTTCCAGCGTTGTTCAAGCGTATACACAACCATATTCGTTCAGCGGAAGGATAAAACTAATTAACTGTCAAATCAGACATAAGCTAAGTGTTGCCATTCACGAAATAAGCACTAGTTGAAAAAAAAAACCTTAGATGGCGGACCCTGTATAAGGGTTCCTTGTTGATTAAGGAACCCTAAAAATAAAAAATATGAGTCAATTATTTTATTAAACTCCTGTCGGACTAATTAGATTCCCAATTTATTGATGCTATTGACATGTCTATTTCCTGCAACTGAATCAATAAACCTGCCAAGTGTGAGTCGGGATCCGTCCCATTTATTTTTATAACATTTTTATAGCCACAATATAAACGGTAATAATTAGCCAAAAGAGTATTAAACTTACTGTCTCTCGCTTTACTGCCGTTTTTCCATAAATAAAAACTTCTTGGAGTGAGCACTACGTTTCTGAAAAAAAAAGCTGATGATTGTTGATGTGTTGACACACAATAAAGTAGACCTACCTACTTATTAGTAGTTAAAGTATTAAAACACAGTTATGATGTTCATCGCGTCATATCTACGTGTTTAATATAGTTTGCTTACATACCGATTCAATACAGTACCTTGTACTATTTATTAGTTCACAGTCAGTGCAGCACACGATTTTCTCATCTCCTTTTGTGGAGCAAACCTGAAATAGACACAAATATTAAACATGCTCTCTCTCGGCTTCGATCTAACTTGACTCTTGAGCGAGGTCACCCAGAATGCTCACCCATTTTTTTATTTTTTTTTATATTTCACAACAATCACACAACGCCATCTAGTCCCAAGCTAAGCATAGCTTGTGTTATGGGCACTAGACAACTGATAAATATACTTAAATATTTCTAAATACATACATAATATAGATAAATTACACCCAGACACAGAACAAATGATCGTGCTCATCACACAAACATTTGTCCTGTGTGGGAATCGAACCCACGACCTCCGGCATAGCAGTCAGGGTCACTAACCACTAGACCAACAGGCCTGTCATTGGAGTGCAGGAGTTCCTCTTCAGGAAATGTTGCACTCCAATTGAATGGAACACAGCAAAATATCGTTGTCAGTAGTCTCCGACAAGATGGCCGCTACACAGACCCTGGCCAAATGCTATCCATCAAATTAACCCCTCAGACGTCCTTATGATCCACCGGTGGATCGTAAGAAAAAAATTTGAAAAAAATTCATGTGATTTGGAGCAAAGTCAAAGTTTCCGTTTAATTTATAAAATGAAAACCTGATAACTCGTAAAGGATCGACAACAATAGACAATAAACAAATATTTTACAATTTTTTCATCAGCAATTTTTTTTATGACTTTATGTGATAGTTAAAAGCCTTAATTACAAGATTCACGTTTTTCTTAGCTAGCTGCGGAATGAATATTTCATAGAAATACATAGAAACCAGTAGAGTCACAGCGACATGTGCTGCTGCTGCTGTCTGCAGTCGGCTACAAACTCGTACCTTAAGTAAAATAATTTATTACCGGGTGAGGTTCGCCTCGTGTATCCAAAGTGGTGAAGCATCGCGTCTCTTTCACACACTGCCCTTTAACTCCATGCCAGTCGCAAAAGTCTCCTAAAACCAATTTTAATAAGATGAGGTTGACTTGAGGTAAATCCTCTTACAGTTTTTCTCACGAACAAAACGTTTATACGTTTAGCCGTTTCACCAAACGGCTTTTTTCGTGATTTGGTATTTTTTGACAGTGTAGGTGTCACGCATGAAAACATTTTAAATGTACCCTTAGCACGAGTTTTCAGTATTTGAGACGTAAAGTAAACTGGAACTTTGACAATTTCAAATTGACAATTTTCAAGGAAAAAATTAGTTCCGTCTTCGCACACCAGAGGTGCTGTTCCATTTTTTCATATAAGAAACGCTGTAAATACTGGAAAGTAAAATAGTGAAAACTCGTGCTAGGGGCACTGAACTCTGGAAAAAACCGTTCAAGTGCGTGTTGAGATGTACTAAGTAAAGAGATAAAGTATTTTTTCAATAATAAAACACAAAATGACATTTCTTCAGTTAGAGCATTTTAAGAAACAGAAATATTGCTGCCATTACCATGCATCGCCATGCATATTGGAGAGTAATATGTACCTATGTACGTAAAAACCTAGGACTTTTCAAGATTAGTAATTATTTCCGTAATATCAGTAGGTATATAATGGAGTACGCATGAAATTTTGATTTACAGATTCAGACTGCAAAAGAGAAGTCTTTCTATGGCACACACAAAACATTTAAATATATAAAAAAATATAAAAAGTCAGTAAAAGAAGTAGCACTTTCCTGTAGTTAGCCGTATATCATTACTTTCTAGAATTTTATCCTTATTAGCGACAGTATCGAATGGTACTTAGTAAAGTCCTTTGAGCAACCACGCCCAGTTGAAAAATTCTCGCAGTAAAATATATTTTATATAAATAAATAATTATATTATTATAGTCGTGTCAACATGGGCTTACCTTCAGATAAATCTAAATCTTCTAAAATCCCATCCTCACAAGAACACAGAGTAAAGACAGAAGAAAAACGCGGGTAGGTGTACAAAAAAGTTAGACGTCGCTCTTTTTTTTACTTTTATTTAAAATAGAAATACCAAGTATTTTTATTTTATTTTTCTATATTTTTGTAATAAAAGTTTTAAATATCAAGCACTAACGTTTGCTGCACATTTATGTGAATTGGACCATAGTTTTACACCACCTGCCAGCTTATCATTTTGACATCACTTTTCAATTTCACTGGCCATCACTGAACAAAGTTGCAACACTATGTCTCAACTGGATGACATTTTATCGGCACAGAAGAGCTTAGAAGATAGCTTCTTACGGAAGATGGGCGAACTTGAAGCACAGATTCAGTGTGCCGGACCAGCCAAGGACACTGTGGCGAGGGTAGCTGAGGAGTTCCGTAGCTTCAGGGAGCTGATCTTCAGTATGCTGAGTCTTCTCAGGAGACAGATCAGCGAGTGTGCTCGGCAGGTCGACGGGTTGGAGACCAGGCATCGACGGAAAGCACTGATCTTCCAGGGCATAGCAGAGGCAGAGGGAGAAGACAGCCGCGCAGTTTCCCTGGAGGTGATCAATAAGAAGTTGGCCCTTAGTACTGTCACTGCTTCCTCTATTAAAGTCTGCCATAGACTTGGCGTCGCTAATAAAGACCATCACAGGCCCTTGCTAGTTAAATTCTCTAGCTATGATGATAGGTCTGCAGTCTGGAGAGCGAAGACTAGGTTAAAAGGTACGTCAATCTCCGTCAAAGAGTTCCTCACGAAGTCACGACAGTCTGTTTTCACCAAGGCGCGGCTACACTTCAGCATGCGATCGTGTTGGACTCAGGACGGTGTTGTAGTTATCAAGGCCCCAGATGGAAGCAAGCATAAAGTCACTTCGCTTGAAGAGTTGAGTCCTTTGTTGGTGAAGTACCCCAAGGATCCATTACCTGGAGATAACCTGAAAAGTGTGACGCGTTAAGTAGGTATTCAGTGACTAAGGTTAGTTTGCATAGTTATTGCATTCCAGACTATAATATTGATCCTCTTACCTACTATTTTGTCATCCTTCATTGTTTAGTTATGGTAATCATATAGATTTTTGTTTTGTTTTCATTGTATACAGTTTTCCATGATTTTTGAGCCAATTATTATTGTTTTTGCTGTTTGCCAAGATTGTTCAGGACCACAGACGCTATGTTCCACAGATTGCATAGTTCTTGTCACCACAATGTCAAACATAGTTTTATTTTATTTTTCTGGTATAGCCTCTGGGCTATTGCGCTGTTGTCATTTTTTTACTTTTATTTGGTTCGGATACGTTGAAAAATAAGTGTTTGTTCTTAAATTGTGTCCTCATTATTTTTGTAGTTTTGTGTGTTACCCATAGATTTTTATTATGATGATGTTAGCTGGCGGGTGGTGCAGAGATGCAAACGTCGTATCTGCATTTGTTGTGTAGTTCTCTGTCCTATATTTATAGTATTTATATTTTATATATTCTTGTATTTATTCTTTCATTTCATATTCATAATTTATGGGAACATTTTCTGACAATGAATCTTATTTCTCTGCCAACGAATCTCCTGTCTCTTCCAGAGATGAGAGTTTCTGTTCTGTCACTGACACCCTTGGTGACCTTTTACGTCAAAAACTCGATCTTAATTGTAACAGACTCTTTAACGTTTGTCATATAAATGCTCAAAGCATTCCTAGTCACTACAATGAGCTATATGATACTTTTATTGACAACAACGTCCATGCCGTTCTGATTTCTGAAACTTGGCTCAAACCCGAACTGCTATCCACCACCTACTCTCTTCCTGGATTCATCCTTGTAAGGAATGATCGTATTGGGAGAAGAGGGGGTGGTGTGGCGATTTATCTCCGTGCCGATTTTCCTTTCAAAATCCTTTCTTCTTCTTCCAATATTTCGGCTGAATTTCTCTTTCTCGAGGTTTGTGTCAAGGGAGCTAAGACCGTTCTAGGTGTTGTGTACTGTCCCCCTTCTCTTGATTACTTCACCGAATTCGAATCGGTCCTAGAATCATTAGGTTCAGAGTATGCGCATTACATCGTCATGGGAGATTTCAACACAAATGTCCTTGCCCACAATTCCCTTCGTACCCGTAAACTCCTTAATCTGGTTGAGTCAGCTAGTCTGCATGTTCTGCCTCTACAACCAACTCATCATAACACTGCTGGTGATGATACTTGGCTCGACCTAATCCTTACCTCAAATCCTTCCTTAGTATCCTCTCATGGTCAACTTGACGCTCCTGGTTTTTCCCATCATGATCTTGTCTTTTTGTCCTACATCCTTAAACCTCCTAAACCCAAACCTTTGTTCCAGAACAGGCGTGCCTTTGCTCGGATGGATGTTGAGAAGCTGACGTCAGATGCTGGTGATATTGACTGGGCTCCTCTTGAGGAAGCCATTACAGTTGACGAAAAAGTAACTTTTTTTAATGAAGTCGTAATTAAGTTGTACGATACCCATGCACCTTTCAAGAGAGTGAAACTGAAGCGCTCACCGGCGCCTTGGATGAATGATGGTGTCCGATTGGCGATGCGACGTAGGGACCGCGCGTTTCGGAGGTTCAAAAAGGATCGGACAGACGATCTTTGGACCCTATTTAAAACTGCTAGAAATCGTTGCAACCAGATGATACGCAATGCTAAACGCCGCCATATTCTTGAAAACATCATTTCTTCTTCTCCTGCCGATATTTGGAAGTTCCTTGGAACTCTAGGTATCGGCAGACCGCGACATTCAGATCTTCCCAATACATTTGGTTTAGACGATCTGAATCGTCATTTCTCCACTGTTCCCACCTTGGATAGTCTAACCAAATGTCAAACCCTCGGCTACCTTGCTGGTCTGACGCGACCTAATATTACTCCCTTCGTCTTCACCCCAGTTGACCCGGGAGAGATCAAGAAGATTATCCTATCCATTAAGTCCAAAGCTGTTGGTTGTGATAATGTCAGTCGACACATGATTGTGACGGTTCTCGACCAGCTCCTTCCTGCTATTTCCCACATCATTAACTTCTCTCTTTACTCCGGAGTTTTTCCTTCCATTTGGAGGAAAGCCCTTGTCCGTCCATTGCCTAAAATTCCTAATCCCACTCTTCCTAGCCACTTTCGCCCAATTTCCATTCTTCCCTTTTTATCCAAAGTACTTGAAGCTTGTGTTCACAGACAATTCTCCCATTTCATCTATCAAAACTCCCTTATTAGTCCACTCCAATCTGGGTTCAGGCCTGGGCATAGTACTGTAACTGCCCTCCTCAAAGTGACTGACGATATAAGGCGCGGTATGGAAGATACTAAAGTTACGGTTTTAGTATTGGTTGATTTTACCAATGCTTTTAATACCGTCAGTCATGATGTCCTTCTATCCATCCTGTCCTATCGCATGATCTCTCACGAGGTTCTGGAATGGTTCTCATCCTATCTTCAGGGGCGTCGGCAGTCAGTTCTTGCTGGTGATTCTTCATCGAGCTGGCTTGATCTTGAAGCGGGCGTCCCTCAAGGCGGTATTTTATCTCCTCTTCTGTTCTCTACTTTTATAGATCTCGTTACTACCGAACTTCAGTGTGCGTATCATCTTTATGCTGATGACCTTCAGCTCTACTGTCAGGCAGGTGTTGATAGCATATCTGATGCTATCGAGGACCTAAACCGGAATCTAGGTATAATCAACGATTGGTCACATCGTTTTGGGTTGGCGGTTAACCCAAGTAAATGCCAGGCTATCATTATAGGAAGCCCTTATAGCTTGCGAAGGCTGGCTACTTTAGCGGTTCCGCCTGTTACCTTCGACGGGAAAATCATTCCGTTTGGGTCTGAAGTTATGGATCTGGGTTTGCACGTTGACACCTGCCTTGACTGGCAAAAGCAGGTTGCTGCTGTTAGTCAGCGGGTCACCGGAACGTTGCGGTCGCTATATCGTATGAAAAATATTCTTCCATCTCACATAAAGGCAATGCTTGTTCAATCCCTTATTTTTCCCATATTTGACTATGGCGATGTGTGTTACTATGACCTGAATGCAGATCTCCTCAATAAACTTGACCGACTTCTAAATAACTGTATTCGATTCGTTTTCAATCTTCGTAAGTATGACCATGTCTCTGCACATCGTTCACTTTTAAAATGGCTGCCTATCAGACAGCGTAGAGCATTGAGGGCTTTGACGACTCTGCATTCTCTTTTGGAGAAACCTACCTCTCCTACTTACTTGACTCGTCATTGCCAGTACTTATGCTCTGCGCATAGTAAAAATCTTCGTTCCTCCCATAATCGTCTTCTACGATGTCCCTCCCACCGCTCTGGCTTTCTTAAATCTTCATTCTCGGTCCAGGCGGTCTTCCTTTGGAATGCGCTCCCTCAGAACATCAGGACGGTTACTAACAGGTTCACTTTTAAGGTTAAAGTGCGTGAACATCTACTCAAGGAGCTGGCAGATTCGACTTGAATTACTTTGGTGTTGGAATTTTCCCATCTATGTATTTTTATCTCTATTTGATTCTATATATTTTGTTGTATGTATGTATTTATGTATTTATTTTAATATTTATATATTTTCATAATAGTTTTCTTGCTGCACCTACTGTGTTTATTTCTCTGCATCACCTTAAGGTAGACTGGTAGAAAATGCCTAAGGCATTAAGTCCGCCTATGTACTCTGTGCATGAAGTTTTAATAAATAAATAAATAAATAAATAAAGAAACAAAAAATAATAACTATTTTATTAAACATAGTCACTAAAAACATGATATTCTTCACAAACGAGAAGTCGCTTAATAAAATAATACGTCTGATAGGTGAAACATACAGGAAAACTAAAAATAGAATGCATGGATATTTCCACTAGAACAATGCATGTGTGTGTTTTAAAAGCGCGTACGGCAAACATCTCACACAAACATTCAAGTCCTTAGTTTTCAAAATTACTAAACTGATTTCAATGAAACTTCATACTCATAAGCAGGATAGTTAGATTTAAAAAGCTATCACTAGAATTTATTTACGAAAAATAGGGCATCAGTTACAGTAAATCGATTTTATATAAAATTGAAATTAACAAATATCTATAATCTTTACAATATGACTTTAATTAAAATGTTAAAATTTGTTACTGAAACAAAACGCGCTTGTTCTGGAATGCTTACCTGAAATCTATTAATTTCGTATATTTCAAATTCGGGATAAGATATTTTCATGAGTTCATATGATAAGTCCAACATGGTATTTGACTAAAAAATCTAATTAGTATTATTTGCTGAAAACTATACTATACTAACTATATATAAAACTAAACTATATGCGTTTTATTTTTAATTTGTACGAGCACTCCGCCCACGACTTCGTCCGCGTGATTTTCGAACTTTGCTTTTGTGAATTTTTGCTCCCAGCCAACCTCTATAAGGGATACTTTTCGAAAATCTTAATCAATATTCAACAAAATTTCTATCTACTCGCAGTATCCCGTCTTGGGTGGTACGTACGTTCTTAAAATAACCCCAATGAATATATTGGGATTCCTTTCTAACAACCCTAAACGACTCTTAAGGGGTTAAATTTCGCAAGATCCTAACTTAGTGAGAACCTATGTCTAAAGTAGAACCTCCTGTAAAATTTGAGACCTCGAACTATCAATACATCAATCCCGTTTTAACTATCACTTACGTCTTGAGACTCCTAGCACCTGTAGTAGCAAAGTTTCATACAAACTATCAACCCCAAAAACAACGCCTAAGGGGTCGAGTTTCACAAATTTTTTACCTTGTTGAGCTTTTACATCTTAAAAAGAACCCGGCATACAAGATTTGAGACGCCTAGCACTTGTAGTAACAAAGTTTCATACAAACTATCGACCCCAGAAACAAACCCCTCAGGGGTCGGATTTCGCAAAATCCCGTCATGGTGAGCATCTACGTTCTAAAAAGACACCCCATGCAAAATTTGGAATTCCTAGCACTTGTAGTAGCGAAGTTTCATACAAACTATCAACCCCAAAAACAACCCCTTAGGGGCCGAATTTCGCAAAATCCGTTCTTAGTGCTCACCTACGTGGTATAAGGAGGGCTTATGCCAAATTTCAAGTTTCTAGGCCCAGCGGTTTGGGCTGTGCGTTGTCAGATCAGTCAGTCAGTTTTGAATTTTATATATATAGATGACAAGTATTTTTAAACTTTAGAAAACACATACCTCACACGTTGCACATTTCTTAAGTCTTTGATAGTGTGCTTCTATTAAACAGACATCCTATTCATTACTTCCTGTTTACCTAATAAAAAGTTACATCAACTCGATATAAATCAATCACCAATTCATTTGACACTTGTGACCGACAACGATAATTTTCTCAATATTAACACGGCCTCACAGGGTAGGCTTTTATTAGAACAATTTTTATCAGCTCACTGTATTTAGGGCCTTTGTAATTAACATGCAGTTCAGTTTGTTTAGGATGGGACTGACATCGTCGTCCAAAGTAGTACACATGGTTGAATTTCAAGCTATACAAAATTAGTCTATCGTAGTCGCGCCTTATGTGATTTTCCGACCTTTCAACAGTCGGCTGATGGTGATCTTGCTTTTTATCTAAATGTAAAATCAATGCACTCATGCGTTGTTTGTATAAAATCAATGCACTCATGCGTTGTTTGTATAAAATCAATGCACTCATGCGTTGTTTGTATAAAATCAATGCACTAATGCGTTGTTTGTATAAAATCAATGCACCAATGTGGAATCACCTAATAGTTACCTATTTTACTTGTTTACTTGTTGTTGAATCTAGGCGAGAGTAAACAGCTGCTGACACAGATGTGAAGATAGCATCAGCACCGATCTTGTTTTTGATCAGTCTTCAACAAAAACAAGATCGGTTCAACACTGCGAACTGATAATATAATTTCCATACGCGTTGATATCTGACGTCATAAACCGATACACCGAATTGCTGTACTGATTTGCATATCCACAAAGGCCACTTAATGCAATATTCCTAATGATTGACTTCTAGAATTTCTAGCAACGTCATTGGGTATTCTACTATTATTAAATCACGAAGTGAATAATTAAGAATATTTGCTAAGTGGCCGTTGGTTGGGCACCTTAAGTGGCCCAAATTTATTTGTTTCCATTTAACCTAAGTATTAGGTCATTTCTCTATTAATAATTAATTCATTTCAAATGGTTTCTATAAGTTAGTATTTGAAGCTATTTGGTTTGCGCGCCATAACGACCGCGCGTTGGGATTCGCCGAGCCGGGCGACGCCAGCGCCATAGTTCCGGACCACCGACCACGCAGTGTCCGAGAGCGCCGACCAATAAGAAACATTCCTAACTTTTTCAAACTCATGGCCGGTGCTTCTTGTAATATTTTGAAGAAATACTATTTTTCACCGTGTTAAACAGCTGAAAAGTTTAATGAAACTCATTATAAATACCCAGCAGTGATTTGACAATCTGTTTCGTGAAAGTGCTTTACGGTGTGAGCTGCGGAGAGAGTTGCTGATGGTGAAGCGTCCCTGAGCTGGTCTAAGGTTAGTGGGCCAATAGTTTTCAGTGCTAACGTCGAAACCATTTCTCATTCTTCAGTTCACAGGGTGGGTTTCATAGGAATCTACATACCTAATCTATAAAAACAATTAAGTTCCCCGCAAGACGTCGGCTATTTACACGCCGCGTCTCCATTTTAATGGTCCTTCATAGCTCGGATATTGTTCACTAGCATATATTTTCATTCTAAATACTTATTACAAGTATTATTTTCCATATAAATGCTTGGATGTTCGCAGATTTACGTAATTTTTTGGTAAAGTTTTCGAAGTAGGTACCTACATAGTTCCGCGAATACCGCCATTGCGAGCCGGTAACGCCATTTGAAAATTCCACATTTTTACGTCATCTAGAATAATTTCACGTAAAAAGTACTTAATTCATTGTTTTTCCTTATAAGTACCTATCTTAATTGTGAACTCTCGCTTTAAAATGCCTACGGGTAAAGACAATGCGTCTAGTTCGATTGATAAGCAGTTCGTCCTTTTGACGGCGAAAAAAGAACGACTTTTTTCGCGTATGAATGATTTATTCGATCTTTCAAAAAACATTTCTAATTACGAGTCAAGAAGTAATGAAACTTTCATGGCTAGGTCAGAATCGATTGATGCGATGCGTAGTCAATTCGAAACGTTGTTAGATGATTTAAATGGTCTCCAGTTATCACTTGATTCAACGTTTAAGCCAGATTACAAGCCTTTAGATGCGTTTGATGATCTATACCTTCGAGTAAAGCACACCCGAAACAATATTCTGGCGTTGCGATCACATGAATCATCATCGCGAAAGGACTCGTTTAATTCTAATGTTCCATGCACCATTAAGTTGCCACCAATAGAATTGCCAAGTTTTGATGGCAAAACACAAAACTGGCCTAAGTTTTACGAAAGTTTTAAATCTAACATTCATAACAACATCCAGCTGACTGACTCGCAGCGCGTGCAATATTTAGTAGGTAAACTTACGCACGACGCACTCAAGGTCACGGCAGGCATTGTGCCTACGGGTGAAACTTATAATATTATCTGGGAAAGTTTAGTAAAAAAGTTTCAAGATAAACGTGCATTAGGCACACATTACTTAAATAATATTCTTGACTGTAAGGGTTGCTTAAACTCGTATAATAGTCTTGATACATTTATTGGTATGTATACCTCCTCCGTGGCGGCATTGAAACAATTAGGTATCGAGGATTTGTCCGATTTCATCTTATCTCATTGTGCACTTAGGAAAATCGATTCACAAACAGTACAAGCGTTTGAGTTAGCGTTTCGTAATAAAGAAATTCCGTCTTATAATGACTTGGTATCTTTCGTACAAGATCAAGCAAAAATATTGCAACGTTCAAACAATAACTCGACGCGGACATCGAACACTGGCGCGAGCGCAAGTAAGCCGCCTACAAATCAGTCGTCTCGTCCTCATACCTACAAATCGTTCGTCGCGAGTAATGAGAGTGTACCTAGTACTTCGCCGACGAATGCGTGTGAATTTTGTAACAAAACCGATCATTTAATTTACGCTTGTTCTCAGTTTAAGAACTTAAGTTCTCCGCGAGCGAGATTTGAATTCATTAAATCAAAACATGCTTGCGTTAATTGTTTGAGTGGGTCACACACAGTTTCGTCTTGTACATCTACGCATGTTTGTGACACATGCAAGAAAAAACATCACACTTACTTGCACGTTGATAGTAAAAAAGATCATAATATTAGGTCAAATAATTACGTTCAAGTGTCTCAAATCCCTACCGGTCAAGGGTCATTGACATCACCTGTGGTCCCGTCGTGCGCTTCGTCCAGCCAGGCCGACGTAAATATAAACTCACGCGTTACGAATTACTCTGCTGATAACAGCGCACCTGTTTCGGCTGCGTTGCGCATTGATAACTCGAATCATAATGTTGATGTTTCCTCAGGTATTCCTTCGTTGTCATTATGTGCTGAAGTTAGACCTAATTCTTCTATTTTATTGTCAACCGCGCAAGTTTACGCGAAAGCTAAAACTAATAGCAAAATAATAATACGTTGCCTTATTGATAATGGCTCTCAAAATAACTTGATAACCGTCGATTGTTGCAAGGCGCTTAACTTAGTTATAATTCCCTTGAGTAATTCCTTTGTTAAGGGTATTGGCTCTGCGTCTAAGCCGATAGTGGGGTACGTTAATTTAGACATTGAGTCTCGCGTATACCCAAATAATAAATACTCGATACATGCACTTGTTGTTGACGGTATAACGGATCATCTGCCTACTCACTATATAACCAAGGGTGATATCGGCTATTTAGAGGGATTGCCCCTTGCTGATTTGACTTGGAATATTCCCGGGAATGTGGACGTCGTACTAGGTGCGCAATTGTTTCCGTATATTTATTTAGGTAACAGAGTTGAGTCGGGCACTGACGCGCCACCTGCTTTATTGACCGCGTTCGGTTTCGTGTTGATGGGTGACTATCCCTGTGTTGAGTCTCAAAATAAAATTAATAAAACTTCTTTTTCTGCACTCGCACTTAATGACTTAGTTCAAAAATTCTGGCAACTGGAAGAAATACCTAATATGCAATTTTTAAGTCCAGAAGAGACTGAATGTGAGAATTTGTTTGCATCGTCGGTCAGTCGCGCTGATGATGGTCGGTATTCTGTCTCGTTGCCTTTTTCTAAAGACCCTAGTGCACTGGGTAGTTCTCGCATTGCTGCGCAACGTCGATTAATGGCCTTGGAACGCAAGTTCAAAAAATCGCCTGACTTACAAACAAACTATAATAACGTAATAAATGAGTATGTCGAGAAGGGTTACTTGTCACAAGTCGCCGAGTCTGATATTACTGACGAGGGATACTACATCCCGCATCACGCTGTTACCCGTCCGGATAAGCCGATGCCTCGGATCGTCCTTGATGCTAGTGCCACAACTCACACCGGATTGTCATTGAACGACGTGTTACATACCGGTCCTAACTTGCAGGCAGATTTATTCTTGCTATTGCTTGATTTTCGGCTTTTCCCTGTCGCTATGACTGCGGATATAAAGCAAATGTATTTACAGATTGAAGTTCCTGATGAACATCGGAAATATTTGAGAATCTTATATAGATTCAGACCTGATGATTTAATACGAACCTTTCAATTTAATCGGGTTCCTTTTGGACTCAAGTCAAGCCCGTATTTGGCAATGCGGACCGTTCGCCAATTAGCCCAGGACATGAGGCCACATTTCCCGGACGCTGCCACTGTGGCGGAGTCTAAACTTTATATGGACGATTTGGTTCATTCTGTCCCAGATGAAGCCAGCGCCATTCGTCTTTCACGAGAATTGATCTCGTTGTTTAAGTCTGGCGCCTTTGATTTAGTAAAGTGGTCGAGTAATTCTCAACTTCTACTTAATGATCTTCCGGATTCACATCGCAGTGCGGTAGACTTTTGTGATGATTTTTCGAACAATGCTTCGAAGGTATTAGGCCTTTCATGGGCAACGGTCGATGACACCTTTTTCTTCAAGACTCTTAATGTAGAAGAGAAGTGTACCAAGCGGAGCATACTGTCGGTAGTCGCCCGATTATTCGATGTCCTCGGCTTAGTAGCCCCTATAATTTTATATGCCAAGTTGCTTATCAAAGAGCTGTGGTTGTCCAATATTGGTTGGGATGACACTCCACCTGAAAACATTATTCAAAAGTTCTCGGCATTCATACAAGAATTTCCATTAATTTCATCTCTGAAAATTCCTCGTCATGTAGGCGTTTTGCGTGACAGCACTGTGCTGATCATTGCCTTCTGTGACGCCAGTATGAATGGATATGGATGTGTCATATACCTACACACTACTGATCCTGCTGGGAATATCACAGTGAGATTATTGTGTGCGAAATCAAAGGTTTCCCCTACCAAAGTGACCACACTCGCTCGCTTGGAACTTTGCGCTGCGGTTCTTATGTCGAAGCTAATACGTACAGTTCATGAAACTTATCGTGCGCGTCTTCCTATTGCAGGAACATTCGCGTTCTCAGATTCTACTATCGCTCTTTCGTGGATACATTCTTCACCGCATCGGTGGTCAGTATTTCGCTGCTTAAATTCAAAACGGCCACAATTCGAATTTTTTTCAAATCGTTTTTAATGCAAAAATCGTATAAATTCTGCCTATATTTTTATATTCCAAAAAGACACCTAGTATTTTCGCATTAGAAATGAGCAAATCGCACAACCGCCCTTTTTCCATTTTGTCACTTAGGTGGTTAACTTCAGATCAAAGCCGCCATATTTCGGGTTGCGACCCTGCAGTCAGCAGGAGCGCACGTTTGTTATGTGAAAAAGGGCCACATTTCAAAGTACAACCGTATTGTTTTAAAATTACATGTAAATGTATTATAATCTTGTAAGGAAAAGTGCCGTATTTTGTGATATGTCCATTTTGAGTTTGAATAAATCGTGTTTTATTATTACTCTTTTAAGGAAAAGTGCAGTATTTTGGAATGCTTCTGTTTTGCATATAGAAGTATGGTGATAGTGCCAGTATTTTTTTAAACAAATCTACAAATTATATTTAAATTTTAAACTTAACACAGTAATTACAACTTAAACCAGGCCTGTCTCACTCCCTTTATAAAAACATATTGAAGCGCGGTGGATCCACCCGAGTAGGCGATCGAGAATGGACGCACGTACTCTTAGTTCGCAGTCTTAGTTTCTTTGTTGATACGCACACTATAAACTCTTTGTATTAATGATATTATTTTTTAGTATTAAGAGAGCAACTTGTTTGTTGATATATTTTAACGATATTTTATCCTTTTGAATCATGTAATCGATCTGCGCATTTAGGAAATAATCAAGAATTAGTTGTATTCGTGAAAATGTAAACAACGAACTTTTGAATTATTACAAAATGTGAAAATATAATTACTGTAGTAAGTTATTAGACGTCTTCCGGTCCGTGGTCGCCACTGGAGGTCTTTTCTTCGCCATAGGTTATCAGTACTATAAGCATAATTATGTGGCTTACCCATTATACCCATTGCCACTTCAACTCCCAAATTTTACGATCTATTTGGATGATTTTGATTCTTTGCCGAATATCGTTGTTTCGGATTTTATTCCGAAAGAAACTTAAAGCCTTGCTCTTTCCATTGCTCGTTAAGTGACTCTTAGTCTCTATCAACTACCACTTTTCAGAGCCGTATGTCCTCACTGGCAACAAACTTTTTTAAACACCCATATCGTAAGACACTGTGAGATACTCGACGAGAAGATAATATCACGTAGCTTCCCAAACACTGTCCATCAGAGTTGCATTCTTCGGGCGCCCTCTTTGTCGAAGTTGGATCTACCTAACTGAACAATCTGTCCAAGGTAAGTATAATGGCCTATATTTTCAAGAGTAGGTATATTCCCAACAACAATCGGTTAGGGTGCCACATGGACATTTGACATGATTTTTGTCTTGTCCATGTTCATTTTAAGGCCGACCTGTTAGGAAACGTTCGTGAACAGTTTCGGAGAAACAATGTCTCCCTGTCTCACCTCTTTCTGTAATTGGATTGGTTTCGTGCTCTCTTCCTAAAGTCGGATGGACATGGTGCCATTTCCAAATAAACACTCCAACTCTTCGATACACCAATAGTCGAAATGAAATCGTTGGACTGCAATACTGCCCAGGTTTCGATTGAATCAAAGGCTTTCTCGTAGTCCACAAACGTTAGATATAATGGCCGATATACTCCTCTGTCTTCTTTATAATCTGGTGGAGCGTGTGTATGTGGTCTATGATACTAAAACCTTTTTGTAAACCGGCTTGTTCGGGAGGCTGGAAGTCACCAAACCTGCGTTCGAAACGGTTCGTATTGACTCTCGATAACTTCTTGTTGTGTGCATGGAACAGAAGTGAGATTGTTCTATAATTCTTCAACCCTTTGTTATCCTTGTGTTATCACCCTTTATAGGGTTCCATAGCGAAATGGCAAAAAACGGAAACCTTGTAGATTCGTCATGTCCGTCCGTAGGTATGTCACAGCCACTTTTTTTCGAAAGTATATGAGCTATCCTGGTGTAACTTGGTAAATAGATGTATTATGAGAACCGTATTAAGATTTTCACACAAAAATAATAAAATAATAAAAAAAAATGGGGGTTCTCAGTACTTAGAATTAACGGTCAAAAAAAAAAAATTCACCAAACCCATACGTGTGGGGTATCTATAGATAGGTCTTTAAAAATGATATTGAGGTTACTAACATCATTTTTTTCTAAACTGATCAGTTTGCGCGAGAGACACTTCCAAAGTGGTAATATGGCTGCTTTATTTATAAAATTCATAAATATTAAATATCTTTTTATAATCAAAAGGGACTTAATGTGATTTATTTATTGACTGGGTAATCTTACACAAAATATCAAATTGCAATCAAATAGAGGCTTGAAATATACATCCGATGATATATAGTACATAGATATGCGACGTTTATTAATAAAAATAATAAACAAAAACCGAAATGAAAACTTTGATGGGCTCTCCTGTTAAAAAGTTAAATTTCGATTTGCGGCCGTTTTGAATTTAAGCAGCGATTTGTTAGTAACCGCGTTGCCCAGTGTCAGGAGAATTTACCTCCTGAAAATTATTATCATGTTGCCGGGTGTGAAAACCCGAGCGATTGCCTTTCGCGTGGTATGTTACCTTCGCAGCTCATGTCGCACGACTTGTGGTGGAACGGCCCATCGTGGATTCGGGACCCACCTTCGAAATGGCCCGTAAAACCCTTTACTCCTTCCAATACAGGTCAATTACCTGAACACAGGGCAAAGGTACTTACTGCGACAGTTCAATGTGAACCATTGGTCATAAATGAATTAGCTAAGCGTATATCCTCTTGGGATAAGCTTCTTAGAATTGTCGTTTATATCCTCCGTTTTATAAAGAAGGTTTCTTCTCCTGGCATGGTCAATAATCTTATGACTGCAGAGAAGGTTGTGATTCGTTCTGTTCAAAGAGTTCACTTTGCAGACGATATCAAAGCTCTTAATAAAGACAAATTGCCTTCAAAAAAGCTGCAAAGCTTATTCGTGTTCCTTGACGAAGATGGGCTGTTGCGCATAGGAGGTAGGCTTTCTAATTCGGACTTGCCATTTGAGGCTAAGCATCCTCTTTTGCTCCCGAAGCATGACCACGTGGTGGATCTTTTAATTGATCATTTCCATGTTATGAACTGTCATACAGGCCCAGGTCTGCTTATTTCCATTTTGCGCCAACGTGTCTGGATATTGGACGCCAGGACCGTTGTAAGGGCCAGGGTGCGGAAATGCAACTTCTGCTTCAGGGTAAATCCATCACACCCAAAGCCCATGATGGCGGATTTGCCGTCATATCGTGTATCGGAAGCTAAAGCCTTTGTGCATACGGGCGTTGATTACGCAGGCCCCATCCGTTTAACGCTTACTCGTAGGAGATCATTCACAGAAGGCCTATATCTGCTTATTTGTCTGCCTTGTGACTAAGGCCATACATATCGAGTTAGTCTCGGAGCTAACCTCGGATGCATTTTTAGCTGCGTTTAAACGTTTTATCTCTCGTCGTGGCCCTGTCTCGTGCCTATACTCTGACAATGGCACTAATTTTGTGGGTGCAAAGGCACAATTGGACCAGATATTTAAAGTACTAATTGACTCAGAGTTTCAAACTGCTCTAAAGCAGGAGCTTAATACCCGCCGAATAGAGTGGAAAATGATTCCACCTCGGAGCCCACACTTCGGTGGGATTTGGGAGGGGAATATTAAGAGCTTGAAAGCTCACCTGCACCGGGTGATAGGAGACCAGCTTCTCACTTACGAGGAGTTGCAGACAGTATTGGTTCAGATAGAGTGCATCATGAATTCTCGTCCACTTACTGTTGTGTCCTCGGATCCTTCTCCAGAAGTTATAACCCCTGCGCATTTCTTAATGTCCACCCCATTGCAGTACTTGCCTGCCGTGGACTTGAAAGACGAGCGTATTAATATTATTCAGCGTAAGCAATTACTAGATAGCATGGTTCAGTCTTACTGGAAAAAATGGCGTTTGGAATATCTGCACACGCTGCAAGTCAGGCAGAAGTGGACATCTCCTGACCGTCCTATAGAAATCGGCACTGTCGTTCTGGTGGGACAAGATGATTGCCCTCCTTTAAGATGGCCATTAGGTGTAATCACAGAAATTCATCCGGGTGCTGATAAAGTCGTTCGTGTTGCAACGGTTAAAACGAAATGTGGAATTTTCAAGCGTCCGGTTGTAAAACTGTATCCCATACTAACGCAATAGTAATCTCATCCGTTTTCTCATATTATTTAGTATAATTTAAGTAATAAACATAATTCTAATAACCATAATTTCTTTACTTTATTAGTTGTCTTGTTTCGAAAGCTCTGCGAACTTTCAAAGGGGGCAGCATGGTTGGGCACCTTAAGTGGCCCAAATTTATTTGTTTCCATTTAACCTAAGTATTAGGTCATTTCTCTATTAATAATTAATTCATTTCAAATGGTTTCTATAAGTTAGTATTTGAAGCTATTTGGTTTGCGCGCCATAACGACCGCGCGTTGGGATTCGCCGAGCCGGGCGACGCCAGCGCCATAGTTCCGGACCACCGACCACGCAGTGTCCGAGAGCGCCGACCAATAAGAAACATTCCTAACTTTTTCAAACTCATGGCCGGTGCTTCTTGTAATATTTTGAAGAAATACTATTTTTCACCGTGTTAAACAGCTGAAAAGTTTAATGAAACTCATTATAAATACCCAGCAGTGATTTGACAATCTGTTTCGTGAAAGTGCTTTACGGTGTGAGCTGCGGAGAGAGTTGCTGATGGTGAAGCGTCCCTGAGCTGGTCTAAGGTTAGTGGGCCAATAGTTTTCAGTGCTAACGTCGAAACCATTTCTCATTCTTCAGTTCACAGGGTGGGTTTCATAGGAATCTACATACCTAATCTATAAAAACAATTAAGTTCCCCGCAAGACGTCGGCTATTTACACGCCGCGTCTCCAGCCGTTTTAGATTGCTGCAAGTTATCAGCAGTAGGTGAATAATATTCAACTCCACGAATACTAATTCCAACATTAGTAGTTCTTTCTCTAGAGATCTTTTAAACCGTTTTATGTCGTACAACTTTTATACTTTTGGATCTGAGTGGACCATTTTTTTTCGTATATGTACCTATAACATACTTTGTTGCTTTTCTATTCAAATTACTTTTAGACCAAACAATCTCAACAGAGTATTTTTAAGTGTTCCGTATCCAAGGGTCACACGGGACCCTGTTACTGAGACTTCGCTGTCCGTCCGTCCGTCTGTCACCAGGCTGTATATCATGAACCATGATAGTTAGGTTGTTGAAGTTTTTACAGATGAGGTATTTCTGTTGCCCCAATGACAAAAAATACTAAAAATAAGAATAAAATAAGCATCATTATAAATAATGTTACGGAACCCTTCGTGAGCGAGTCCGACTCGCACTTGAACGGCGTTTTTCTTTTTGGTTTAGGTATGTATCCGTAGTCCGTACTCGAGTTATCCGTAAAATTGTATAAGTAATGAACATGTCTACTTAACGATGTTTCAAATTCAATTAATATTCCTGAATTAATTTATTTAAATTAAGAGTCAACTTAAATATTTGTGTTAAGTACTTACTGTTCCTCTACACCTTAATTAACTGCGACTCGAAGCTTCTGTTAAATTGAGTTTATGTTAGAGTTTCTTCTGTCAGCAATTAATAATGAAGCACAAGAAGATCACATGACATTGTTTAAATAATTTGATGGGAAGTATTAGGTACTGACACAGAACTGTTCCCTGTTTCCAAAATAGACATAAAAGATTACCGCCTTATTCATCTGCCTAGCCTTTTCCCAACTTTATTGTGGTCGGCTTCCAGTCGAACCAGATTCAGCTGGATATCAGCATTTTACATGAAGCGACTGCCCGTCGGACGTCCACAACCCAGTAACTGAGTAATACCATTACCCATTGTAAGACTGGTTGTCAAACTTTAGAGCTTCTGACTAACTTTAACGACTGTCAAAGATCTACAATAATGACAGAAGGGACCAACGGCTTTACGTGCTTTCCGAGGCACGGAGGAAACTCGCTATGAAAGATGGTCACCCATCCACAGACCAACCTAGGCAAGCGCGACTTAACACGGAAGATCGGCCTGTGCGGCTGTAATTATTTAGCCACGAGCTCCTCGATTTACCACCTTACTACAAAAAATAAATATATGTTGAACGCTTGTCTAAAATAAGAGACACTGCAAAACAACCCTTATATCAACTTGAAATGTCATTTTGACATTGACAGTTTTATATAGGGTAAAACACCCAATTATTGACCCTTTAAGCGGTTTTCCTTGCTTCTTTCGCAAAATAAACTAATGCACGAGTTGCAAGTGGAAATGAATGTTTTTGGAAGATAAAATAAACATTGGAGAATGTAACTAAAACATTATAAACAGTCATACAAAGGTAAAAAGTGTTTTTTTTTTCTCGAGTTTAGCAAAAACAGGCCATTTGACCAGTTATCAACATGCCTGTACCAAATTTTCATCATGCAAATGACCAATTTTTTGACCTTCTCTAGTATAAGAATAAACTCAAATATTATTTATTAGGACTGTGATACGAGGTTTTATTTGATAAAAAACAAACAAAGGTAGTCTTATTGCCATTCTCATTTTCTTTTTTCACACAATTTTGGTCTACAGTCTTCAAACGCGGCCTATAATAATCTTGCATTTATTTTTTAAGTTTTGTTGTAGTTTTATCACTTTTTGTCCAATTTTTCCTCTTTATTAGTAGTTATTTCATTTATCTGTATTATGCAGCAGATTAAAAATGCTCGCCGGCAAAACAAATTGAAAGAATACGGCTTTAGTTCTTCAAAGTGAGTTTAAAAAAGTTTGAATTAATATTTTCCCAATTACATAAGACTGTTTTAACTTTTCAACTTATGTAGAAGATCCTCACAAATGAAGAGAACATAAACAGAAATCAAAAACTTCCTAACACTTTGCCTCGGATATGATTTAAGTCAGTTTGTTCAGACATGCAGGTTAGAGTAACTTTTGTCATAATTTGATGCACCAAACCGACTTATGACTGAGGCATTGCCCGTGTTATGTTCGGCAATTGTCCCACGGGATCATATACCGACATAAAAAGTATCCTGCGTCCATGTACACCCACATAACCAGGTTTTTATATTATCCGCTAGCTAAATTGTTTCAAAATCCATTCAGCCGTTCACTTTTCCTATAATTGTAGTAAATTTAAAATATTCAGGAGGATCCAGAATGTGACAGTAGACCGAAAATTTAAGTACCTCGCTCAAATTAAGCTAGGTTCTTAGGTCACTACGTAAGGTATTTTTTATGTTTGTGATTATGCAGATACACACCTTTATCATAATACAGATGCATTAAAGTTAAGCTACCTCACCATTAAAAAGAACTATACGTATAAACCGTGGTGTCAGTAACTGGTATATTCGTACATATGGTTGATTACCAGCTATTGACATGTCATGTCAAAAAAATGGTTATTCATACATTTGAGTGTCCCACATATTGACCTCATCATTTTAACAAGTTAAGGCTCATTAAAACTTGAAAATCATGTGGAAAAGCATTATGTCTGTCTTAAATAACGAAAAAATACCAAACTCTACGGAATCTATCGTGTAAAACTGAAATGAAATTACATTGAAAACAACCTTCAGCTTAACAAATTGTTAAATTTCTTGATGATTTTAGCAGGGTATTTTATTATCATAGGTTTACGGACGCAATATCGCTTTGTTTAATTTTCTGTGACGCCGATATATTACAAGATAAATTATTTTTCATTTTCTGTATTCTTTATGCAGCACTGCAAGAAGATTTATTATTATTTTTGATAAAAACTGTTAAGCGGTCAATAGTTGGTGGGAGGTCAGCAGTTGGGTACTTTACCCTAGTTGTTCAACAGAGACGTTTATCTTTCATGGTAAGACGGTTAGTTGTTCTCGTCAAATTGTCACTCATGCTGTACTATCTTTTTTCTATTAAAATTACCTCTTAGAAGATTTCCTTGCTTCTACATAGCAAATTGTATAAACCTACCAGCCAGCGTTAATTAAATTATTTCATTCCAATTAGTTCTTCCATTGCAGCCTCCCGTGGATAAATGAGATGTAGAAAATTAAAAAGCCAATTAAACATGTTTGTATTTTAATGAAAAATCTTTGTAGTTTCTCTTTTTTATTTGGAATGGTATGAAAAATATAAAGGATAAAAAAGGATACTTTTAACGTTTCTTTTTTTATGTCTGAACATAAACATTCACTTCATGACCTGAAATTTTATATTAAAAAGGCTCTCCCTCACCGCGAGCATTCACCCGTAATGAACGTTACAGATTCGAACATTTCATCAGTGACGAAAGACAGTCGTGCATCAAATGCGCACTTGTACTCGTATGTTACATTACAGGTGAATAGGCTCGCGATGATGGAGGACTTTGTATGAAACTATACTAGAAATCTTCAACGTGAGAACAAACAGTTCAATAAAATTTATTCGTTGATTCATTAAGTTGCCGAGTTTCAAGACAATAATCATGACAAACTACGACATTTTTAGTGCAAGTTACGAAGTATTTCACTAAAGCATAGTTAGTACAGCTATAAAGTGTGATGCATTACTAACTAGCTACAGCGAATCTCTGAAGATGGATGGAGACTGACTGCGGAAAATGTAATCTAAGAAAATTTAAAGTTATAGCATCTTTAAACGAAAATCGAAAAAGGACAGAAAATAAGATATAATAAGGCTGTTGCTGGCACAAACATTTTAAATTACTAGCGACCCATCCTGTGTTTACACACACGTGCAATTTGAAAAAAAAAATGTAGCCTGTTAGGTACTTGTTGAAAATATAGCTTTCTTTATCTGACAGATTTTGTCAAAGTCCAGTAGTCAAAATACACATCTTTACTGTTTATAATATTAGTGTCGATGTTGTCTTGAATGTTCATATTGTAAAACTGTATTCTCAAAGCTCTGTAGGTATAACTAAGTCTTGAAAATCTTCAATACCCTGCAGCGTTCAACAAAGTCAACAGAGTGGAAAATTACGAAGTAGGTTACCTACTGTTCTATTAGCTTCATAACACAAATCATTTTATGAGGTCTAAATAACCAACTAACGTTCTAATAAATTAAGCAAAGATTTGTCTGATATTAACTAAGTTTTGTTGCGCACGCGAGTCACGGCAGCTATGTAACACATCTGTCACTAGGCAACTTATTTAATCTTCACGTGATTTATGGAATCCATATAATTTAATTTTGGACGTTATCGGCACGGAATAAGGTAACCTTTTATAATGAAAATAAAACGAACCTCTCTTGTTCATAATTAAGTAACCTGAAAGCGGTTTGAAAAAAGCACATGAAAAACTTTACATTATACAGTAAATATTCGCGAAGATGTGGTTCACGTTTATATGATTACATGCTACATTTTAAAACATTTACTTTTTCATGAAGATCACTTACATTTAAAATTAATACCTAGACCGAACTACTCAGCGTCCTCTTGTACAATATATTCGGTGTTCTTCGAGATAACCGAGATTATTACTGAGAGACTGAGCACACAAGGTTAGCTCGCACCACAATGTTAATAATTTTACAGTATTTGATATCCACGAGGGTAGCAGAGATCTAGATAACTGCTGTTATCGTTACAGAATGTTCCAAGTGGGCAACAGAATCGATTTAACCTGTGATAGACAGAAATATCACGCTACCTCTCGTATGTTATGTTTCACGAGGTAGGAATCACTGCTTTTATCTATACATAAAAATGCCGTAAAAAAAACCGGCCAAGTGCGTGTCGGGCCACGCACAGTGTAGGGTTCCGTAGTTGCCCATGAAAATACTTATGTGAAGTAAGTAAACTGATTCGCTGAATTTAATTTTAATTAATTAAAGTTGACAAACTTACGTTTGCAGTTGAAGAACATGTTCTCCGATACATTTTGTTTAAGAAAATATGTAATCCAAGTACGTTTTATTCGGCCACGCCGCAATAGCGGCGATAAGACCCCTCTTTGAGGAGTGGACTGGAGAGACGTCACGGCGTCCTCTCCTACCGCATGACGCAGGTCCTCACTGAACACGGATGTTTCGGGAGGTACCTGTGTCTGATGGGAAAGGAGGAAACGCCTGGGTGTCACCACTGCGAAGATCACCCGGAAGACACAGTCGAGCATACGGTGCAGGATTGCCCCGCTTGGTCAGAGCACCAACGTGTCCTCACGGCGGCGATAGGCGGAGACCTCTCGCGTCCGGCATTGCTTGCGGCCATGCTGCGGGGCGAGACGGAGTGGGAAGTGGTCGCCTCCTTCTGCGAAGCAGTCATGCTCGCAAAGGAGGAGGCGGGCCGCGTGAGAGAGAAGACAATGGCCTCCCTCCGCTCCACCCGCGGTTGTGGACGCCCACGGCGTCGGACGTCGCAAGACGATCTTCGGCCACCGTAGGCGCGGGCATGCGGGCGGCGAGTAAAGGGCAACTCGCTGTCCGACCATGGACCATGTCCGGGTCGACGACGCGTCGTGATCTACGCGCGCCTCATAGAGCGTCAGGACAATGACGAGGCCCCCTTTCAGAGGGCTAAAACCTGCCGGGGTCGCGGGACTTATACCATCACCGTGACCCCGGAACATAAAGGGCTATTGAAGGACACCGTGGATTTTAGTCAGTACAAGTCTGACAGTTTAAAATTTTTTTAGGGTACCTCTTGTACCCTAAAAAAAATGTTTTATTATATTTTATTTTACCACTTCTTCAGCAATATAAATCCGTATATTTATACCAAATTACAGCTTTCTAGTACTGGGCGTCTCTGAGCTAAGCTGCGTACAGACGGACGGACGGACGGACGGACATGGCGAAACCATAAGGGTTCCTTGTTGACTTCGGAACCCTAAAAACTGTATTAAACACTGGCATTTCTCACAATTTTTTTTTTTTTAAATATCAATAAAGCGGATTTTTTAATTTGTTGTTGGGCTATTTTAAGCAGAAAGTAAAACGAGGAAAAGTTTTTACCTGGAATTGAACAGCACTAGAAATACCGCAGCTGTTAAAAATAATATTAAAATGGGATTTCCGCGTGTCCAAGCTTTTCAAGCGGACGATATCCAAATCCGATTATATTGGAAATAACTACGACGGATTTCGAGGAATCATGTTTACCACATAGTAGAATATAAATAAACTTATGAAAGGTAACTTTTTATGAAACGTGTAGCTGTTGATTTATTAACACCCACAAAATTATAGACATGACGTACTATTTTGAAAACACAACATAATAAATAATGATTATAATTATCATAGATCCGAATTAGGTAGCGTTATTTTAGTACTTGCATCGAAATTTTGATATTAATAATGGATTTTTCCGGGATTTAGAGATAATGGTTTTAATGTACGCTGCATCACATAAACATATAAATATATAGTTTCTTCTAATTAACTCACGCGTTTATATTATTTTGTTCAATTTGGCATTTTAAAAAAGTAGAAGAAGAGACGTAGGATAAAATATTCTTTTTTGGTTGTATTTACGATTGATAGTAATTTACAAACATTTATACTAACACTGGAATTTGAAATGCGCTCATTATGTATCGTAGAGCCGACATGAACCGACATGCTGTATTACATGAAACACAGAAAATGAAACACCTGTAACGTACACTGATCTCTAGCAGCTTCTGCATATCCAGAAATAATACTACCCTTTTATTTATGTGTTTTATTCAAGTTCATGTTAGGTATCGCACATTATTACAAAAGTTCCTTCATGTCTGAAATATCTATCGCCAAGATATGTCTTTATTATTCATAAATTGCCTTATTTTATAAAGTTCAACATTAACTTGATGATCATGTAATGAGGGATTTTCTTTTCATTTTTTCCCTAGCCGATGGATAGATGGCGCTGAACTTGGTATGTTACTGCAATGAAAGGAAAGTCGTCATTTTTTGTTTTTTTTTTCACTTAATAGTAATTTTGAGATCTTAAAACGTAACGTATATGTCATGTCAGTGTCAGTCACATCACATAACACCATTGGCATTTGGACATAAATAACAACAGGGAAAAAGAAAAAAATATTCATTGACCAATCTTTTTAATTTATGAGTTTTCCACGCCATAATGAAAATGTCCCAAGAGAAAAAGAAGAGAAGTCTGTGCCTCGTGGATTTGTGCAAAAATGAAGGCATAAATCTAGTAACGTAGTCAGTTCACCACCGTCTACAGAGTTCTTGGAAAAAACTTTTTTTTTATGCTCGAAAAATTAAAACTTCTCATTACATAATTTGTTGATAATCCAGTACGCTTTTTTTTTAGCTTGGTAATATCAGCAAATGAGTCCACCCACCCCGGGCAGGGCGCGAGGGGCTTTCAGACTTGTACTGACTAAAATCCACGGTGCCCTTCTATACCAATCCTTAAACCTTCAATAACAATAAGAGTGTCCATGGAGTTTCATGCTCATTCTTCTCCATAGAGATCTACGCTTTGGAATGAGCACCTACGGTACTTTCACAGTTTTTATGTCTTGTGACTGGGACTGTAGCACCATAACTATTTTTGTACTAGTTATATTTTGTCTTTTGACAGTTCAAAAGTGCCGGTTATGGCCTAATTGAAATAAACGTTTTGATTTGATTTGATACCCCTTTAAGTGTCGGCGTCACGGTGATGGAATAAGTCCCGCGACCCCGGCAGGCTTTGGCCCTCTGACGCTCTTTGAGGCGCGAGTGGAACACGACGCGCCGTCGACCCGGGCATGGTCCATGGTAGGACAGCGAGTTGCCCTTTACTCGCTGCCTGTATGCCCGCTAATCCAGTACGCTTACACAATTCCGGTTAAACGATGATCCCCAACCTAGATGTTAGTCTGTATCTTGGGGATCAGATTTGTACCTACGTAATTATTCAACAAAAATATCTAAAGTAAACTTGTACGTAAAATGTTTCAGCATAGTATAAAAACTAATAGGTAGCCTTAATATTCTCTCTATTTAAATGTTATCTTCCAAAATAACGAGGAATAATCCAGACTAAATTAGAATACATTTTAGCAGTTGATTATTATGAAGCAGCCGGGCGAAGATGAACCGGGATATCCGCCGGTGATTAGCCGGTCATTATGTAAAACGTGGAGCAAATGGACCGCATCAACATCCACACACGTGGCTGCTAAGCCCTCTAAATGATTACATTATTAAGTAACTGTCCAAAAAATTGTTTTAGAACAAAAATTAATTTGTTTCTGCTACCAAGATTGTTTTATTGAACGAAAACGTTCATCCGTCATTTCAAGCAATGAGTTCCATTATTAATTCAAAACATTTTTAGTTTCCTATTTCATTGTACATTGATTTGAAACAAAATATTCATTCACGCTTTCTTCTGTTTTATTTTCTAATCAACATTTCCGTTGCGGACTCTCGAGATATTTAATTACACAACACTAAATCGAGGGAATTACATTTTGCTTTTCGTTTTACAAACCAGTTACAGGAGAACGGACGTGGAATAAATAAATAGGAAATTATTTGGAGTGGTTGAAAGCTGAGCCTGGGTAACTTCGATAATTTACGGGTATTTGTGTGCGATTCAGTCGTTAGTTATATATAGAGTACAGTCGTTAGTTTTACATCAATTTCCTTAGTATAATTGTTTTTCTTAAGTTGGGTTAAAAGTGATCCATACCTTTTTCATTTTTAATTTAGTTATATTCATGGTATAAAAATATAAATCCAGCCTATATCGTGCGGCCTACAAAATAAGGTCAGTAAAGAGAAGACCGTTCATATTCACCTGTGTACACAAGCTCACCCTCGACACACACTGCCTGCTGCACGGGAACTTTACTTCCGATACTCACAAGTCACTGCTGGCTGACATTGTGCTCTCCTCCGTTTGTTCGGTACTCTTTCACGATTTTCACAATATGAAAAAATATCATCCATATCTACTGTTGTGTCGTTTAGTGCCTATGCACTTTAAGTATGAAGAATGATAAAAATCATCATGGTCAATCTTTATAACAAAATTTTCATGAAAGTGTCTTTGTTATAATTAAAATTCTAAATTATAACA
Organism: Agrotis ipsilon; assembly: GCA_028554685.1. Classification (NCBI taxonomy): domain Eukaryota; kingdom Metazoa; phylum Arthropoda; class Insecta; order Lepidoptera; family Noctuidae; genus Agrotis; species Agrotis ipsilon. The sequence goes on along the minus strand of JAPNUC010000036.1, from coordinate 21,025 downwards.
AATTACGAGTATATTCGAACATCTGCACCACTCACCACACAGATTATTTGCATGATAATTCTGTTAGCAAAAGTTATTTTCTCAACAGAAATAATATTAACACATTCACACACACAACGGATTCGTGGATTTCAAGAGATATAATGTAATATTATTCAGATTACGAAAGGTAATATTTATTATAAACAGATGAAGATTCGCACACAAGAGAATCTTCACTTCGACCCATACCACAAAGTATACGCTTTCTCATCGCAAACTCATCAGTTGTTTCACAATCAAGTGCTATCAATTCATCAAGCTCTCTCTTCTAATCTCCGACCTCCGTCTAATTGTGATACCGTACCTAACAACAAACAATACATAGTATGGCTATGCTGACGCTATGCTCGGACAACGCTGACATCCGACTAATTTACAATGTCATAACTTACTCGACTACACTGTGGTTGTGATGTTGTTTGTGATAAGCCGGTTTTAACGAAAATTTTTAAAGAGTTTTATATTGTGTGTTGATTATTGAGTAACGAGTTTTGGCCTCAGCATAGTGTATCAGTTTCAGTATGCATGATGAAAAGTGAAACCACATTAACGTTCTTATGGTAATAGATAAAATTTCGTATCTTTTTAATCCCAATTTAATTATAATATGATCTCAAATAATCAAAGCAAGTATGTCTAGGAACTTTTATGATTACCAAAGCGTAGTAAAAAACTTGCACCATAATTATGGGATATGAGTATATCGTATTTATTGAATAAGGCACTGCTATACAAATAAAAGGACCATCCATGTATTTTACGAAACCTTAACTTGTATAGCGCATAAGTGCAAACAAGGAACCTTAAGAAGACATAAAAGTGCTAAAATAGAGCTCTAGTCGTCATATTCAAGATTATGTCCGCAAGAAGAAGAGCTTTACTTAAGCGGTGAAAAGTTAGTTAGCACAGAACTGTATGGAACGTGCCGGAGGAATGATCAAAGTGCGTTAGTTTAAGATCCTCAACTAACTCCGTAAATATAAACAGTCTAATTACTACTCGCCGTTCGACCATGGACCATGCCCGGATCGACGGCGCTTTGTGTTCCACGCGCGCCTCAAAGAGTATCAGCAAGATGACGGGGCCCGCCCTCTAGAGGGCCAAAGCCTGCCGGGGTCGCGGGACTTATCTCATTACCGCGACCCTGGAACGTACCAGGCTATTGAAGGACACCGTGGATTTAGTCAGTACGAGTCAAACAGTCCCCCCCGCCCTGCCCTGGGTGGGAGGACTAATTTGATGACTATACCACGCTAAAAAAAAATTTCTCCTTTCCGCCAGACCTTGGTCGCGCACATTCCATTGACATACTGCAGGCGTCCCCCAGGACAGAGAGGACTGAACTCTCAACAAGGGGAGGGGACCAAAGTAAGTTAGTGTTGAGAGTTCCTAGTTCGATTTACATAAATAACATCAAGTGAGATAAAACAAACCAATAAGGATTATGAAGTTAATAAGACAAGAGGACAGCATCATCATCCTAGCCTTTTCCCAACTATATTGGGGTCGGCTTCCAGTCAAACCAGATTTAGCTGGATATCAATATTTTACATGGAGCGACTGCCTGTCGGACCTCCACAACCCAGTAACTGGGCAATACCATACCCCACGGTAAGACTGGTTGTCGGACTTTAGAGCTTCGACTAACAGTAACGACTGTCAAAGATTTACAAATGACAGCCGGGACCAACGGCTTAACGTGCTTTCCGAGGCACGGAGGAAACTCGCTATGACAGATGGTCACCCATCCACAGACCAACCTCGGCAAGCGCGGCTTAACCCGGTAGATCGGCCTGTGCGGCTGTAATTATTTAGCCGAGAGCTCCTCCAAAGGACAGCAAAGATAATAATATATAAATGTGATAGGAAAACGTTACGCTTGCGCTAGAAAGATTAGATGATTACAGTTACTTTAACTCGTCTGACTCCAGTGTATTAAATGCCGCTCTGCAAACGCAAACGATTCCATGTACTCAACATGGTATTGCTTTACAACGTTTACCCGGCGTACGTTTACTGTTAGTCCTACCGGCATTACCCTACGAAGGACTCTGCTACGAACACTAACAGCCAACGTTTCCTAAACACGTTAGACATGTCCACTGCCATTGAGAAAGACAAGTTTTATATATCCATAGAAGTATTACACGCGTTCAAATAATTCACCCTTACGGCTGCCTATCCCCCTTTCTTAAATCATAATATAAATGCTCAAGCGTACCGTAGACTCGGCCTGTAACAGAGCATATTGCGTTTGTATTGCTGAACGTCGAAGTGGATATCATCGGCACTTCATTCATTTCATATTTAAATCAGCCCCTTATTGACAGGCGTGTCTCGTTAAAAATAGTGACGATTCAGTAATAGGCCTACCAGTGGCCGTTTAACGAGACACAGCCGTTTAATCTAGCGTTCTTTGGAACGGAGCTATTCAACGATAACCCCCTCTCAGTGTAATCTACCCCATAGCTGGAAATGTACGTCCATCAACCACCCGCAATGTCTCTGGGCTAGGCTGTAAGGAGACAGTAATCATCAACAGCATTTGGTTATTTTGCTGAATAAATAGCAATATTTGTTATGGTTGCTAATACCTGTCACCGGCTCAATAATGGATATAAAAATGGAATAGCTTGACTATTCTTTGAAATAATTGAACTATGATTAATAGCGAACATGGTTCTGCCTTTGATACGTGGTACATCATCATCATCATCTCAGCCATAGGACGTCCACTGCTGAACATAGGCCTCCCCTTTTGATCGCCACAAGTACCGGTTGGAAGCGACCTGCATCCAGCGTCTTCCGGTGACCTTCATAAGGTCGTCTGTCCACCTTGTTGGTGGACGTCCTACGCTGCGCTTGCTAGTCCGTGGTCTCCACTCTAGCACTTTTCGACCCCATCTGCCATCCGCTCTGCGAGCAATATGGCCTGCCCACTGCCACTTCAGCTTGCTAATCCGGTGGGCTATATCGGTGACTTTAGTTCGTCTACGGATCTCCTCATTTCGGATTCGATCACGTAGAGAAATACCGAGCATAGCCCTCTCCATAGCTCGCTGAGCGACTTTGAGCTTTGAGATGAGGCCGACAGTGAAAGACCACGTTTCGGTGCCGTAACTCATCACTGGTAACACACATTGGTTGAAGACTCTCGTCTTGAGGCACTGAGGTATATCGGACGAAAAGACACTGCGTAGTTTCCCGAACGCTGCCCAACCGAGTTGGATTCGGCGGCTGACCTCTTTCTCGAAGTTGGACCTACCTAATTGGACTACTTGTCCTAAGTAGATATATGAGTCAACAACTTCGAGTACCGAGTTTCCAACAGAGACTGGGGTGGGCACAACATTGGCATTTGACATAATTTTCGTCTTGTCCATGTTCATTTTCAAGCCCACCCGTTGTGAAACTCGGTCGAGGCCATCGAGCATCATGCTGAGTTCCTCCATCGACTTTGCCATGACTACGATGTCGTCGGCAAACCGAAGGTGAGTGATGTACTCGCCATTGATGTTGATGCCAAGTCCTTGCCATTCCAGGAACTTGAAGGCGTCTTCCATTGCGGCAGTAAAGAGTTTAGGGGAGACAACATCCCCCTGTCTGACGCCTCTTCTCAATGGAATCGCCTTCGTACTCTGCTCCTGAACTCGGACCGACATGGTGGCGTTATTATACAAACACTTCAACACCTCGATGTACCGACAGTCGATACGGCATCGCTGGAGTGACTCAAGCACCGCCCATATTTCCACCGAATCGAAGGCTTTCTCATAGTCCACAAACGCTAAGCATAATGGCAAGTTATACTCCTCGGTCTTCTGTATGACTTGCCGCAGCGTATGGATGTGGTCTATGGTACTGTAGCCTCTTCGGAAACCGGCTTGTTCGGGAGGCTGGAAGTCATCAAGTCTGTGTTCGAGACGGTTCGTGATAACCCTTGAAAACAGCTTATAAACATGACTCAGAAGCGTGATGGGTCTGTAGTTCTTCAATAGGCTGTTATCACCTTTTTTGAAGAACAGCACCACCTCACCTCTGCTCCATGCTTCGGGCGTTTTGCCCTCGAACAGGACGGTGTTAAAGAGCTCCTGGAGGACTTTAAGTACCGGTGTTCCACCCGCTCTCAGAAGCTCTGAGGTGATTCCGTCCTCGCCCGGCGCCTTGTTGTTCTTAAGCTGTTTCAGGGCCATCCTAATCTCGTACAGACTGATGTCCGGGATATCTTCGGTATAATGTCGGGACAGCTTGGCTCTTGGATCTCCTACCAAGCTGTCAACGGGCTTTGCTACCGAAGTGTATAACTGTCCATAGAACCTCTCGATCTCGCCTAAAACCTCTGCTTTGGTCGACGCTATGCTGCCATCCTCCCGTTTCAGCTTTGTCATCCGGCTTTGCCCAATAGACTTGTCCTTTGCGAACACTTTGGAGCCTTGGTTTCGCTGTATGGTCTCTTTAACACGATTCGTATTAAAGAGACGCAGGTCGTGCCGCAAGGACTTAGATATACGTCTATTGAGCTGCCTATATGACTTCGCGTCAACGGAAGACTGCAACTGTAGCAAACGTCGTTCAGCCATGAGGTTTAAGGTTTGATCAATTTCTGAGGTCTATCTTTACGGCCGGGTCTAAAAAACTTAGACCCTACCATGCGGACAGTTTCCACTAGCCCGTCGTTGATCTCGTCCACTGAAACGTTCTCAAGGCAAGCAAAGCGATTAGAGAGCTCGAGTTGAAAGCTTTCGGGGTTTTGAATATGGGACCGAGTAGGTCGGAGCGTAGACTTCATCAGGCTGGACCTTTCAAGTTTAACATTGATATTCAGCGAGCCTCTTACGATTCGGTGATCGCTACCGGTTTTCACCCTGTTGATCACAGAGACATCACTGAATATCCGTTTCTTGTCGGTCATGAAGAAGTCCATCTCGTTTCTCGTGGAACCATCGGGACTCAGCCAGGTCCATTTCCTGTGAGGCGGCTTCTGGAAGAAAGAGTTCATCATGAAGAGTTCCTCTCTCTCCAGAAAATCGGCCAGCCTCTGTCCCCTAGGGTTCCGTTGCCCATACCCAAATTGCCCCACTCTCAACTCATCACCGCTTTTCTTGCCCAACTTTGCGTTAAAGTCCCCCATAACAACAGGGAAGTGAGTTTTTGAGCTATGTATGGCCCTACTTACGTCCTCATACATAGCCTCTACTTCCTTATCGGAGTGTGACGAGGTCGGTGCGTATACCTGAATGACCTTCAGCGAATATCTTTTGGATATTCTGAGTATTAGGTATACCACCCTGCTCGACACACTGTCGATGGTTAATAAGTTATTTACGAGGGACTTGTGAACGAGAAACCCGACACCACCTTGGGACTGTTGGTCACCCTCCCGGTAGTAGAGCAAGTTACCAGACTTCAGGGTTACGGTGTCCTCCCCCTCTCTACGGACTTCGCATAACCCCATAATGTCCCAGTGTAACTTGCTCAGCTCCTCTTCCAGCTCGCAGATCTTTTCGTCAGTCCTCAATGTGCGTACGTTGTGTGTTACCAGGGCCAGTCGTCGTGGGGGTGGGTAGCTGGATCTCTTCCGGAGATTCTTAGCACCCCCTGCTCCGCCGTTACCTTGACCGCTACCCGCGCCAGGGATAGCGGAGCTGCCGGGGACTGGGGGCCTGGTTTCTGTGCCGCCACGCTTGGCAGGCGGGTTGGCGATCGCAGTGAGGATGTGCAGTACACGGAGGACGCTGCTGCCCAACCTCCGGTTTGTCCCTTAGTCGCCTCTTACGACACCCACGGGATGATTTGGGGGAGCGCAATTCTAGGCCGGCGCCCCACGGCAATCTAGGCCGGCGCCCCACGGCAATCTAGGCCGGCGCCCCACGGCAATCTAGGCCGGCGCCCCACGGCAAACAGGCGTGGTACATTTGTCAAATATAAGTCAAAATTCGTCAGGCGTCATTGGCGTGTGAGTCATTGTACTGAATGTAGCGAAAGGCTTTCCCCGTGTCGTTTAACCAAACACCAGTGACTAATTACTGTAAGGTTACGGAGCAGGAACTCAGGACAATTAATATAAGAGATAATAATATAAAATATAATAATGTGAAGTCTCCGCTCCGCCATACTGAAATAAATGTTATTGACAGCCATTCTGCGTCTCCACCAAACTGCTCCTATAGAGTTAATTATAATTGACACTTACCAAGTATTTATAGGAGAGAATTAGTCTATAATTAACTTACAGACACTGCTCAAATACCACCCATATAATCACCAACATCAGGCCGCCTTCTGGATCCACCTTCTCGCTTTCCACGGACCACTAACACTAGATTTACTTTAACTACTGATATTTGAAGTATCAAATATAATTTAACCAAACACCTCGATAATATCGCGTGCGGCATTTCGGCCGTCTCAAACCGAATCTCCTGATCTTTCTTCTGGGTCCACCCGTGTGTCCCTCAGTACGATCTCAAACCAACTGCCCCCAAGAAGCATGAGCGTCCTCCGCCGCCCTACCTGCTAAGGGATTGTATAATGCTTTTGGGTTAGCATTGCCAGATGTTGTAGCCTTTTAATATTAGTTGGTGAAAGATTTCTAACCTTCGTAGAACTCATAATTTTGAATTGTTTGAGAGGTCCTATTGAGTGTCCGTCCGGAGCGTTTATTGCTAACACATGTGCTTATAAGGCTAACTTGTAGAAACGTTTCTTAAGAATTCAACCCTAGTCAATAGTTTTTGCTGCTCTTGAAATAAAGGAATGGGTAGTTTAAAAGGCCATTTATCACAAAGTTAATGTGACTTTAGGCGCCCGTCGCAGTATGCTGATTTTAAGATGAATAACGTATTTTGTTATTAATACAGGGCTACATGACAAACAGTCACAACTGTATTTCAATTTATATTCCTAAAAAATAATTAGACGTCATAAAGCTCTAATTTGAAGCTTTTTTGAGTTATATAGTTGCCATAATCTATACTATAATATTATAAAGCTGAAGAGTTTGTTTGTTTGTTTGTTTGTTTGTTTGTTTGTTTGTTTGTTTGTTTGAACGCGCTAATCTCAGGATCTACTGGTTGGAATTGAAAAATTCTTTCTGTGTTGGATAGTCCATGTATCGAGGAAGGTTATAGGCTATATAACATCACGCTATCACCTAAAGGAGCGGAGCAGTAATGAGAAATGTTTCAAAATCGGGAAAATGTATTCCTTTTTTAGAGCTTCCGTTGCGTGCGCTGCGTAAACGGTTAGAGTTTCGCAAAAATTATGTACTACGGAATTATTCCTCATAAAATTTTCTAAAATAAAGTCCGCGAGAGCATATATCTATCTTTAAAGGTTAAGTCACTATAACCTTTTTTATGGGAACCAAATTTGTTTTAAAGTAATGTATTATTTGCGAAGGTGTTTTCATTAACATGATATTAATCCTTATCCAAATAAATACGTTAATCACCACAAGCATTTAATTTTGAACGAAATTGCCCTTTACATCATTTGATTTCAATGAATATCTTAGGAGATATCACAGTTTCAAAATAATACCGCGACAAAATAATGACGGGCTGGGTAATATGCACAGACTAGATAGGTTCAGACAGGGCACTCTCATATAGCAAATTCGACATGCCCAAAGGTTCACATATCATGTATGACAGCTTTTTTTTTTTTAATCTGTCAGTCGTCCGGTGTGTAATTATAGGCAAAGGCGAATACAGCTTCAGCCTAGAAAGTATTTCTTGCTAGGAATTTTAATTTAGTTTAATTTTAGCATATTTCTTCATATAATTGCAATAAAAATTGCAATTATATGAAGAAATATGCTGTAATAAGTTATAAAAAGATTTAAGGAATAATAAAAATCCTATTAGTTTCATTTCTTTTTATTTTATATTTATTAACTGTTTGTTCTCTAGTCGGAACAAACAAGTACCTTTTAATATTTCATAAATATAGTTTGCTTCTTTATTGATGACTCTGAAACATTGCCCAAATCAATGAGGCTAAAACTTGATTTTCATAAGTTTGATACGCCATCTTCCCTTTGTAGAAGGAGTACAATGCAGAACTTCTGAAAAATAAATTATTTAACTGATTACAAATTGAATACGACATAATATCAAATGGTTTTCCTATTGTACTCTGTCCAGTAAAGGAATCTCATAAACTTAATATTTACAAATAATGAAAAGTACAATCATATAGATGAATGTAAAAGCAATTTAATAATTAGTGAAAAAATGTTCATTATCATGGTTAACTCATTTTTAAAGAATCCAAGTTCAATGATAGAACATACAAGAATAAAATAAAGTTGTTGTTGTTATTATTCATCTATGAAAGAAATTTTGAGACTGACATGTTCAATGATGGAATAAAATTCCGTAAATCAATAAAGATAAAAAATCTGTTGTAGCAAATACAGTTATGTATGAAAGCTTACATCCATTGTATTCAAACAATTTAATTTCTTACCTGTCATCGGTGACTTCACATCCACATTCAGATATTAGGCAACGGCTGGTATGAAGAAATTATATTTTCTTCTATTTCTGAAATGTAGATTTATAACATATTAATAAACAATATTAAAAAGTAAACTGTTATAATTGCATTAGAGGAGCTCCCAAGAACAACAATTAAGTATTTAAATTATAGACCATTGTACCCTGCACAATTAGCCCTGCTATCAAGATACTGACAGCATGACCTTTATATGGCTTGTAAATGTGTAAGTACTAATGGTAGATACGGAAGACATCATAACAACGAAACATGAATTCTCTTTTCCACATTACAATAATAAAGTATTCAAAATAACATAAAAGTAACTGCTTCAACTGAATATATGCTTTTAGCGAATGAAGTATGTACAATAGTACAATATATGGTCAGTGGGTCATCTTAGGGGCGGAAATATAAAATGGCAGTTAAATTACATGAAATATAAGTTGAAAAATAGATACGTACCAGGACTGTCGGCTACTGGATATCTTACGAACAGTAAGCAACGTTCCATAGGCGTCGATGTAAAGACGAACTCTATCGCAAAATAGTGAAAGAAATCTCTTCTCGAAATGATTTCGACACACAAACTGTTTTTGAAAACTTTATTGTCTTAGTTAAGTTTTTGTTTTGGAAACATTTGAAAACTGACGTCCTTTCGTCTTATACCACACCACTGCACTTGTTGTCCATTTTCACATTATAACAGCTTCAGATAAGAAGGATTATTTACGAAATTAGTTATAAAATGTTATTACCAAAACTTTGTGAAAATTTTTGACAGATTAACAAACAGTGATACCATTTCTCAGAAATATTTATCCCTAAAACTTAGGTCAAAATTCCTAAAATCGACCGGATTATTTCGAAAACCTTCTAAAAAAGAAGATATATTAAATACTATAGAAAATTCAAAAAATAAGTAATATTCTTTGATAAAACTGGATGTCCTTGGTCAATAAATTCTAATTGCCTTTTTTAGATTGTAAACTGGTAACACTCTTAACAAAGATGGCAGACAGAAAATGGAAGGCGGGGGGTTTGGGAACTGTCTGTTGAAATATGTGACCCATAGACTATAAGGTTGGGATTTTTTACTTGAAGATTACCTGACCTGGTAATATGTCACAATTGCGTCGATAAAGTCCCTCTTTAGGCCGGTCAGTATCGACATCAAACATGCAAACGCGCATGTAACTACCATTTTGTTATAATTTGCAACCCTGAAAACCCTGTGCTGACAATTCAGTAGTTTTTGCGTGTGTATCTCATGAACCGTGATAGCTAGAGATTTGAAATTTTCACAGGTGTTGTACTTCTGTTGCTGCTATAACAAAACATACTAAAAACCAGAATACAATAAAAGATATTTTTCGTTCCTTGAAAAATATCTTTGAGAAGACGCGACGCAGGCGTTATTGCGTATAAAAATATAACATCAGAATACAATAAATATTAAGGGGGGCTCTCATTGGTCGCGGGACTTATTTCATTACCGTGACCCCGGAACATAAAGAGCTATTGAAGGACACCATGGATTTTAGTCAGTACAAGTCTGACAGTCCCTCCCAGTCCCAGCCCGGGGTTGGGAGGTCTCATTTGATGATTTTAACACGTAAAAAAGGGGGCTCCCATTCCAAAAATGTGGTTTTGTTGCTGGTTTTTGTAGATGTTTTAAAGTAATGTAATGTTTCGGAGGTTGTTTCTCACGAACCGTGATAGTTAGATAGGTTACATTTTCACAGATGATGTGTGTTTATTGCCGCTGTAACTGGTTAAGTGCGATTTTGATTCGACATTGACATTGACAGAACAGGGTTATCAGGGTTGCCAACTTGGGTGTTAAATACTCTAAACTCTAAAGGGACCTAACAACATATAAAAGAATCGTAGTTACATGCGCGTTTGCAATGTTTGTTTTTTTTATCTCGATATTGACCGGCCTACTTTATGGATCGTTTGGAAAGGCTACGGGCTGCGTCCTCACCTTCAGTCTGACGCAGTCCTACCGGTTTTCTTTTTTTCGTTTCGCGAGGTACCTCAAGATTCAGTGGCAAGTAAGGGGAATGGTTAGCAGTCGGAATGCGTGAGGGAAAAGACATCCTCTACCTCTCGCCCCAGCCACCACTGAAGATACCCACGACGTCGGAAATAGCGCTTTTCAAGGGAACTGATGGAGACGGGACCATAGGACCAAACTCCTAACATGACGCGGGTGAAACCGCGGGCAGAAGCTAGTATTCAATAAAGTCTACAATATAAACTTTCGTCGACGTTAACTTATTTAGAAATGAATGTCATGTCATATGAGAACTTGGTCCTGTCTACAGTAATTATAAAAGCGACCTAGTCCAGAAATAGAAGACTTTTATGTCTAAATATTGCTGAAAAAGCGGCCTCTTTTATTGTAATTAGAGAAATGAAAGGGACCGCTCTATTTGCTGAGTTGGGAGTACCTATTCACTGTTGACTGTGATGTCTGGATTCAGATGTTGAATAAAAAAATAGCCTTTTTTAGTTAAATTTTCTAGAGACATGAGGTGAATTTAGTAAAATTACAATTTTTAGAGACCATAGCTAACTTAGTCCAGTTTTTCAGACATTCAAAAAATGCTCATAATAAGGTTAACGCTAGTTCGTTTCTTCGCTCTTCTACCAGAAATTTCATCACAAAATAACGTAATCTAAGAAAGAAGGGCCAAATGAAAGCAATCTCGTTAATTTCCACTATTCAATCTGTTTACCACACAATGGCTGCTGTCCGGTCAATTACATCATAAATAAAGCGTGGTTGTGGCTTCCATGACGAGGGTACGTGTCATGTTGGTCCGCACACTATAGAGCGTATGTAATTGGGTAATAGAGGGAAAATTAATGTGAACTGGTTGGATCAGTTGTGGAACGAATATATTTAAATATGTCTAAATGGTAATTAAAATTTCTTTGGGATTTTATTCTGAATTCTATTCGATAAATACCATATTTTTTTTAATAAGCGTGGTCTCTAAAGTTACCCTGTTTAGTAACATTAAATAATTATTTTGGAGCTATATTGCTATCCTGTAAATTCGGTAACAATGACTAAGGTCAACTCACATTATTAATTTTATGATAATAGTGTGTACGTTATACGTTTGATTTACTGTATAATTACGACTTCTATGAAGGCTGTTATAATTCACTAAACATAAACACAAGTACGAACGTGAGTACTTTTACCTGGAATCAACCAATTTGCAGAATTAAATGAGGTTTTAATAATCTTCCCCTCAAAGTATATGGTAAAAAAGAAGTATATGGTAATTGGTTGACACACTCTAACAAATACAAGTGCCGTTAAAAAACTTGTATGAAAATTATACAACTTAAGTTGCCGAATTCATGTTTTTTAATGCATATATAATAGAATTTTTGAAAAAAAGTGTCAATTCAAGACTTGAACGAAAAAAAAAAATTGGTTTTTATAATGAAATTAATTACGGAGGGTTATCTAAGATAGACTGAAAACACCATCAGACCTTCAAACTCATTTTTGTACAAAACAAGGTTTATGATCGATCACCGCCCATGATCGCCTGACAGCGACTGTCGTACACCGCTTATAACTTTATATACTTGTTTCAATTCATCACCGACAGCTACTTTATCGCACATTCTTAATTAACCCTTGGGAATACTTTACGTTTCATAGCCACACATACAACATTTTGAAAAAAAACCTGGTGTTTTTTTTAATTATCTCACATCACTTTCATGCATCTCATGACGAGATACTCAGAGGGAGTAGGAAGGTTCTCGAACGGAGACCGCGTGTAGGTAAACGTAGGGTGGGACGCCCCCCGGCAAGATGGACCGATGACCTGAAAAAGGTGGCTGGCAGTGGCTGGATGAAAAAAGCAGGAGATCGTTGCGCTCGCTGGGAGAGGTCTATGTCCAGCAGTGGACTGCAATAGACTGATTTGGGACTTTCATTATATCTCATGTGGTCCTCCCTCAATTAAGAACACGTCGTGAATCGTCACTACACACAAAAAACGTTGAATTATTTATGAAGTAATTTTCAAATATTTTTTAAAGAACGTTGATGATGAGTCTTATATGCGTTGATTAGGTTATAGCAATTTATAAATAGATTATGTTATACAATGACACCTAAATCAATTTATTTCCCTTAGAGGACTTAAAACCTTCTTGGTACAAAACTTTGTCCTAGTTTCAAAGTTACACATTTGCGGTTCTGCCCAAATCCTTGAAATGAATGTGTTCCAACCGGGAGAGTTACATGGGTAGTTACATGTTTGTAGGTCATGGGACCGACACAGATGTTACTTGAAATGAAAGGAGATATCTAATATCCCGTGGGGTAATACAATATGATTTGTGTCGAATAGACTGTGAGATATACGATACCATGCGTGTTATGAATATTTAGATAGTTTCCTAAACTTACTGTCCGAAATAACATCTACGTTTGTTTCAAACTAAACTGTTTAATCTAAATCAGACTAATAGCTCTACTTGAAACATATTCAACATTTTTACGAATTTTATAATTCCGCGGCCGAATAAATATTCAGAGGAAGGCACAAGCCCTCGCCGCAGTGAATTTTTGCATAAAACGCTATTTGGCAGCGTTCAGTAAACATCACTAACATACGTCCTTTTATTTATGGTAATTTTTTAAAATTTCATTTGCAGGGAGCATTAGAGGATAGATAGAGTAATAGAGGTCAAATTACAAGAAAACGTGGAGATTAGTATTTTCTTTTTGCATGCTTATATATTTTTTGGAACAAAATGAGGTTTTAATGTTTTGACCTGAAAGTCTTATTGGCTGTCAACCTAAAAAGAAAATGACAGCTGCCATTAGAATATTTCACTGAAAAGAAAACAAAACTTTTTTCTTTTATTCAAATGGCAAATGAAGTATTAATTTTTTTGCCATTTGCCGCCAGCTTTCTAGTGGTATTTTTAATAAAACCTTTTAAAAAAAAAATCAAACCGACGAAACATCGAACTGAAAAGCAAATAATAAATTTTGAGTCGGCGCCAAACAAACAAACATAGAAGCTCGTTGGTTAGCTTGTCGTGGTTGAATAGCTCGTCGTAGCTATTCGTTGATTGTTTCTTTGGCGCCGCCTCAATTTTTTTTTTTAATTACAAAAATATACATGTCGAATTGAGAACCTCCTCCTTTTTCTTTCTTCGGTTGAAACCCGAAATTTGTATCAAATTATGCGGAGTATTATTTAGGACCTAAATGAAAAGATTAGTAGAAAAGAACTGTCAAATTATGAAAACCTTTTATTTCTTCAAAACGACACAACAATGTTCCTATAATATTTCATTCTTCAATCACGCAAGGCCTTTGCAAAAGAATCTAATTTAAACAGTTTTGTGAATTTTAGTTATTTCAAACATAGATGATGAGAAGCCAGGCGGCTTAAAACGTGTTTAATAGAGTATCCCAGAGTATTTTGTAGAGCACAACTTGAAGTTGATATCATTTATCTCATCTCATTCCGCGCTGTGTCAGATCAGCTAGCTGGAAACTTATCGAAAGTTAAACTTTTACTACGTTTATAAAGCTCTAGAATAAATAAAGTAAAATTGAAATAGGTATATACATTTCATTCAGCATAATCATAATATTAATTATCCATATGAAAACATATCTTTTGAAATTTATTTTTACAAAGTATTTTATTTATTACATAATGTAACAAAATACTCGTACAAAAAACTGTTTTCAATCAGAATTATACTCAGGATTAATTAAATAGGTCCATTGATTGTAAAATAACTGTTTATGTGGAATTAATTTATTTTTGTATAATTTCACAAATTAATATCAATAATAATACAAACGAGAGCCGTTGTGAACTAATTAGTAATACAAAAACATATTTTAAAACAACTAATTTAGTGATGACTATGAAAACAAAGCAATAATAGACGCTAATTTATAAAGTAAGTAATAAACAGCTAAATTCCTACATAAATATAAATCTATGCGTACAAGCAATTTTGCTTTTATGACAAATATACGTGCTCTCTGAAAATTAGCTATTTGTATGTATGAGCATATTATATATTCTGGTTCATTGCTCATCCCTCCTCGACATCCATAATTAATGTTGGTATAACATTATTGAGAAGTTGACAATAAGTTGGTATTATTTAACGTTTGATGATATTTTGGAGGATCTTAATGTGATACCATTTATTGAACCTGTCATGACAGAAATTAGGCATGATTATGTAATTTGATGCAGAACATCGTTACATGTATTAGTGGCAAACTATCTAATATTCTAAAAGGAAGTACTTTAGTACACACCTACTATAATAGTCTATTATAATCATGTTTCTAATACGTACATAAAAGCTTAGTTAACGATACATTTCATAATTATTTTTAGAACAACTTTCGTCTCACCAAAGAGAGCCGTCATCCGTTGAGGAGCTCGTGGCTAAATAATTACAGCCGCACAGGCCGATCTTCCGGGTTAAGCCGAGCTTGCCTAGGTTGGTCTGTGGATGGGTGAACATCTTTCATAGCGAGTTTCCTCCGTGCCTCGGAAAGCACGTAAAGCCGTTGGTCCCGGCTGTCATTTGTAGATCTTTGACAGTCGTTACTGTTAGTCAGAAGCTCTAAAGTCTGACAACCAGTCTTACCATGGGGTATGGTATTACCCAGTTACTGGGTTGTGGAGGTCCGACAGGCAGTCGCTCCATGTAAAATACTGATATCCAGCTGAATCTGGTTCGACTGGAAGCCGACCCCAATATACATAGTTGGGAAAAGGCTAGGCAGGTGATGATTACGTCTCACCAACATTTCAATTTACTATTTAGTATTCATCGCTGGTTTTTGGCGATCGAAAATCGATACCACATGGAAACGAATATGATTCAAATCATACAAGATGTCCTTTATTCAATAGATAATATAAAATTGTTTGTAATTTGATGACTATTTCTTCTTTCAAAACATTTTTCGAAACTATAGCTTTATACATAAGCCTCCGTTCCAGGAAATTTGAATTACTTAGAAATTGACGCTGAGAATAACAAACAATTTCGGATACGGATTATATTCTGTACTTGAGATGAAAACGATAGATAGAAAACTGATTTTGAAGAACGATATCAATTTCCTGTAACTTGCCTAGGATATAATAGGTAAGTTATAGAAAATTGATTTTTGTTCGACATCATACTTTGTGATTTTCAAAACCTTTTTTTTTACTTGGTAAAATTATTAGATGAGTCCTCCCACCCCGGGCAGGGCGGGAGGGACTGTCAGGCTTGTACTAACTAAAATCCACGGTGTCCTTCAATAGCCCTTTATGTTCCGGGGTCACGGTGATGGTATAAGCCTTTGATAGTGTAGTTATTGAGTAGCATAGTATTAATCCTGCTACTGTTTGTTATAAAAGTATAAAGTACTACTATTACAGATGCCTGGTATTAACTTTAAGTCTTAAATTATAATACCGATATGAAATAAAACTCAAGAAAAATATGGTACGAAATATGGACTTCAAATCAATTGAAATCGTTGTTTAAGTTTTAAAATATTTGCTGTCTGATTTAAATGCTTCAATTATGACGGATATAAATAACTGAATAGCCTGATTGGAAAAGTTTAACAATCAGATAATCTGCATTAAATTGTAACAAGACCTTTTCCGCAAAACAAAATAGAGGAGGCTAAAGATCTTTGTCAACTGGTTGTGATCTAAAGTGTAGTGTAGACCAAATCCAATTAAATGCTGTATATTTGACAGCAGTAGAATTCGTGTCCATCCGATGAATCATTTCTTTGAAATTTGGATGTCTAACATCGTCACAACTCTGAAACCAATATACTAAACCTCGACGTTTTTTCGAGTACTTCAATGTAAAACTTCTTCTTATTACAAAAATATGTTTTAATATTTATTTTATTCTTATTAAAAAACATTAAGAATGCCATTTGCTAAAAAAGAAAAATAAATAAAAATAAACTTTTTTTGACGTCCAATATTTTTCTAACCAAACTAGCCAGTATCTGTATACCATTTGAATACAAAAGAGGTTTCGACTCAATTTCGAACTCATTTCTAAAATTTTATGACGAATGATGGAAATGTCTGAGCTATTGTGGAAAACAATCGCTTTTCATGTTTCATTGTCTGAGTTGTTTATTTATTTCTGATGTCGACTGTTTCTTTCAGATCTACTCTTACTGGCTAATAATATATTACAAATGCGAAAGTAAGTTTGTTTGTCTGTTACCTTTTCCTTTTTTTGTCTTTTCACGTCTAACCACTGAACCAATCACTACGTTGCTATGTTGTTAACTATACAGAGAAGGACATAAGGTAACTTATATTCCGAAAGTAGGTACTGCTCACGAGAAAAATAACAATGTTAAAATTTTAATAGATGGCACCACATGTACGATCCGAATTGATTGGCAAAGACGCGGGCAAAAGCCGCTATAATATATAGTCTGCAGTACCCCACTACATAAATCTCTCTGTGTGACAACTGTGTGCCACTGTGTCGTACAATTTGTGTTCGTATTACTGCGGTGAGTCTATTATTATATAGATGTCTTATCTAAGTGTTCGATCCAGTTTGAACACATAGCGATTGTGTAGTTGGTGCGTATACAAACCTATTAGTAAGTTATTTAAATATAATAAAAACAAATCAACAAACTCCCAATTATACTGCGTTTCCCCTACAATCTGCAAAAGAAAACAGTTGACCAAGTCGCTGAAATACTTTTCACTAGAACAAATTAATGAATTTATATTCCGCTGTACAGGAAAATCTTTTGGAGAACGCAGAAAATGAATCAGTAATTTTCTTTGTCTGGTTCTTTATTATATAAATTGTATTTTTAATACAGAACAAAAGACAAAAGTCTTTTGTGAAAAGGCAACGAGATAAGTTCAATTGAATTATCCGCCGAAATTATATCAGCGACCAATATTTTCTGTTAGATTGCTTGCCCGACCCACGTCTACTTGACATTTATTTCGGTGAACAGTGCGCCTCACGGTTTTCTTTCTAGAATACAATGGTAGTACCCGCACTATGTGAGTCTAGCAGCAACACGTCATTGTGTAGGTAGGTGAAGCTGCGTTCGGTCGCAGCACGCGCGTACTATGTGTATCACATTGACGAACACATACATAATACTACGCTGTTCCGTATGTAACATGAAGTACCGATTTTTTGCTACTTATTTCCCTATTCATCAGAATTCTTGAATTAGATTGCGTATTCAAATATCAAAATGAAAGGAAATCGGACCTTCATAAGCTATGTTTGCGTTTATACTCATCCCGAGTTCTAAACGAAAAAACTGAGCCAATAATATTGATTAAATTCGTAAACATTGTAATTATCTATTTAGTAGGTTTCACTTTGGCATGCTCGTAAAGCTCAACTCACCCGAGCAAACATACCCACCCTTATGAGTCAGAGAGCCCTAGAGAAAACTATCATTACTTTTTATCAAGTTCTATAAACTAAGATATGCCTAACAAGAGACTAATTTAATACCAGTTGAACAATTTAGGCTTCCATAGAGCCTATTTTTTTTATCGTGGTAAAATCGTCAATTAATGAGTCCCTCTCACCCGGGGCAGGGCGAGAGGGACTGTCAAACTTGTACTGACTAAAATCCACGGTGTCCTTCAATAGCCCTTTGTGTTCCGGGGTCACGGTGATGGTATAAGTCCCGCGACCTTCCATAGAGCCTACAAGACATTTCCATCAATTGATAAGCTCCCTTATATTTACAGACTTAGTATTCCACCTCTATATGCTAGTATCAATATAACCTACATGACCTACGCCAGTTGCTGTTGCGGTTATTCTGATTTGATTCACTGTTTAGTTAATTAATCACTTGACTTGATTGACGTTAATGAGATTGCGGCTGAAGTTTGTGTAAATATCTATTGGTAGTTTGACAAACCAATCGTACTCAATGTAAAGGGCTATTTTATTTGTCCTGTTTCAGGAGCGATACCTACGTTTTTTGCTCGTACCCTTGAAAGTTATAACATTAAATAAGATTTACTGACACATTAAAATACGAATGTAAGGAAGGAAAAGAGAAAAACATTATAATACACATTGTTTGTGTTTGGCTCCTACCGATGTGCACTTATTTATAATACACATTGTTTGTGTTTGGCTCCTACCGATGTGCACTTATTCGATGTAATTCCTTCGTTATTGCCTTGAATCAACACAAGTTAATAACAAGTAGTAAGTTTTAAGTTAGTAGTAGTTTTATTGTTCAATCTTTTTTGTAAATATGTTACCTTTAGTTTGGGTTTTTAAATGTAGTATATGTAGATCCCCATATAGAATAATAACCAGTTAAAGTTACATTACGAAATATAGTTATTAAATGCTTTAGTTTTCAGGATTTTAATCCCTTTTTGCTTTCTTCGCTTTTTATCGCCAGATGACTGAGATGATTTAATGTCGGCGCGTCCCGAGAGAGTCGCCTGAAGTGGAAGGTTAGCGATGCGTCACACATCTGAAATGATTGAAATAGACGTCCTTACTTTCTATCTGAAGTTTCTGTGTGAACACACGTTATTCCGTTCAGTGCTAACGTTAATTTTAGGACGTAACTACTTTCTTTTAAAAAAAATATTATGTGTAATTCTGACCTTTGGTACAAAGGATTGATTTGTCTTGTGGTGGTTTTTAATGTAGAAATTAACAGCAATTAGTTAATTGATTTAAACAACTTTTAACAGATGGGCCTATGTATTTAGTTCGTGTATTTAAGGAATGCACATTTCTTAACCTTGGAATTTTAAAAGGATAACAGGTTGAAAAGTAATATCTAAATATAACAGATGGAAGTAATGGATGACTCGATACTGGGCGGACGACGACTGTGCACCAACATGAATGCATGTTCTCAGTGAAACACTAGCAGGGGTGAATAGCTCTTAATCATAGTAAGTATAGCGTGGTGACGTGCCTGCACTCGCCATGTGATGTATTAAAAAATCCAAGTATTAGCAAATATTTAATCAATGAAAAGGGTTTCTAAGATAACAGTGAGAATATCCGTCGAAAATTAAAATATGTACATATGAAGTAAGTGCGACTCGGGATAAGGTGGACTAGAACATCCGCCCGAGGATGAGCCGTCATTATGTCAAACATCCGGCAAACGAACCGATTAACACACGCGTGGATGCTGAGCATTTTTAAAATGGGTAAAATGAGATTTTTAAAATGGTTAAAATCATAAAATGAGTCCATCCCACCCCGGGGCAGGGTGGGAGGGCTGTTCAGGACTGTTACTGAATAAAATCCACGGGTCTTCAATAGACCTTTATGTTCCGGGGTCACGGGATGAGGATGGAAAGAAGTCCACGCGACCCACAGCAGGCTTTGGCCCTCTGTGAGGGCCCCCGTCATT
The DNA here is from genome assembly GCA_028554685.1 of Agrotis ipsilon. Lineage (NCBI taxonomy): Eukaryota > Metazoa > Arthropoda > Insecta > Lepidoptera > Noctuidae > Agrotis > Agrotis ipsilon. The sequence goes on along the minus strand of JAPNUC010000036.1, from coordinate 1,023 downwards.
TTTGCTGACGCCTTTTTTTTTCTTTTTGAAGCGAGTGTGGAACAGGAGCGCCGTCGACCGGCCATGGTCCATGGTCGCGAAAGCGAGTTTGCCCTTTACTCGCGTCCGCATGCCCGGGGATGCTGAGCTTAAGATAGTGATGTTTCAATAATTCCAAACGTATTTCGAAATAATTATTCAAATATCAAATGAAACCATTGTGTTTCTGGAATTCAAGTATTTATTTAATGAAAACCCGTCCTAATTATTGGGAAAGAAAATGTTCATTCTGAACAAACAAATTCTCGAAAAAAATATTTTCCTTCGCTTTTCATCCTCCGTTGATTGAACAAAATGCTCAGTCTCATTGTGAAATACTCTTGAATCCAACTTGGTTATACTTTATAATTTCTTTATTGGGTTTCCGAGTAATTAATTATATACACAATATAAGGGCGTTTGTGCACTACAAGGAATTTGACTGTCGGCAGGAAGATTACATCACCTTCATTGATAATTTAATGAAATTCATTTGTCAGTTAAGACATGGGACTACCGGACGGTAAAATTTCGTGTAGAATAGGAACACAAGCGCCCTTCGTCGAGTTAGGTCACATTTCCTATTTTTTAAAGTGCTAAAAACCAAACTCTCGACTTTATACATTACTCACTAAAAAACGTGGACTAACGTCACGCCACACTGGCTGCGTTTATCTGAAAAAAAAAGCGGATAAGGTTAAGGTTTCAGTTTGGAGCTATAAGGTTTAGTAGTTAAGTGAGTTTTTAGAAAGAGCGTAATTTCTTGAAGAGTCTTGAACGAACTACAGTCATCTGTAAGGAGAAAACTCGGGAAAAACTGTACGTGCCCAAAACGGTCATTTTTTCCCCTCTTTCCTATCTTACTGCTTCATGGTGTGTGGCAACCTAAAACGTTGTGGTAATAAACACTGTTTTTAGTATCATAAACCTCGCAAAAATATGTCCTGTGACCGTAAAACGGTCTAGGAATATTATGATCCAGTCCGCCCGTTCGTTGTTTCCGAC
>JAPNUC010000035.1:0-107093 GCA_028554685.1 Agrotis ipsilon | reverse complement strand
CCTGTCCTGGCCGGCATAGAGCCTGCAAATGCATCAAAATCGTGGCTCGAAAAACATCCTCGTCCCGTAATCCTGAACAATCAAACCAGAACCATACGTTACGGATCATAAAACATGGTCGACGAGAATCCTTGATTAATACGCCAATGATTCCCGCAACTGAACGCTACCTCCCCACTTGGGGTGGCAATGATTGGGCGTTTGAAACACCTGGCTGCACCAGTCTGCGAAAGTAGCTCTGCGGTCCGTTATGCCGTCTGAAGTACGCCGAAACGGCTTGCGAGCCGTCTTAGTATAGGAGACGTGCATTCGCCCGGAATTACGTCAGGCGAGCCTGGGCGGCGTGGGGCCGTCCTTGTCGTCGGCAAAAAAAAAAATGCTGCGCCGCACTTTGCAATAGTGTTTTAGAACGACCGCAGCAATAGCTCCGCCGTGCGTCCTCAACCGGTGCGCTCAGACAACGCAACGCTGCCGCAGTCCGGCGATGGCATGTCCTCTTGCACGACACGATCTCCATCCGTCATCCGTGCTCCAAATCGCGGACAGGGATTTCACCGCGAGGGTGGAAGCGTGACAAGCAGTTCGATCAAAAACTCCGCCAGAGCGTCCAGGGATAGTGTGGCGGCACGTTTGGAGGCAGTGCCCGCGTATATGCGTACTTCCAAGAATGCGATATTCCGCTGCACAAGAGCGTCCTGCAACACCTCTGTTCGGAAAGAAGCGATAGAGCGAGCCGACTTTGCCCGCGGGCGCGCGCTGCGATCTCCGCATGGTCGTGTCGCTTCGTACCGCCGTTAACGCCATGATGTCGGAGCGCCGGGCCTCCAGTAATTCCTCGACGCGAGACGCCCATCCTCGGCGCATCTGCTGAATAGACGTCCGTGTTCCTCGTTGACTAATGTTGAAGTCCATCCTCAAATAGGTAACCCCCTTTCTTGAGAGTTCGTACTCAACTTACTAACGTTTCCGGGCGTGTTTCCGGACACGGTTCGGGATGACTGGTGAACGTCAACAGGAATGTCTTGCCATGATTTCACGGCCCAGCCAGCCTGAACGGCGTCGCGTCCGGATCGATCTCAGAAGCAAACGGGGCTTCCCCTACCCACCACAACCGTAACTGCAGTGTTAGCGATCGAAAGAACTCGCGCACGTTTTCCGATCACCGTAGCTCCGGTAATTTTTGGTACGTACGTGCGCGCCAATTTGCGAATCCGTGGCTGCGAACTGTCGTCGCGGCGCTTTTCGCCGCACCTGGCGGCTTCGCACCAACGGTCTGAACGATTCGACGGGCTTGCCGAACCGACCGATCGGCTTTGATCGGACGAAGCGGCCAAATGGGGTGCATTATACTACGGCACGGATCTCGAGCTTCAGTGAAGAACGACGGGGTACGTCGAGCATGTTTTCTGGGCTGAATCGCGACCAATCTGGTTGTGAGAATCTACCAGCCAAGGCGCTCATGAGCATGATATAACGTCGGTGTGCTCTCCAAGATATCAGTCCACATGCACCCCCGAAGAGATGCTACCTTTGCCTGCGAGGAGATTTTCCCCCGCCTTGCCGCGTGACGACAACGACGCAATCGCACTGACGCGTAGTCGCATGAGTGGAGGTGCTTCGCGGGTCTCTCCGCACGGTTCACCGATGCGAGAATCGTTCATGGAACACCGGAACATCGTTTGCAATCCCATGGGTCGTATCAACTGCCTCCGGGCAACCTGTAAAATCGTGAGTTTCGCGGCGGTCGGAAAATCTTTCAATTCATTGGCTCAACGCTGGACGCGCACGTATTTTCAATGTGTCTGCTCCCAGATCGGTTTGTCCGCGACCCTGCAACGCTCCGTGTCACACCATTCAATGGGTGGTAATCGCTATCTGCAACTGGCACTGGCTCGCTCGCTGACGTGTGGCCGCCACTGAATGGAATGGCGTGTAAGCGCCGAGCTCGGGGGACGGTCATCTATTTATGGTGCCGTCGGTTGCGTCCGCTGACATCAGGCCTTATCGCACTAGAGGTTTTTTATGCACTGTGCGTAGCAGTCTGGCGTCATTTTTCAGCATAAATTATGGCGAAGGCTATGGTGTTAATCCCGCTTTTTCATCCAGCTCCGGTATTGCTGGTAAACCGCAGCCTACGAGGAAATCGTTCGGCATCGTACCGCACACGCAATACCTTATCGGATCACATAACCAATACCGTTGAGCAGCTCCAGCAGCCTCATGATGGCGTTGCTCAGGCGTCTCCCTTCATAAGAAGAAGATAAGGAACAATCAGAGACCACTCTTCTTCGCTGATATCAGATAGATATGATTTACGTGAATTATCTTTCATATCTGTTCTGCAATACTTAAGCAAAGTGCATAACACCCTCTGTTTTTTGTTAGAAAAGAATATCTTCCTCCAAAAATTTTCACTTGTTAAATGATTAAAGAGAATTTTTATAGTCTGATTTTAACTTATTAAAAGTACGATAAAAATTAAAAGACACCTCTCCGAAATCACAGAGATTTTTAAAAAAATTTCTTTTTATTATATTCTGCAGTGTAACCTAATTTAGTTTCAGGTGTTATATAGATAACGCATTTATAACGAAAAAATACGACGAAATACGGCATGAAAACTTTTATTTTCTTATAACTATTTTATTTTTTATTAAAAAAAATTCGGAAGTAAAAACCATTCAATGTCATAAGTCCGAAAAAACGACGTTTTTTACTTCCTGTAACCTCGGCCACTTCTGCTCCTGCAGGTATCTGCACGGGTTCGCATTTTTCACCTGTGCGCAATGCAGATAAATGCTTGCGTACGCTGCCATATCAACATTATCTTCCCAAAAGGCAGGACCTTTTAATACGTCTCTTACAGATTCAATAAAATGCCTGCGCACACTACTAATTGTAAGACATATTGGCCGTTTATAACGCACCCTAAGATGGTTCGTAACATCTTCCATTTACTGGTATCGGTGCCAAGTATCAAACACAATCAGATGCGCACGCAAACTCAGATAACGATTAATCGTACTTTCTTTTACACCAAAATCATCAGCCCCAACCGCCGACACCATTTAACGTCGTGATTTGAATGAATTTATAAGCCCAAACAGCATATCATCCCCACGAACAAAAAATGGAAATGAAAAATGTTCAACGTCTTTTATACGAAAAGCAAAATGCCACCATCCACCATATGTGACAGGTTCATCTGTTCTGCCACTAACAGGTCGTGAACATGGGCGCATATCCAGCCCGTGCTTCAGGTTAATAACCCCGGTACCTTCTATACGTGCACCTTTTTCATGCAAACGGAAAGGCTCAGCCTCTCGTAGCATTGATCCTGCAACGGCTAATTTATCAACTTTACCATATTCCAGAACATGGAGCGTTTCGGCATATGGACTCTATTTCACACGACGCATCGTCATCCATAAACAGACAATGAGTGAAATTATTATCTTTTAAGTGTAATAATCCACGAGTAAAACCACCAGATCCACCTAAATTTTTACTCGAAATAAGAGTAGAATTTCCTTTCTCTGCATCAGAAATATTTTGAGAGTTATCTACAACAATCAGCTCAATATGTTTTTTATAATAAGGATCACTTAATAATTCTTCTGAAATACGACGAATAGCCGGAAGAACATAATGTTTACGATTAAAATGAGTAATAACAATGCCAAGCTTCACATTGTTTTTAGGCTTTTCTCTGGTATAGAAAAAACCGCTTATTATTTTCAGCTTTCGAAAGTGCGCGCACCTCCAGATACAGCATACCTTCATGAAGGTTTTTCCAAAATGGCAGGTCAATTTCACATGGTCTAGCTGAAAGTTCTAAATCTTTTTCATATAACCACTGATGGTGATTGTTTAAAAGCATATAAACCAAGACGAATGCGCACTTTCCCTTGCCCGGCTAAGGCCAGGCCAAGATCATCTATCTGGCAGTTTGTTTTCCATGGTTTTACAGATAATGAATTAAAAAACGTATCAAAAGTAGCTATTCCATACTCAATGAATTCTATGGATTTCTTGTTAAGGGAAGCATAAGCTTTTTTATTATCCCCCCTAAAGTACATTTCTTCAGGAGAAACTATCCCAATGCCTGGGAATACAAAATTCTGGATTTTATACATTGTAGCCTACACATAAAAAGAGATTTTAATATATGACACAACCAGTTGCCGCACAAACACTATCTAGGGCCTGTTAGGGCTTGATCCAGTCTGCAGCGGCAGCGATATGGATGACCGCGAGGAAGGACGTTGCTGTTTTTTCGTATCTGGTTGCGACAGCGCGCCACTCCTTGAGGCGAGCCCAGAGGTTCTCACGAGATGCCGACACCGATAAGCCCACTTTGGGCAGGCGACCGGCGCATCGCGTCGTTTTGCAGGAATGGCGGGCCGGGCTCCCATGTCCCATATCCGTTCACGGAAGACGTCCGATGCATAGCCCTTGTCCGCCACGACCCACAAGGGAATGGCGGTGAGGCTATCGAGCATGGCTGGCGCCAGGGGTAGTTCATGGGCCTAGCCGGGCGCCAGCGCAAAACCGATAGCTTGTCCGTGCCCGTCCGCGATCACGCAGACTTTTGTGCCATAGCCGCCGCGAGAGCGGCCAGGTGCTTCACGATGGTCTCGCTCTTCGAAAGAGCCCCCTTTTTTGGGGCTCCCGCCGCCTTGTGGTGAGCCCTGATATTTGTGCCATCCAGAAAAGTCATGCCGAGCGCTACCCCCCTGTTGTTCCTGAACCAGTGCGAGCAGGCGTTCCCACACACCCAGCTTCGCCCAGCGAATGAAAAGCTGGGCTGCCCGCCACCACGGACCCAGTTCAGCGGGGATACTCCGCCATTTCGCGCCATTCTCATGCCGCCAGAAAATCGCTGCTATCGTGCGCCGCAGATCATGGGGCGGCGTCTTGCCCTTTGGGCGAACCGCCTCAATCAGAGGTTCCCAGATCGCCCATGTCTCGTCCGTAAAAGTGCCTGTTCCGTCTCCTTCTTCCATCCATACGATATGGGAAGAATTTCAAGATCTAACAGGCCCTAATCCGCTTCATCTGGCTCTCAGACAGTAAAAATACATCACTCACAGGCTCATCCTCCATCAGTAAGCCTGTGAATCACAATCTCTCGCTCAGTTCAATAAATTAAGAGGTCCTGAGCCTAAAATATCAGCTACTCTGAGCAAATAGATCTATCAACCGCAGATTATTGTTACCTGGCGAAACAGTGCAACCGTTCCTCCTGTCTGAATATCACGGCCTATGGCGCGGTCACTACTCCTCAGATTTAACCTGACTGTTCCCATACGCGACAACCCAAGCGTGAGAACGCGAAAAATTACCACGCAACCCGTCTGCGATTGCTACGGCAAAAACCTTCAAAAACATCATCGGACGATCATAATGGCGGGTAGAAGCCAGAAATTTGATAATCAGCAAAGGTAGGATTAAGGGAAAATAGGGCCCTGCTAATTGACGAAAAAACGGAAGATCATTTCGTACAATATAGTAGACCTTCCACAAAGGATTATAAACTCTCACTCCGGAAGAAGGCGTTGCACAGTCATGTACAAACCGAACAAGAGGAGCGAATAGCAAGCTGTAGTTTGCTTGCGTCAATGACAGTGTATACAGGGAATCATCACGGTAAATAAACAGATCAGACCGTGGTAGCCCCAGTGCTTTCACTACCGGGCAACGTACGAATAGTCCGACAAACGAAGAAAACGCAACTGGTATGGGTTGTGTGCCACTATAGGCGATATCTCCCAGACCAAGTGCACCTGAACGGCGGAAAAAAGCTGAAAGCCAGGTCCGGGGTGAGCGAAAAATATTCTGTCCAGGTCGGTTCATTGAGCAAATTCGACCGTCTGGAAAATACACCGCCGCAGCCACTCCACCAACATCATCACCTGGAGTTAATGCCGCAAACCGGACCAAAGCATCTGGCATAGGGTAGGCATCGTCATCAAAACAGACAAGCCACTCTGCCTCTTCGTTTTTTAACGCATGAGCAAACCCACACTTAAACCCGCCTGCGCCGCCTTTGTTAACTGCTTCATGCACAATATCAAGACGTACGTCATCTAAGCTATCCAGATAAGCTTTTGTGCCATCGGTAGACGCATTATTGACCACAACAACCCTGAAAAAAGACTGAGCAAGCGTATTACGCACTGTCTGCCGCAGTTTTTCGAGGCGGTTATAAGTAACAATAACTGCTGTAACACGGGGGAGAGTGTGGGTTGAGGACATTATGCAAGTGGGTCGATACAAAAGGTGGGAGCCTGATTACCGGCATCCTGCGCCGTCAGGAACTGCTCGGCTGCATCCAGTGCCTCTGCAATGGTAATATGCATATCCAGATAACGGTATGTACCTAAACGACCTACAAACGTGACTCCTTGCTCGGCTTTTGCCAGCTCAACATACCGTTGCAAACGAGCTTTATCGTGCACGAGGCGTATAGGGTAATAGGGCGTATCATTTTCACCGCACAGACGGCTATGTTCGCGGAACAGAACCGTCTGGTCATGCTCTTCCCATGGCGTAAAGTGCTTATGCTCAGCAACACGCGTCCATGGCACATCTTCGTCACAATAATTAATAACAGGATTGCCCTGATAGTCGCCTTCGGCGCGCACTGTTTCAAAGTCTAGTGTGCGGTAGCTCAGGCGACCTTCAGTATGATTGAACCATGCATCGATCGGGCCGCTGTAAAAGACGTGAGCATATTCCTGCGCCTGATCACGGCTGAAGCTGGTGGAGAGGTGTACGCGAATATTGGTGTGTTCCAGAATACGCTCAACGATATAGGTATAACCATGTTCAGGAATACCCTGATACTTACTACCATAGTAATTATCGTTATAATTAAAGCGTACAGGAAGGCGCTTGAGGATACTGGCCGGCAGTTCGGATGGCTCAAGGCCCCATTGTTTGCGGGTGTAGCCACGGAAAAACGTTTCATACATCTTCCGGCCAACAAAACGCAGCGCCTGATCTTCGAACGTACGCGGTTCAGTAATACTCTGGTCGCCCTGTTCTGCAATAAAGGCCCGGGCCTCCGCTGGCGAGAACTGTTTGTTAAAAAGCTGGTTGATTGTCATAAGATTGATCGGCAGGGAAAAAACTTCCCCACGCGCATGCGCTTTAACCCGATTAATAAAGGGCATAAAACGGTCAAATCGCTGCACATACTCCCATACACGCTCATTACTAGTATGAAAAATATGCGGACCATAAACGTGCAGCATAATGCCGCTCTGAGCATCACGTGCTGTGTAGCAGTTACCTGCAACATGCTCGCGGCTATCGAACACATCAACGGAATACCCCCGCTCGGCCAGTTCCCGTGCGATGACGCTCCCTGAAAAACCCGCTCCAACAATCGCTATTTTTTCATTGTACCTAACTCTTTATTTGATCACTTGTGACAAGGCACGCCTATTCAGGAGCGTGTTTTGAGCAGTTGTTGAAAGTCCTGGCTGGGCAGGTAAGCCTCAAACACTTCCATTGCGGGGCCATCAGCAACAATCCGTCCTCCATCAAGCCAGATCAGTCGGTTGGTCCACTCCGCCAGAATGGAGGGGGAATGGCTGGCAAGCACCAGAATGTCAGCATGCTGCACCATTCCCTCTACCCGCTTTTTAGCTTTGGACATAAAAGCCGCATCCCCGGCTAAAATCCATTCATCCATCAGCAAAATTTCAGGGGAGAAAGCCGTGGCCATACCAAAAGCCAGACGTACTATCATACCGGATGAGTAATTCCGCACCGGGATGTCCAAAAACTCATTTAACTCTGTAAACCCGACCACATCTTCTTCGAACATCTGACTTTCAGATTTGGAGAGTCCGAGATAATAGCTCCGCAGGCGTATGTTTTCATAGCCTGTCAGTTCCATATTCATGCCCTGCTGCGGGTCAAGAAGAGAAATAAGCTTTCCTTCCATCGACAGCGTTCCTGCTGTTGGCTGATAAATGCCAGACAAGGTGCGCAAAAGCGTTGTTTTGCCCGAGCCATTGCTTCCAACCAGCCCCAGCCTGTCCCCTGTTTTGAGTGAGAACGACACATCCCGGAGCGCTTGTACAACCGGACGGCTCTTTTTATCGACACCAAAACGGGAAGAAACCTGGCCTAACAGGGCTTTCTTCAACGATCTGTTTTCAGTGTGATATAAAGGAAAATCAATAGAGATATCGGAAGCTTTTAAATATGCCATTCCACTTATACCCAAAATGAAATGCGTCCGCGGAAGCGGGCAAAGCTGACCAAAGACACAAGCACCAGTACCCCGGAAATAACCAGAGCCTTCATCACAAACAATGCGCTAAGTGGCTCATTTAAAAGAGGGTTACGCACCACATCGAGAATATAGACAAACGGATTATACAAAACAACGCTTTCTGTACCCGGGTGCCCTCTCAAGGTCGTGGCCTGCCACATGATAGGTGTCATGAAAAAGGCGACCTGCATGATGGCCGCAACAATTTGAGGAATATCTCTGAAGCGGGCACAAATAGTGCCCAGTAAAAATGAGATCGCAACGCCGTCAATTAACCAAAGCAGAAAACCAGGAATGGCGGCCAGACTATAAAAAGTAAGAGGTTTACCCATCAACACAAACACAGCCACAATAACAACCACATTATGCAGCAGAATGATGGTGTTCCTTATGACACTCCTGACGACATGTACTATAAAAGGCATGCGCGTCCCTTTAATCAGGGTGTCGTATGCACTGAAGCAGGTGCATCCATCGCTCGTGAGCGAGCTAAGATAACCCCACAGAACAAGAGAAACTGCCAGAAACGGTATATATGTGTGAATGTCTGTGTTGAACAGGTCAGCATACAGGAAAGCCATTGCACCAATCTGAATGGCTGTTGAGAGCGTGAGCCAGAATGGCCCAATAAGCGAACCTCTGTAGCGCAGTTTGATGTCTGAACAGGCAAGTGTCCAGACTAACCTGTATAGCTTAGCACCCTCCTGAAGGTCGCTCCACACCAAACCAAATCGCTGCATCCATCCTTTGTCAGCCGTTAACGTAGACTGGCGTTTTGCAGAAGGTCTACGGTGCGCTTCAGGCTGCGCAAGTTCACTCATGATGACAGAAACCTCCGGAAGACAGTACTATTTTCCATGCACTCTACCTAACAGAAAGCAACCCAGATGCAAGAGAAGTCTAGGCTCAGGTCTCATTCTTTGAGATAGAAGATGAAGCTTGCCTGCGATGTGGATTGCGGACATGAATGTATGAGCGCAGCGGTCGTATCGTGTTGCCACCCGTCGCCAGTCTTTGAGCTTTGCGAACATGTTTTCGATCAGGTGACGCTTTTTATACAGATGCCAGTCGTAAGGTGGCTTTGATTTCCGGTTCTTTTTCGGCGGAATACAGGCTGTGATAGTGCGTTCTGCAAGCAATAACCTGATCCTGTTGCTGTCATAGCCCCTGTCCCCGATGATTTCTTTGTCTTGTCGGGAAGATCTGTCAGCAGCACATCTGCGCAAAGAGCGTGGCCTGACGCAGGAACAGGTTGCAGACCGTTCTGGCTTCAGTCAGCAATATCTCAGCGGTCTGGAAAAAGGACGCCGGATGAATTCCTGCAGGATATCAAATCTGACACGCAGACAGATCATTCCTGTCTGGCCTGAACAGTAATCTGACAGTTTTTCTGACCTTTCTCCAGAGATGGACGCTGCTTTCTGACAGGCTGTAATCCTGTCTTTGTTCGCCTCAACCAGCTGGCTCGCCTGAATAACCTGCTGCCATCCTTCGGGATTATCGATTTCCATCATCATGGCCCCCGAGTGCCAGCGATCTTCTTCCCCCACAATAAAGGACGCCACCCGCGTTCCGACAGAAGAGGGTAAAAGCGAAGTCAGAACCGGGGATGCCCCAAGCCCCACCACAAAACACACCAGCCCAACGCCCAGTAACCACCAGCTCTGACGGTCCTGATGACGGGAGTGACCAATAATATGAGCAAGCTCCTGACTCTCTCTCTGAACCTCAGCTATCGCTTTCTCAAAGGCTGCCTGCATCTCCTGACTGACAGCAAGACCGGCCTCCCGTATCCCCTTCCCATAGGCCTGCGGCGTCATTTTCAGTGTCGGACTGGCCTCAATCGCCTCCATATGTGTACCGACCGTATTCATGGCCTTCACAACGCGGGCCAGATCCTCCGTGTAATCCGGCGGCCGGTTCTCCCGCCATGCCTGCGGCAACGCTTCCACACTGCGCCGGAGCACCGATATTTCAGCACGCAGATCATCAAACGCGCGCTGTGCCGAACCTTCCTCTGACATCAGACCCCTTCTTTTTTCTGCATACCCTTAACCACACCAAAATCAGACAACCCGTTCAAGCCCCAGATGTGTCACAAACGGATCAAAGTCCCGGTCACTGTAAAGAAGCCGATACCCGCTTACGATGCACCGTGTGGCAATCAGGGTATCAATGGTCTTGCGGATGGTAATGCCTCTGGCGCGCAGGTCACGGAAATACCGTGCTGCCTCGATCATGACATCACGTCCTCCGATCTCGACCAGATCCAGAGCACCAAGCAGTCTCCGCGCCTTATTGAAATCCTGCTCGCTGGAAAAACCCTGAAGAACTTCCGTCATCATCAGATCCCCGATAGCGACAGGTTCTTCTCCCAGAAGACGATCCAGAACCTCAGCCTGTGGCGTAACCGTACCCCGGAAAAAATCGATCCAGACCGATGAATCGACCAGAATCATGCGTCAGAACGCATAGCATCGAGGTCACCCTTCCAGTCGAACTTTCCCCGCAAAGTGCGAAGTTCCCGCTGCTGCTTCAGCCTGATCAGCATCCGCAACCCGAGTTCAACCGCTTCCTTCTTGGTTTTAACGCCTGATGCCCTCAGGGCATCTGTCATAAGGGTATCATCAATAATGATGTTGGTTCGCATAATGTGTATCTCCTTAGTAAATAATACACATAAATACTACCCGCCTCAAGAAGATTACATCCCCAGATCCCATCCCCGATCCCGCGACCTGGAGCGCGAGAGAGAATGCTCCCGCTGAGGCGTATGTAAAGCGTGATCGAGCGCTGATCCCTTTCTGATCCCCAGTTCACGGCTTTTCTCCCGCAGGGTGGACGCAAGCTGTGTATCCCGCTTCAGATCCTTCAGTGCCACACCCTGCTGCGCGTGGCTCAGACCATCCCACGCCTTCACAAACCGCTCAGCCCGCAGATCCGGGCTCCTGCGCACCCTCTCCTCATGCTCAAGCCCCTCGACCAGTTTGCGCGCCCTCGCCGGACCTTCCAGATCATACAGCACCGGCCCGATGTCCGGCTGATACTTCAGCGCAGCCCTCATATCCGCTTCCCCGCCAGGCCGGACCCGCTCCAGATCCCGCACAGCGTCAGACAGCGCCTTCTTCTGATACTCCAGTAAAGGCAGCTCCTGACGCACCATGCGCTCAGCATCCATCATGGCCCGCGCATACCGCTCCATCGCCTGATGCAGAGGATCACGCCCCGGCACAAATCCGTCCGGCAGGGCTGCTTCCTTCCCGCGTTTCACAGACCGCAGCTGCAGCCCCCGCAAAGTGAGAAACAGGAGCCTCACGCTCAACCCCGCCACTCCCCTTACTGACCTCAGCCTCCATCCCGCCCGGCACGTCTTTTTCTCTGATGCGACGAGCAGACCCCACAGACAGCTCCAGCCCGTCAAACATCCCGCGTTTCTGCTCTGCCGGTGCAGGCTCAGACCCATGGGTCACTTCGCTCTGCCTGTCCTGACGAAGGCCTGAGACAGCCTTGCCGCGCGCCACCACGATCCCGCTCGCAGGGACAATCCAGACCGCGCCGCCGCGCGAACCCGGCATCCCGATCCCGGTCATGCAGGTAATCCAGCGTGGTATCCTTCAGCCGCTCACGCGACAGCCGCTTCACCAGCCCGTCCCGGTCACCCGCATCATCCCGGCTCCAGTGAATGCTGACACTGTCCCGATGCCGCGACAGCGCCACATAGGCCCCGTGCCGGTCCATACTCCCCGTCGCCAGAACATAGGCCCGCTCCACCGTTACACCCTGCGATTTATGGATAGTGGCCGCATAGCCATGATCCAGCGCGTCATACTCCGCCACCGCCACAGACACGAGACGACCAGAACCGACACCATCCTTCCCGTCGAGCTGCACCGACAGCACCAGATCCCCGGCCTCTGCCGATCCCTCAATGCCCCGTATTGTGCCAAGCGTGCCGTTCTTTACCCCCATCTCCCGGTCATTGCGCAGGAAGTAGACACGCTCCCCTTCGGAAAACACCCGCTCACCCTGAGCTGTGGAAACCAGTACATCTTCGCCCAGCTCACCCGCCTCCCTGCGGATCTCACGCGCCGCCTCATTCAGTGCCCGTACATCGACACGCCGGTGCGCCAGCATAATCTGACTATCCTCTGGTGAAGCCTGACGGGCTTTATCCCACCCCCGGACCACGCCGGCACGGGCCTCATCAAAAGTCTCATGCCCGCGCACAAAACCCGCTTCCTCATAGCGTCCCAGGGCCCTGTCTGTCCGTCCGGTCGCAAGCTCCTTCGTCGCAGCCTGCTGCCAGTCTTCGCGCTGCCGACGCACAGTTGTGATCTCCACTGACCCGACCCGCTCAGCCACCGCCCGGAACGCCCCACCTGCCTCAATCGCCTGCAACTGTTCGGGATCACCCACCAGAACAACTTTGGCACCAGCCTCATGCGCCGCTGAGAGCATCCGCTCCATCTGACGTGAGCCCACCATGCCGGCCTCATCCACCACCAGCACATCGCCACGCTCCAGGCGGTCCCGTCCTCTGGACCAGGCCAGCTCTAATGAGGCAAGGGTACGGCTCTCAATCCCGGCCCCGCCCTGAAGCCCTTCCGCCGCAATCCCTGATAACGCAGCACCACGCACCCTGTATCCGGCCTCCTCCCATGCCGCGCGGGCCACACCCAGCATGGTGCTCTTCCCTGTCCCGGCATAGCCGACCACCACAGACAGATCGCGGGACTTCGTCACCTCACCCACGGCCAGAGCCTGCTCCTCCCCCAGCCCGTCCTGCGCCATAGCAGCCCGCCTGACAGCCAGCTTCATTGCATGCCCCTGAGACTGCCCCATCGCGAGTGATATGTCTTCCAGCCGCCGCTCGACCCCGACCATCTCCCGCGAGGAGAACCGTTCCCGCCCGTGCCCGTCCTTCCCGAGGGCGACCAGCTCCGGACAGGCCTCCGCCCTGACCATGACAGCACTGAACTGTTCCGCATCCGCCGTATGCCGGTCCACAAAGCGCGCCAGATCCTGACGGGTAAAGGTACTCTGCTGCCGGGTCAGTGCCTCCAGAGCCATATGCGGCTCAGCCAGAAGCTTTTCGCCATTGCGCCGCGCGATCTCCAGATGTTCAGCAACCCGCTCAGCATCCTCTCCCCGCTCTTCGCGGCGCATCCCGGCCGGACCGATTTTGTTCTGCGGCTCAAGAGCAATCCCCTGCTCTGCAAAGGACCGATGGTCAATCCTCACATCCAGATCCAGTTCCGCCAGCCGTTCATTGACAAGCGAGGCCCATCGTTCCCGCCATGTCAGCAGACATTCCCTGTTATTCCAGGAGCGCTCTTTTGCACCGAAACCATTTATATCTACTGACCGCGTGGACAGCATCACGTGGGCATGGGGCTTCGCCTGTCCGTCCTCACCGATGTCCCAGTGCACATTGAGATCAGCAACCATGCCGCGCTCTGTAAACTGCTCGCGCACAAAAATCCTGTGCCAGCGCGATCCCCTGCGCCTGAGTCATCTCGCGCGGGAGTGAAAACTCCACCTCGCGGGCAAGCTGGGCATCCTTGCGCTTCTCGATCGCCTCGACTTCGTTCCACAGAACAGACCGCTCGAGAAACCGTTCCGGTGCGCCATCGGGTAGCAGGATCTCTGAATGCACCACACCACTCTTGTCAGAAAAATCATGGGCACGATCCAGTCGTACGTCATGCAGACGAGACGCCGCACGATAGGCGGCTGCTGCCACGGCACTCCTGCCGGTGGCACGACTGATGAGTTTTGCATGCAGGTGATAGATCGCCATGACCTCAGTCATAGCACACACAATAAGCGCACGTCACGCAGTGACGTATAAGCGCGCACTTAAATATAAATACGCCACAGAAATTGATTGCATAAGATAAGTGACGCGGTTCTCGTCAGTATGATAGAGTATGCTACACACCAAAAGAACAGGGGACCTGAAATGCGCAAACCACGGGATATTGATGCTGAACTGAAAGCACTTCAGGAAAAGGCGAAGCAGCTTAAAGTACAAAAAACACTTCAGCTCGGCGAACTGGTCGGGGCAACGGGAGCTGACAGCCTGTCCATCGAAGCACTGGCCGGGGTACTTCTTGCGGCTGTTGAACAGGCAGATGGTAAACCTGAAGCTGTCGCGAAGTGGACTGAACGGGGGACCGCATTCTTTCTCACAGGTACAAAAAAGAACGTCCGGAAGGGATCGGGAAACGATCAGAACGGAATTACAGGCGCTTGAAAGACGGATCAGGAAACAGGCAGCCCTGATCCATCGTTATCAGGCACGAAAGGCACGTACCGACATGCGCGATCAGGCAAAGGCACGACGGGAGAGAACCCGTCATCTGATCGAACTGGGAGGGCTGGTCAGTAAGGCGGGACTGGTTGATCTGACGGATGATGACCGCGCCACTATGCTCGGGGCATTTCTGGACATTGCAGGGCAGCTTCAGGGAGACAGTGACACCACTCCGGCTGACCTGAAAACACGCTGGCGGCGACGGGGTCTGCATACCTTTGATAGAGATCATGAATATGACAGGATAACAGGAGGAAACGACCATGACTGATCACGAAACATGATAATATGAAACAGATACGCTACGGCAACTAATGCCCTATATTGTTGCTGCCTCTGTCAGCAGCAACACGGATCCAGCCGATGATCGAAACACCATAGCGATGTCGGGCATGCCTGTGAAAAAATCTGTCTTTCCGGATTATATTATCTGCCTGGAAGACAGAAAAAACTGAAGATGCTCCTGCACCATCCTCAGACCTAAAACCAAGAATTTTTTAGAATCCTCCAACTCCTGTTTTTACTAGATTGTTGGTGCTGCTAATTTCTTCTGGTTTACCGTTTAGTTCAAGCCTGACCTGTAAAGAATTCTTTGCCGCAGCGAGTGGTAAAGACACAGAAACTGTTTCTGTTTTAGGAATAAGATCTGTGGGAGCAGGAAGAGATGCAAATGGTGCTCTGGCCAGTATACGCCCGGTTGTATCTTCAATAAAAAGAATGCCGGCTGGTGTGGGTTTAGCTCCCAGACTGTGGACTGTTATGAAAAGCTTATTTTCATGCCAAGAAAGGTCATTATCAGCAATCCCAATATCAGGTCGTGTGGCTGGGTCATCCCCAGTTTTTTTTAGCATAAAATTATAAAATATTGTTTTATGAGAAGGTATCTTTAAAGTGACTGTAGCACCGCGTTCAAGTTTAACGTCACGTGTTGTGTCAGACTTACTATTACTGTTTTTATCTGCCCCTGAAGTCAGATGCCACGTGCCTGCGACGACTTCATCTCCGGTCATGGTTGCTGTAACTGTTTTGCTGGTAAAATTATAGGCTGTTATCTGAAAATGACGTGGGTCTCCGTGAGGAATTAAAATGGCCACATCTTCACCCTGAGCTGGTGCTTTAAAATTCCAGCGGACTAAATTCCCCGGATAATATGCATTACGGCGGTGTGCTACACCACCCAGGCGGGTACGTTGCAGTAGTTCGCTGGGCACACTTACGCGGTCTGTCCAGAGTTCAGCTTCAGTCAGCACAGGCATCCGGTTTCTGTTAAATGTAATTTCTTCATCATAAAGAGCGATCAGATCGTTTTTATCGCCTGTTTCCTGCCAGTGAATAAATCGTGCAAAATCTCCCTCTTTAAAGCCACCCAGATTACGGTCAGGAGCATTACTATCTGGCAGCACGGTGCCATCAATAATATCGCGTCCAAGCTTGGCTCCCTGTGATGTGCGGCTTAAAAAATCGGCATTCAGAGCTGACAGACCTGCAAGATCATGTTCGGCTATTTCAGTTATGATCGGGCGAAGGTAGCGTTCATCCCCTGTCCAGACATATGCTGCCCAAAATGCATTGCCGGCACTGGCAACTCCTTTTCCGGTAGCTTTATCACTGCTCCATTCAATATTAGCCGGAAAATGCCACAGGCCTCGTTTATCCTGTCGACCATGAGCAAGCCAGCCATCCAGAACAGATAAAATCAGAGCTCTGGTTGAGGGTGAACCATTAAAATCAACCAGCATTAAACCCGGGTGTGTGATTAACAGACTATAAGGCTCCTGTGATCCTAAAGCTCCTTCACGCACCATGCTGCTGCCGCTGAATAGTGAGCTGGTAATATGAGCATGACCGGCAGGGTTAGTCTGAATAAGTTTTGGGTAATTGCGTGCAACGGCCATACTGCGTTCAATAAGGGTGGGGTCTCCCCATTTCAATAGCATTGCCTGCCCCAGCGTATTAATTCCTTCTTCGTAGCTGTGCAGTTCATCTGTTCGAATACGACCTAACCCATTGCACCACATACCATTGGCAAATGTGGCTTCAAGTACCCGCCTCTGTGAAGTCGTAATACGCTCTGGTTCAACCCCCATCATAGCCAGAGGGACCCACTGGTTTACAAGATCTGTATCATCTGACAGACCACCGCCAAACTCACCATCTGCAATCTGACGATGATCAATCCACCAGTCAGCAAAATGCCTGTACAGCTTCAGGTCTTCACGTTGTTTCCATGCCCACGCGGGTACACCCGCTGGTATGGATGGTTCAGAAGGCAGCGGTGCATAAGGTTGTTCAGGTTCTTTTTCTACCCAGTATGCCCGTGCAATTATGTTTTGCGGATCTATCCGTAAAACATCACTGATATCACGCTCAAATCGTGTCCATACGGGATAAAGTCTGGTCGAAGGCTGTTCCTCAACCAGCCATGCCAGTTCATCACGTGCCTGTTCAAGCCGGTCTTTAATATGTTCTGATTTCGCTGCTGCGAGAGGTTTATAAAGCAGGTCAATATCAGCACCATTCAGAGTGTTTGCATCAAAACCACCGCCTGCTGCTGCAATATCAATCATAACAGAGCTGCCTTCAGGCAAAATACGGTCTCTTGTATCAAGCCATAACGTACGGGCCTCACCTTCTTTGATTGCAACAGTAGCATCAAGCAGGTCACGGTCTGGCCAGGTAGGGTCTTTAATACGGATATTCAGAGGAAGCAGACCCTGATGCGTTGGCTGAATGTGCAGGGGCGGGAGGTGAATGACGATGCCATCCAAACCCATTCCCAGATTAGTAGCTCCATAAGTAAAACGCTGAGGAGCGTTGCCTGACCGTGCATCACGAAAGTCACCGGGCAGGAGAATATGTACCAATGGTAAACTCTCATCTGCATGGCTTTCTGCTCGACGAGTGCGAGGTGCACCAGCGGGAAGGGCAACGATAGTGCTGCGTTCCTGTTCAGTAAAACGACCAGCAATATACTGAGTTAATGCGTCAAGTGCGGGGTAGAAAGCAGGGGACGCGCTGGCATCAGCATGGTAATGCAGACGAAAATCACCGGCTGGAGCTGTACCCGGGGTGACATCATATGCACCAATTTCTTCAATGGGAGTTTCTTTTGTCTGGTTATCAAAACGGATGACTCCACCATGCCGTTCCTGATCAAATACAACCGCATTTCGTTCCAGTCCCTGAGGGCGCTGCACAAGTAATCCCGGGAGATCACCAGCCGTGCGACGCAATACACCATAGGCTGGCCCGGCTATTTCGAGCCGGTTCCACGGTTCATCGGGTAATGTCAGAGTATAGCTTTCCCCTCCCGAGGCATAAACGTTCCAGTCAGGAAGTTCAAAATAGTCATGGCGCCCCGGCAAACGTGAGCGGTTATACACTCCCGGCCAGGTTGTTTCACGAATACCATCAGCTCCGCGGGCCATTTTTTCTTGCTGGTCACGGGCATCACTAAATTCAACTTTACGGATACGTGTCTGAGGTGCCGAAAGGTAGAAAGGGGTGATGTCAGTATGATTCCAGCCATAGCGTTGCCACCAGTTCTGTTGCACGGTCTTGGCGGAGAAGGTGCTGGTATTCGTGGGAGAAGGCATTGCCGATGCTGCAAGAACAGCAACACTCTGATCATCGAGCATATGGTCATAGATACGAATTTCGTCGAGGTCACCGCCATGGCCGTACATGCGGCGTGTATGAACCTGCCAGGGGGAGACAACGCGCTGAAAGGGACCAAAACCGAACAAGCCGGAATCATAAATTGCTTTATGGTTCAGCGTTGCCGCTGACTTGCCGTTAATCCAGAGTTTAATGCCGCTGCGTTCATCCCAGGCGAAGGCAATATGAGTCCAGTCACTATCTGCGGGGATAGTGGCTATCCGGTAAGAGATACGAGTACGTGCTAAGCCGGTGTCTGTTACAAAAGCATCGTATCCGTGACCATTCCAGTCGATGCGCAGAAAGACCATGTCCCAGCTGCTGCCGTCACTGCTGCCTACACGAAAAATTGGGAAAGGTGTTGTTCCATAGGGTTTATGAGAGCGAAAAAAGAACAAAATAGTGCCACGCTGTGCATAGATATTTCCAGGACCTGACCAGGCCAGAACCAGATTATCTGAAAAAGAAAGACCAGCCCCTGTTTTGCCATCAGGAATGCGCGTCACACCCTGTGAGAAAATCGGTTCAGCATTCCCCGCTGCATAATCAGCATGATCTTTATGATCAGCTGATACGTAAAAAAGCAGACCGTTACTGGCATGAGATGCTGTGATAGACCCTGTCAGCAGTGGTACACAGATGACAAAAATTCTGAAAGCTGAAAAAGGTAGAGTCATAATCTGTTCCAACAAAGGGGAGTATTCTACAGGCAGCACCATTACACCGCAGAGCCTGCTATTGTGAGCACCTGAAAGGGTTACCCGCGCAGATGTTTCAAAAGCGCAAACTGTGATGGATCGGAGGCATAACGGGAAAAACGAACTGACCTTATTGCCCCATGGAAAAAATTGACTTTATTTAACCTGACACCCACGGCACAGCGTCCGGCACCCTGTGGGGTAAAGGCAACGTCAGCCAGGCATTGTAACGTGCCATTGACGTAAGATCGGTATGTTGATCCATCATAAGTTTGTGCCACATGGTGCCATTGACCCGTTGGCCAGAGCCTGTCTGGTTGTCTCAGGGCCTGACGGTAGCTCGCACCATGTATAAAAGCATCAGGATACCAGTATGATCCGATAACACGAATTTCATAGAGAATACGCGTGTCAGACAACCCAGGTGGAGCAGAAAGATCATCCTGACTTTCAAGATGCAGCCAGCGTTGTTCAAAATTACCACCATCAGGGCGTATCAGAGCTTCAATTGTAAATTTTTTTGCCCCGGCAAGAGGGTGAATGGTCATAAAATACCCGTCATTTTTCCCATTAAACCAGGTCGCATCACCAAGAAATGTGCTGATAATAACCGGAGAGCCACTACGATGAATTTTATAATCTGACACCTCATTATCATTATCAAAGATCCACTCTTTAAAAGATGACTGAGCCTGAGATCCTCGTATTTTGAATGTTAAGGCCAGCGGAAGGGTGATTTGAATAATTTGTCGTCGAAGCATAAGACAACACCTGTTGTTACGACGGAAATAAAAAAGAGCTTGTCAGGGTATGGCAGGGATCTGTTACATTCCCATCCTGACACCAAACGTGAAGTAACGGCCAATCTGATCAGCAAAGGGAGCTGCAGGATAAATCAGTCCGGGATTTGATGAACTGGCTTCATAAAGACCGCCATGAACATTAAAGGCGTTATTAACATTAAAAAACGCACTGAAAGGTCGTTTATGCACCTTGAAGCTGTAAGATAAATTAAAGTCAGTTTGTATATAGGGCTTAGATGCTTTTTGTGAGACATAAACAGTTGGGTCAGCACTATAGTGAAAACCTGAGAAATAACGAAGAGTTACAGCAGCCTCTATTGCATGAAAAGCATACATAAACGTGCCCGAAACCCTATCCACCGGGGCAAGTGCTGTGCCAGCTGTGTTGCTTATCACTGCACCGGGCAGAGTCTGACTTTTAAGATCTGGTTCATGCACCCACTGAGCACGTACTGTTGCGAAGCCTGGTATCGTGTGTGTTGCGCTTTTCAGGTCGATAGCATAGCTGGTTGCAATGACAATGCCTCTGGAATGGATTTTAGAGATATTCTCATTTTCAATGATATTTTCAGTGGGCGCATTATCAGTTGATGTATCTGAAATATCGTGAGGTCGGACAACAAGAGAGCAAAGAGGAGACGTGCCGCCTGAAGCAATACAAAGTTTTTGTACAGAGGTATTAAGGCCTGAGACTGAGCTAATCGCATTATTAATTTTCACATCGAAATAATCTATACTCATACTGAGGTTGGGAAGCCATGTCGGACGATATGTGGCACCTGCTGTAAAGTTTTGCGCCACCTCAGGTTTAAGGTTGGGGTTGCCCTGACTTGCATTTAAAATCTGGCCATTAGCCCCGGTCAAATAGTCTGTATACCCTGATATTGTAGCTGTTCTGCCTTGATAAAGCTCATATAATGTCGGTGCACGGATATCTCTGGAACGTGTGGCTCGAATATTCAGACCAGGGAAGACAGTCCAGTCCAGGCCAACGCGCCACGTTTCTACTGACCCGCTGGTACTATAATGCGTGTAGCGCCCAGCTGTGTTGACAGAGATCATCTTAGCCAGAGGCAAGTTTCTGATAAGAGGAACATCAAGTTCAAGGTTGCCTTCGTAAACAGACTGTCGGCCATGAGTGGTGCCTGAGACGTTTTTAGTCCATAACTGCATACCCGTGGGGACCTGATTACCATCCAGACCTACTCTCAGGCCAGTCGGATCAAATGTATTATCAGAGACAGATGTTGTCTCATCCAGCGTCAGATAGCGGTACTCTATGCCGGTAGAGGCTTTAATCGGACCAGCCCATCCCTGAAAAAGTGTACCGTTAATACTCGCTCCTGCATTCTCCATATTATTGGTAGCTGACCAGCTTGTTTTGCCATTAATATAGTTAATGGCTGATTGTGATGCGGTGTTTGCTCCTAGTACATTAAGAGGAACACACCCGGCATATTCCTGCGGGTCAACCAGTGCAGCACGACATACGATATTACCGGTCGCAGGATCTTTTACAGCATCAAGTGCTGCATACAGACGTTCAGTGTTTGTATTGTTTGTTGTAACCTGAGAGGTTTGCCCGGTGCCGTGTGTAAAATAGATGTCCCAGTCGAAACGCTGAAAGATATGACCATTTAAACCAGCTGTGACTGCCACTGATTTTGTCTGATCGTGCAAACCAAGAAGGTTGCCAAAATCAGAATTATATCGGTTAAGATTAAAGCTTGAAACGTTATCAGCAGTAAGAATACTTTGATACTGAGACTGCAGATAGGGATTGCCGCTATAAATTGTTAAAGGTGTTGAGCTGGCAGTGCTGATCAGGTTCTGCTCGTGTGATGTAGTGTCAGACTGTCCGTACTGTGCCTGAACGTAGGCTTTAATATTTTCACTGATATCATAATCAAAACGTCCAAAAAACTGCATAGTATCAAGAGAAGGTAGAAGGTTTGAGGGGGTACGGTATGAACCATCACCTCCGACTGATATCCCGGCTGTACGAGTTGCTTCACCTTTATTAAAGGGAGCCAGAGTACCATCGGGCAAAAATTGCTGGCCAGTAAATGGACCTGTCGTAACCAGGCCTCCAAATGTCGAGTTATTGAGACGTGTACCTGTCAATTGCTCAAGAGGGTTTGATTCTTTTCCTGTCCCGACTACAGAAGCCGCTGCTGTGCCAAAAGCACGAGGGGTGGCAACAATAGCATTACGTTTATAATATTCAGCACTCCATTCGAAATGAAGTTTTCTGGTCAAATTAAAGCCGTTAACAAGACCGACCCGGAATGACCCACCATCGTTATAGGTTGATTCTCCTCCCTGAATTTGTCCTTTAATACCGTTATAAGATTTATCGAGAATAAAGTTGACTACACCAGATACAGCATCAGAGCCATAAACAGCTGAAGCACCACCTGTTACTACTTCAACACGCTTAACCAGCATTTGCGGAAGCGTATTTACATCCACTGTACCGGTATAATAGGTTGGAGCAACGCGGTGACCGTCTTGCAGAATAAGTGTACGTATCGGTCCCAGACCCCACAAGTCCATATAGTTGCCTGTTGGCTGATAACCACCATCTGAAGCACTGTCACTGCTTTTAATGGGAGCAAATAAGGGTAGTTTTGCAAGACCTGCGGGCAGACTTTCAGGACTAAGAACAGAAAGCTGTTTTGCTGTCACCACAGTGAGCGGATTTCCCCCTCCTGTGTTTTTACGAATACGTGAGCCTGTTACGACAACATCTTCAGATTTAGCAGGCCCGGAACTGTCGGCTTTAAGCTGTTTTTTAAGTAAGATTTCTTTTTTCTTTTTATCTTGTCTGATGATTTTTATTTTTTTATCAGCCTCTGATGAGCTATTGTCTCGCTGGTCAGGATTTTTGCTAGCCCAGGCATTTTTAGCACTGCAGGGCGTATAACTCACGATAAGTATGGTAGAAAACAACAGAGAAATGCGTCTGTTCATGTGTGTCCCGAACCCGTATAAACAACTATAGTATATAGTGAATTAATTAATCTATTAATCAATATAGTTTATATTGGATTCGCACCAATATTTTATGTTAATTAAATTAATTAATCTATTTTAATGGTTATTTAAGCCCAAACGCCAGTGCTTCAAACGTTAGCGAATTGGTTTTTTTCATATCAACATAGCGAAAATCCAGATCGCTGAAGGCAAGCTTTACCTTTTCGTTGCCATTGACCGGCAAGCAAATTCTCTGTCACACAACTTGTCGAGAAAGCTGATCGGAAGACGGCCTAGCAGCCTGTCAGGTTGGGCTTTTGAGGCTTATAGCACTGAGATTGAGCTGCTTTATGCGGTCTGAATCCGGGCTATTCTTTTGTAATTGTATGCGAATGCAACGAGTGTCCATTCTGTCATGACTTTTGCAAGACCGCGCAGCCTAATTGTCAGGTTGCGAGACATCATTGGGATGATGTAGCGTGGGCGATACCGCGTTACGCTCTGTTGTTTTCTTCCGTTTGCAGGGAGAGCGAATGATGCTTCAGATCCACCCACAGGCACGCACGACACCCGCCGTCAGGGCCGACATAGCCCGTTCGTCGGAACCGACGTCCGTAATCGCCAGACGTTACGGGATCAGTGATGAAACTGTTCGCAAGTGGCGCAGGCGTGGTTCGGACGCCTGCCAGGACCGCAGCAGTCGTCCCCGGAAACTGGTCTGGAAAGCCTCGGAGGAAGAGCGCGCCATTGTCTGTCAGCTTCGACGTTCCACCGCTTTTGGTCTGGATGACCTGACCTTCGTCGTGCGACATTTCCTGCCGCATCTGAACCGGGACAATATCTGGCGGATACTGAAAGATGCCGGATTGAACAGACTGCCACCTGCACCAAAAGCCGGATCTGTTCGGGGGCAGGGAAAGTTCCGGGATTACGATCCCGGTTATGTTCATATCGATGTGAAGCATCTGCCAAAATTGCAGACAAAAGATGGGGACAGGCGGAAACGTTTTCTGTATGTCGCCATCGATCGATGCTCCCGTTCGGTGCATCTGGCTGTCTATGATGCGGAAAATGCTGATAATGCCGTTGATTTCCTCAAAGCTGTCAAAGCCGCCTTTCCTTTCCGGATTACCCATATCCTGACTGATCGTGGCTCCTGCTTTACGGCAGATGCCTTCGAAAAAACCTGTCGTGACATGGGAATCGACCGACGCCGGACAAAAGCTTATTCGCCACAGACCAATGGAATGGTGGAACGCTTCAATGGCCGGGTGGCAACAGAGGTGCTGCAGATCTGTGTGTCATGCCATGACGATCTGGAAATTCTCCTCAGAGGCTTCTGTTTCGCTTACAATCATCGACCACAGCCTGTCCTGGCCGGCATAACGCCTGCCAAATGCATCACATCGTGGCTCGAAAAACATCCTGCGTCCCGTAATCCTGACTATATCAAACCAGACCATCGTGACATCATGAAACAGGTCGACGAAATCCTTGATTACGCCAATGATGTCTCGCAACCTGACAACAGATGCCAGTCGTAAGGTGGCTTTGATTTCCGGTTCTTTTTCGGCGGAATACAGGCTGTGATAGTGCGTTCTGCAAGCAATAACCTGATCCTGTTGCTGTCATAGCCCCTGTCCCCGATGATTTCTTCTGTCTTGTCGGGTAGATCTGCCAGCAGCACGTCTGCGCCTTTGAAGTCACTGACCTGTCCTGCAGTCAGATGCAGGCGGACAGGCCGCTCCTGATCATCGCACATGGCATGCAGCTTTGAATTCAGACCGCCTTTTGTGCGTCCGATATGGCGGGGAAAAGCCCCTTTTTGAGAAGGGACGCTGCCGTTCTGTGCGCTTTAAGGTGCGTCGCATCGATCATCAGGCGTTTTGAACGGCCCGCCTGTTCTGCCAGGGCTGTAAAGATCCTGTCAAAGACACCCGGGCGGCTCCATCGGATAAAGCGATTATATAAAGTCTTGTGCGGGCCATACGCTTTGGGAGCATCTTTCCACTGAAGCCCGTTGCGGATCACATAAACGATCCCGCTCAGAACACGCCGGTCATCCACGCGGGGCACGCCGTGTGCAAGAGGAAAAAATGGCTCAATCCGCTCCATCTGACGTATTTTTGCTCAGTTCAATAAATTAACAGGTCCTGAGCCTAGCATCAGGCGCGAATGATACTGCGGTTTTCCTCCCGTGTGCACTGGAACGTAAAATGCAGTCATCGGAGCCTACTCAACAGTAGCAACAATGAAATGCGTTATATCCTCAGTCGGAAGTAACAACTTTAGGCCTGGTGGTAAAAGATACGGCTGGGATCGGTCAAACGGAATGAAACGGTTCATCACACTACTTTACAGCCTTGCTCCTTCAAAGGGTATTTCAACTCGACAGATTGCTCAAGAATCATAACATAAAGGTTCTTCAATTTAGTCATTTTTTTATTGATTAACAGGAGTTGTCCACAATGTTGTTTTTAGAGTGTTAAATGATTCTTTTTAGAGGTTAACCTAAATATTAAGGCGTTAAGAGTGGCTATTTATAAGGGAATTTGTAAGAGAAGAAGTTCCTGAAATGTCGGTTATTTGTTCTTGAAGTGTCGAAATTTACGTTCCTAAAGTGTCGGGATAATGTTCCTTATATGTCGAATGATGTTCCTTATGGATCGAAACACGTGAGTATGAGTAAGTTTCGGTACTAAATTTGAAACATCGTAGATGTGGAGATGCTCAATAATGTTCAACCGAGAAGTTTAAGGAGGTGAGGTTAATAGTGATCGTTGTGATCGCGTAGAATGACGCGACACTTTAGGAACGTAGACAGTGAAGGTTATAGCTTATTCCGAGCATGGTGCTTCTGCACGAAACCTATGAAGGCAGCTTGGTAGTTGACGGGTGTTCTTTCTTGCTCGGCGGATATCCATGATTCGAAAGAAGCAAGGAGAACATCGAGGTCCCATTCGGGATAGTCACGTGCAAGTATTTTTCGTGTCTTTGCTGTGATTGCATGCTGAGGATTATGGGGCTGAGACGGAGAAAGAGAATCAAAGGATACGTTCCTACGTGTCATCCTTATTAAAGGTTCTGATGACGTAGAACTAGTTTCCAACGATAGATCAAAACCAGGCAACTCATTGCGTGAAATAACCTTTAGAAGTTCAAATTTAAAGCGACGATAATCACCTTCAGCACCAGATTTTGTAAATAGTGTTGGCATGGAGATAGCAAATCCAGATACTCCAGCGCCTCCAGCGTGTTTTCGCGCGACTTTATACAACCAACGCTCACGTCCTCCGGTAATATTGAAATATGAGCGATCGATAGCTAATACGCCGCCAGACATCAGAACGCCTTCGTAAAACCAATTTGAGATTTCGATTGTCATACCCCGGCTTCGTTCGGTTTTTTCATCTACAAGCTGCGTCCAGCCATCTAACCATGAGAATGTGGCTTCCCGTCGATTTTCGGCACGGATATTCGTCTTTACGGTAGTGGCAACGAGCCTGTCGAGAGATTGCCCAAGTAATTCATATGCGCGCCCCGTGGTTGGACGACCAATTGCCCTTAATAGATCGTAAGGCATGAGTTTTAATGTGCGTGGAATGTCATTTATCCTGCGTCGGGCCATGTCTGCGATTACGCTGGCACAGTAAATAAGAATATCTGCATCCCAGATCGTCGCCATACCGTAATCTGAGTTGGCCGATACATGAACCCATAGCTTTCCGTCAGGGCTTGTGTATTCAATCGGTTTAATACGTTTCTTTTTTGCTAAACTAAAGAAAGGTCGCTCCATTACCTCACGCTGGTCTCGCATAGGGATGTCAGCGATGTAAGGCAGAAAAATATTCAACTGCTGATCGGCGCTTGAATTACTTTGTTTTACCATAGTGTATTGCTCGTAATGCTACCGTGGTTCTAGATTGATTGAGAGAAAGGAAAAAACTTTCCCTGGGGAAAGTTTAGCTGTCGATAATACCTGAGGCTTTAAGTTTATCGATTATGTCCTTAAATGCTGTCGTTAGTCCAACAACATCTTCACAGGATCCTGCATGTAATCGTAACGTAACACCCTGCCTGTTGCATGACACAACACTTAGTGAAACACGGCCCATTTGATCGTATTTTGAATATCCTGTTAAGTCATGAGGTTCTCGGGGGACATCGCCAGCCTTAAGGAGGCGTTTAATGACCTGCGCCGCTGTGAGTGGCTTTTTCCCGCCAAGGACAAGCGCCTTCTGTTCTAGAGCGATCACTTTCGCCTCGGAATCAATATCTTTCTTACGCTCATTATAGCTGTACATTTTTGCTAGCTCATACGCCGGCTTCAAGATAACATCATCAAGACTACTAAAAGCAGCAAGAACATTGTCAGGAAGTAACGCTACTTTCAACATCTTCGAAAGCCATCCCTCAGACACTTTTAGCCGTTCGGCCATTCGACGCTGCTTCCCACCATAGTGCTTATTAATGGCTGCGAGATAATTACGGGCGCGTTCAATATCAGAAACATCCTTTCGCGAGCGGTTTTCGATGTCGGCTAGACGGAATGCGGCTTCATCGTCAAGGTTGTGAACGTAGGCTAAAAATTTAAAATCAGGGTAAGAGTGTTTGCGTAGCCAAGAGATAGACCAGTGACGTCTACTACCGGCGATAACCTCGTAATCTGCGTTAGGGTCACCATCTAGTCTCCGGACGATAGCAGGAATCTTTTGCCCCCCCTCGGCGACTAGAGCGTCAAGCAAGTCGGCGCAGTTATATTCGTTGAGTTTAGAATAATGACGGGCATTCCCAGACCAAATTTTGACGCAAGCGGGGTCAAGTTCAAGTTGAGTGACTTGCTTGACCTCGCCAGATTGCACGCGGGCCAGCGCTGATCCGCGGCTTAAAAGAGTTGTTGGTCTAATGCGTTCCGGTATGCTGGTTTCTTCATTGCCACCAAGAAGGCCATCAAGATAGCTGGCTTGCTTTTTACTCATTATTACTATCCTTTTTAAGCAAGTTAGGCTTGTGACAGTGCCATGGACAAATCACCCACGACAGGACGGCTCCACATTTCTTTCACCAAAACTTCTATTTGGCTCATCACCTCATCTAAATTAGCTCTACATCGTTTATGCGTTTTCGCACTGCCAATAGCTTTGTCCAACTCGTAGACTGACATCATCCGTATTGCTGCATGGCTAATTTCCGCCGATTCTAGAATTGGAGTAGGCAATAAAGCAGAGCCAAATGTTTTAGTCATAATCTCACGAACCATCGCGTGAGCTGGATCATTGCTAGTAAATTTTGAACAAACCAAACGGACGAACTGGTAATCAATAGAAAATCCTGCCGAAGTGAGCTGTTCAATAACTTGATCCATCATTGATAGAAACTGAACAGTCGAACAAAAATCGGGAATGGTTGCAGCCAGCGGAACAAGAAGTGCATTGGCAGATTGCATCACGGCAAGAGAAATTGTGCCTAGAGCAGGAGGTGGGTCAAGCAGGATGATATCGTAATTGCGGCCAATATCAGCCAAACCTTGTTTGAGTTTTCTGAAACGCGTAGCAAGAATTGACTGTCCATCACCTCCAGTAGCCGCAAGCTCATACTCAACATCGAACAGCTCTAAATTCGATGGGATGAGATCAATATTTGGCCATGGCGTAGATTTTACAGCATAATTTAAGTCTGCTTGTGTCGGTTCAATTGATAGGTAAGGATAAAGCGTTTCATGCCGCGAAATGTTGAAATGTGGATTGAAACCAAACAGTGTTGTAGTAGTAGCCTGACTATCACAATCCACGACAAGAACACGGTACCCTTGAATCGCACAATAATGAGCGAGATGCACTGTGACGGTAGATTTACCCACGCCACCCTTGAAGTTCTGAACTGCAATTACAGCTGGCATATCACATTCAGCCCGCGCTGGTGAAGCTCCCAGAACAGCGCGCATAGTCTGCAATTCTTCAATGGTATAACCTAGGCGTCGACCAGTCTCTGTTCGCCCTGGGATTGGTAGACGACCGTCATCTTCAGCCATTCGAATACGATTGGTGGAACAGCCAAGTAACTGTGCGGCTTCGGCAATGCCAAACCGCAAATTGAGCGCTTTTCTCACGTCTGGCAAAAATGCACGTTTTCTTAGACGTTCAATCATCTGTTCGCCTGCATGTGCTAGTGTAGCGATTTCGTCAGGAATGGCAGTCATATGGATCTCTGAATGTTTTTATTATCAATAAACAAATAATATATTCATAAGTTTATATACGCAATAAAAACATTCAAATTTAGAATTTTTAATCAGAAAATGATCAATTCCTATTTGATCGAGCATTATTGTTACAGAGCATGCTTGTCAAAAGGGTACCTAAAGGCTCTGTTCTTTCTTCAAAGCGCGAATAACCTTAGCACTACAGTTGCATTTTGTTTTCTGGGCCGGAAAGATGAAGAATTCAGGGGCTGTCTCGACGTAGACTGCCTGAAATTCGAGCCGTCCGGAAAGCATTGGGAACATGAACAATTAGAGAACAAAGCGAACTGCAACTGTAGTGTTAGGCTCAGGACCTGTTAATTTATTGCAGAGAGAGATATACTGCGATTCAAGGGGTTTACCGATGGAGGTGAGCCTGTGAGTGATATATTTTTGTTGTCTGAACGTCAGATGGAGTGGATTGAGCCATTTTTTCTTCTAGCGCAGGGCGTGCTCCGCGTGGATGACCGGGATCGTTTATGTGATCCGCAATGGGCTTCAGTGGAAAGGTGCCCCCAAAGCCTATGGTCCGCACAAGATGGAGGGTTCGAAAAACCCCCTGGTTTTGAGGTCTTCTGTATGATTCTATTTCTTCTGCGTTGATTGAGGGAATGGCGATATGAAGCAGTCTGGTTTCTTTGATGTTGAAGAGCGTCTTGCCCGGTTGAGTGGGCTTGGCGATCAGCTCGAAGCGTTTTCCCGGACTGTGGATTTTGAAGCGTTCCGTCCTGATCTGGACAAGGCCCTGGCGTATTCCGATGGAAGCAAGGGCGGACGACCGCCATTTGATCCTGTGCTGATGTTCAAGATCCTGGTGATCCAGACGCTCAACAATTTGTCTGATGAGCGGACGGAATATCTGATCAACGATCGCCTCTCCTTTATGCGTTTCCCTGGGCTGGGGCTTTCAGATCGTGTTCCTGATGCCAAAACGGTCTGGCTGTTTCGTGAACGCCTGACACAGGCGGGGGCCATTGAAAGACTGTTTGAGCGCTTTGATGCGACCCTGCGCAGCGCTGGTTATCTGCCGATGTCAGGTCAGATCCTGGATGCCACGCTCGTAGCGGCTCCGAAGCAGCGCAATACAAACGCAGAGAAAGCGGATCTTCGGGAAGGACGTATTCCTGAAGACTGGCAGGACAAGCCCGCAAAGCTGTCGCACAAGGATCGTCATGCGCGCTGGACACTGAAGTTCACGAAGGCGAAGCGGCAGGATGATGGAACCATGCCATCCAGCGATCTCGTCATCCCGTTCTTTGGCTATAAATCGCATGTTTCCATCGATCGGAAATACCGGTTCATCCGGAAATGGAAAACAACGCATGCCGCCGCCAGTGATGGCGCGCGATTGAGAGAGGGGCTTCTGGATAAAACCAATACGGCCTCAAGTGTCTGGGCTGACACGGCCTATCGCTCAAAAGCCAACGAAGACTTCATGGAAAAGCAGGGCTTTGTCTCCAGGGTTCATCGCAAAAAGCCGCATCTCAAGCCTATGCCCCGGCATATCCAGAAATCAAATGCTGGAAAGTCGGTCATCCGCTCGCGTGTCGAGCATGTCTTTGCCGATCAGAAGTCACAGACGGGGCTGTTTGTCCGGACTGTCGGTATCAGCCGAGCCACCATGAGGATCGGGCTCGCCAATATCGTCTACAATATGCGCCGCTTCCTCTTCCTCGAAATATTGAACGCGAGCGCATAGCCATCCAGCGAGGGACAACTCCCAATCTGCTCAAAACGCAGACCGGAGGCCATCGCAAAAACCGTCAATCAAATCGCCAAAACCCAGAAATTACTGGCCAAGCACATCAATCAAGGGTTCTTCGATCCCTCCACGTGTATAAAAAACGCCATCTGATCGAAAACATGTTCGCAAAGCTCAAAGACTGGCGACGGGTGGCAACACGATACGACCGCTGCGCTCATACCTTCATGTCCGCAATCCATATCGCAGCAAGCTTCATCTTCTATCTTAAAGAATGAGGCCTGAGTCTAATTAAAACTGAACTTTTCATAATTTTCTACATATCTCTCAATCGTCCTCTGGGAGTCAGCGTAAAACTGAGCATGGCTCAAATCCACAACTCTTTTATTTAAGTAATCCACTTGGTCGGAATCTAAAACTTTATCGTAAAGTCCTTCATGTTTTCCTGGTTCTGGAAATAATAATGCTAAACGGGGTCCTAATGGATAATACCATGATAGATGAGCAGGAGAGTGACTATCATCTCTGGCATCCAAATTTATGATAGGTTGATCGGATGTTAAAAATGTTATGTCAGTTTTGTTTTCTATGAGGAAAATCGGACGTTTCGGTTTTTCCAGAAATAACGATAAACCCAACTCTGATGCTAACAGAACGCTAATAATTGCCCACGAACTAGAAACATCCACGTCATTATTTTTATTAATTCGCTCAATTACTTTTTGCCTGACTCCAAAGGTTCTCAAACTTTGATTAGATAGCCAACTATAAAAAACTATTCTTTCGTGTGTATTCTCATAGAATGATAAATCTTTTTCTATCATTTTATTAAATATAACGTCGAAATCATTTTCTAATTTTTCATGGATACTCTCAATAGAGTTTTTTAGATATAAATCGATAATCTCATTTGTTTCGCCAAATTTTTTAAGGAGCGATGCCATTTCGTAGTGCTCCAGTATTTTTTTGTTATTTTCAACTATAATCTTATTTTTATTGCTTTCATTGAGAAATAATAATTTTATAAGTTCTAGCTCTTTCTTGTTTGGAACCTTCAGTTCATACATATAATTTTTAACGGAAATGTTTATAGGATTTGGCCTGCAGATTTTTTTATCTATATATGCATATAATTTTTTATCATTTGCCCATGGCAAGAAATAGCGCCTCCATACATGGTGTTGTCTTTTGACTTGCGGCTTCATAACTGTCTATCCTAACATGCACAGACGTTTAGTTCGTTTAGAAGCGTACCAAACCCGATTTAACCGATTACATCCCATGATGTGTCTGCTTTTGGAATAGCATCATCTCTAATTATACAACCGAGACGAGGCGAAAGCAGACAATCATTTAACTGAACCTAGAATTTTCTTTCCATCCGCTCGTAATTCTCCGTTGGGGGATACATGTCTGTAAAGTGTCTGGCGTGTGATGCCTAATTCTTTACAAAGGTCAGAGATCTTCGTTTCTGCCTGACCCACTGCAGCTAAAGCCAGGCGCACTTTCGAAGGGGTCATTTTAAAAGGACGTCCCCCTTTTCGGCCTCGTGCCCGCGCCGAGGCAAGCCCTGCTATTGTTCTTTCAGTGATCAATTCTCTCTCAAATTCGGCAAGTGCCGCAAAAATTCCAAACACCAGTTTTCCCGCCGGGGTTGTCGTGTCAATGGTTGCACCATGGCCGCTCAACACCTTTAGCCCGATACCTCGTCGGGTCAGGTCATGTACGGTATTAATCAGGTGATGAAGATTGCGCCCAAGGCGATCCAATTTCCAAACAACCAGAACATCTCCCGGTCGCAGTGCTTTCAGACAATTAGCCAGACCAGCACGATCTTCCTTCTTGCCAGAAGCCCTATCCACGTAAATTGCTTCTGCTTCGACTCCAGCAGCAATCAAGGCATCATATTGCAAGTCAGTTACCTGCGAGCCATCTGCTTTCGAGATCCGTGTATATCCTATGAGCATCTGCAATTTTGTCACTTATACGTTCGATTAAATGACAATGTGCCGCAAACATAAATTCTTGTCAAAAATTGTCACTTAACCCGTAATTATATCTATGACTTACAAACGGTTATTCGTAAAGGTAATATGACAGAAAATGGAGGGATCGAAAAACCCACTGGTTTTGAGTCTCTCTGTGTGATTCCATCACTTCTACATTGATTGAGAGGATGGATGATGAAGCAGTCTGGTTTCTTTGAGGTTGAAGAGCGGCTCGCGCGATTGAGTGGGCCCGGCGATCAACTCGAAGCTTTTTCCCGGATTGTGGATTTTGAAACGTTCCGTTCTGATCTGGAAAAGACCCAGGCCTATTCCGATGGAAGCAAGGGCGGACGACCGCCATTTGGAGGGATCGAAGAACTGTTGATTGATATGCCCTGGTTCTGATTTTGGGTTTTTGGCGTGTTGATTTCTGGTTCCTTATCCTGATTTTCGCTCTGCTCAAATCACAGAGCGAGGGTTTCGTACCCCGGGATGCTACGCAGCGGCCTTCACCCGCTCGAGGAAGAGGAAGCGTCGTATATGGAGGGATCGAAAAACCCTCTGGTTTTTGGTCTCTGTGTGTGATTCCATTTTTCCTGCATTAATTGAGGGAATGGATGATGAAGCAGCCTGGTTTCTTTGATGTTGAAGAGCGGCTTGCCCGATTGAGCGGGCTCGGTGATCAGTTCGAAGCGTTTTCGCGGGTTGTGGATTTTGAAGTCTTCCGTCCTGACCTGGAGAAGGCACTGGCATATTCAGACGGGAGCAAAGGCGGTCGTCCTGCCTGTGATGCTGTTCTGATGTTCAAAATTCTGGTGATCCAGACACTGAACAATTTGTCCGACGAACGGACAGAATATCTGATTAACGACAGGCTTTCATTCATGCGTTTTCTCGGTCTGAGTCTGACAGACCGCGTGCCTGATGCCAAAACACTCTGGCTGTTCCGCGAGCGTCTGACGCAGGCGGGTGCCATTGAAACACTGTTTGATTGCTTTAATGCCACCCTGCGGAACGCCGGTTATCTGCCGATGTCAGGCCAGATCCTGGATGCCACACTGGTGGCAGCTCCAAAGCAGCGCAATACCAGTGCGGAGAAGGAGGATCTGCGTGAAGGGAGGATCCCACAGGACTGGCAGGATAAGCCATAAAAATTGTCCCACAAAGACCGTCATGCACGCTGGACACTGAAGTTCACCAAAGCGAAGCGTCAGGATGACGGAACCATGCCATCCAGCGATCTCGCCATTCCGTTCTTTGGCTATAAATCGCATGTTTCCATTGATCGGAAATACCGGTTCATCCGGAAATGGAAGACAACGCATGCTGCCGCCAGTGATGGGGCAAGGCTGCGCGAGGGCCTTCTGGATAAAACCAATACAGCCTCAACGGTCTGGGCCGACACAGCGTATCGCTCAAAAGCTAATGAAGACTTTATAGAAAAAAATGGCTTTGTCTCAAAAATCCATCGCAAAAAACCACATCTCAAACCCATGCCTCTTCATATCCAACGCTCCAATGGCAGAAAATCCGTTATCCGGTCACGGGTCGAGCATGTCTTTGCCGATCAGAAATCACAGACAGGGCTGTTTGTCGGGACAGTCGGTCTCAAACGCGCCACAATGAGGATCGGACTGGCCAATATCGTCTATAATATACGACGCTTCCTCTTCCTCGAGCGGGTGAAGGCCGCTGCGTAGCATCCCGGGGTACGAAACCCTCGCTCTGTGATTTGAGCAGAGCGAAAATCAGGATAAGGAACCAGAAATCAACACGCCAAAAACCCAAAATCAGAACCAGGGCATATCAATCAACAGTTCTTCGATCCCTCCAGGTCAGACGGATAACGCTTCGTCCTGCGGGTGATAGCGGCCATCCGGCCTCTCTGTTCTGGCGTCCACATCCAGAACTTGAATCACGCATCAGACCCCATGAAAACCCCTTACACTGAATTTCCAAAAAGGCTCTAAACACCTACAGCCAGGCGCTTAACAGTACAGCAGCAGGAATGGCCACAATCATCCCGACTGTTGTCACCAGCATGATACTCGATGTTTCAGCCTGGCATTTGCCATATTGCTGGGCAAATAAGACAGACGGTGTTGAAGTTGGCATGGCGCTGGCCACAAAGGTTGCCTTTGCCATAGTACTTTTAAGCCCCCATGCTTTAATAAACACGAAGAAGAGCAACGGCTGAAAGATAATGCAGGTTGCAGAGCCGAAAATAACTATTTTTGATGTCAGGTTAACAGGGAAAGAGGACAGGGTGAGGCCGCAGGCAAAGATGGCAACCGCAGCGGCACAAACGGCAAGAGGCTTAAGTGTTGATATCGTGATATCGGGTAATGTTATGCCTGAAACAGAGATGATCGCACCGAGTACAGGTGCCCATACCAGCGGGTTTTTAAGAGTGTCTTTTAATATGGTGCTGATGGAGGCAGCCTGGCCTTCTGCCATGCTGGCTGACTGAAGCATAAAGACAGCGACTGAAACCTGCACAAGGTTTGTAACAAGTGCGGCCAGCCCGACAACACCACTTCCTGTTTGCAGGCCATAAATCGGTACAAGTACGGTCAGGCCATAAATGGGAGCAGCTGTTGAACTGACTGTATAACCGAGCAGAATGGCTTCAGTTTTGCCAAACTTTTTCATTCGTAAAATCAGGTAGCTTGCTAAAAAAAACAGGGAGTAACCCAGAACCATAATGACGATAACGGGGCCCTGCTGAAGTAACAGAGACTTGTTAAATTGTGCCATGCCAAGAAACAAAGCCACAGGTAACGCATAACGCAGGGCAAGGCGACTGAAGCCTTTTGTCTGGTGTGCGTCAAAATCTTTGTTCCTGCCGGCACAGTAACCAAGTGCGATAATAAAAATAACCGGAGCAATCGCACTAATCATGATGCTGGCGTTCATGATAGTCCCTTTCTATGATGGTTCGGGAATTGTTAGGGGTGGCTTGATAGCGTTTTGTGATGAATGTGCACAGATGTCGCAGTCTCAGTTCACTCCATATCAGAAATCAGACACGCGCGAGACGTGACGGATTTCTAATCGTAACTCTGTTACGTCTACCCTTCTTGCCCATCTGGCCTGCCTCCAGAACTTTTAAATATTACTTACACGGACACATCTTACATAAATACGCTAATAGTATATTTATAAGTTACGCATGCCGGGACTGTCGTTTTTTCCATGCGCGACCAAGATCCACGCAAATACGGTGCGGTGAACCATAAAGTATACGCTTTGTGTCGATAAGCGTGAAATCCCCTGCTGCAGACAGAGTATGTAATCCATCGCTGAATGGTGCATCTTTATGAGATGCCTGCAAATATGCACCCGGAGTAAATTCAGGCTGGTGCAGTGTGTCGGGAGAGAGAGACAGCAGGCGTATGGCGCCGCCGTACGTCTTGCTGCAGTCCTGCACTGGAATAATCAGCTTGCCATCCTGATAGAAAGGTGTGCCACCCATGCGGGCGCTACTGATGTCCTCCCTGATAGGGTGAGAAGAAATATTTTTCCACTCTCCGGTCAGATGCTCAGCTTGTGCCAGCATAAGAGTGTTGGTTCGCGCACGGGGCGGGGTATAAAACATCCACCAGCTGCCCTGAGCGAAAACAGGAGTGGCATCAATCGCGGCGCAGGGAAAAGAGAACTCTGGTACTTTTTCCCATTGCCAGGGGAAATTAACGGCCCGGTAGAGAGATAATGTCCCGGATTTATACCCTTCCGGCAGCATCCATATTTCACCATCCGCTTCAAAAACATAGGGGTAAGATAAATGCCAGGGCTCGCTCAGCACAGTTCTGTATTCAATGATATTCAGGCTGGCATCGAGCACGTAGGCTACAATTGCGCCACGGCGCGAGCGGTAATCATAGGCTTCGGCAAAGAGGTAAAGTTTATTATCACGCCATATTCCAAAAGGATCGGCCAGAAAACAGAGTGAGCGGTCAGCTTCAATCCACCTGACTGAGAAAGGAGCTAAGCTTCCGGCTGCAGCTATAGTCTGAACAGGAGCCTGGACAATGCCTAAGCGCCATAGTTCTGTCACAAGCATTTTCATCAGACAGGTAATTTGCTGAGAGGAGAGGCGTCTGTATTCAGCATGGAGTATAATTTCCCAATAATTTTTGTCGCAGCGAGCTGATACTGCTCATGACTGAATTTTTGTAAAACATAACTATGGGCCTGCTGGCCATAAAGGGAGAGTTCATCCGGGTGCACAAAAATATGTTCCATGATGCGGTTAAACGCCTGCGTCATATCGCCATCTAGTACATAACCTGTTCTGCCTTCCTGTACGGCATCACGTATCTCTCCAACCGGAGTGGAAATGACCGGCAGGCCGGCATTCATGGCTTCATGAACAGCAAGGCACATCCCCTCATAGCGGGATGTCTGAATATACGCATGTAAACCTGAGAGAAACTGCCCGACATTTGCTGAAAAGCCAGGAAGAGTGACCACATTCTCAAGGTTAAGCTGTCTGATTTTTTTCTCCAGAGCCGCGCGTTCAGGACCATCCCCCAGGATTGTCAGGTGGATGCGTGACTTCATCTCAGGGTGAGACAGCAGGAAAAAGGATACAGCATCGAGCATGCCGGCATAATTTTTAACTTCATGCAAACGGCCAACGCTCCCCAGCTGTAAAACGGCCCTGCCATCCCATTTCTGTGCCTGCAGGGCCGCCGGGTCGCTCTGAAAAAGTGGCCATGCCATAACCTGATCAGCAGGAATATGCATTTTTTCACGTAAAAACTGCACGACAGTCTGAGAGTCACCAACCCAGAGCTTTGACAGATTTCTCATGCGGTATGTGTAACGGCGGACGCTGGCGCTGTGTTTGAAGCTGATAACCGGAATACCGGTCAGGCGACCTGCCCATTGGCCAACCTTGTTACCCCAGCTGAGTGAGGTCCAGATGACATCCGGACGGTTTTTGCTGACTTGTTTGAGATAAGAGGCAAGAATAACAGGTAACAATCTGCGACGGCGTGAAAGCAGCGTATAAGATAACCCTGCTTCTGACAGGCGTATTGCTGCCCCCATATCACGCGGCTCACAGGCGATAACTGATACCTCATGGCCAAGGCTTTGCAGAGTTTTTACAATGTTTGGTATGGCAAATTCAGCTCCGCCGGTTTCCAGACTGGTTACCAGATAATGGATCTTCATATATCTTCGCCTATCTTGCCAGTATCCGGTACAAAAGACATGCATATCCGCATAGGAATAGAGGGTCCTAGTTGAGAAGGAGGTTCTTTAAACCTCTACTGTGTTTTCATTACATTACTTTTACCCACTTTTTATAAACTTGACTTATAAGACTATTGCAAGCAGCCATCATAAATCTGATGGAGTTTTGTCGATGTCCCTTGCCCGCCTGCGTACTTTTGTCGAAGTTTACCGCCTACGCTCGATTTCCGGAGCAGCGCGCAGCCTCAATCTAACACAGTCTAATGTATCTCAGCATATCGCCGGACTCGAGGTTACCATTGGCTATAGCCTATTTAAGCGACAGTCGCGCGGGGTCGAGCCAACGATAGCCGCTGACGATCTTGCGCAGGATTTGGGCGATCTTTTAGACCGAGCAGAAGAGGCGATGGGAAAGGCGCGGGCGCGCTCGTCCAATCTAACGGGGGTAATTCGTATCATCGGCCATGCAGATTTTATAGCTGAAGAAATCGTTCATCATCTGCCTTCGCTGATTGCGGCGGGTATGAAAGTGCGGCTGCAACCAGACCATCGCGATCTGATGCAGCAAATGTTACTGGAGGGGCATTTCGATCTTGGTGTATCGGCCTATCCCATTATGGACGCACGTCTGCACAGCGAGATCATCCGAGAACAGCCGGTTCATGCTGTAGCTGCGCCGCGGGTTGCTGCCCGCATACAGGCTGCGTCGTCGCTTGAGGACGGACTAAAGGAAGAGCCCATGCTAGCCTATAATCTGGACCGTCCGCTAATTGACGCATGGCTGCGCCATCAGCATCTGGGACATATTAATACGTCGCCGGCCGTAACCAGCCCTGATTTGCGGGTGTTACGGCAAATGTTGCAGGATGGTATAGGCTGGTCTGTCTTGCCTGATTATTTGTGCCGTAGAGATCTCGCTGAGGGGAGTCTGGTAGCGATTACCAAAGTCAGTGGGCCCTTGATCAATCCTTACTCGTTAATCTGGCTACCCACAGCCTTGCGAAATCCACGCGTTGCTAATGCGCGCGAAATGTTATTACGTGGATTGCGAAGTTGTTACATTGGAGAAATATAGACGTTATTTTATGATAACTATTTGCAATAAAACAGATAAAATATTTTAGGCTCTGTTGCAAAGTTGGTTTCCTTGCCTGAAACTACTTTAGTTTTGGAGTGGAGCGGTTGTCATGAATGATTTCAAGCGTCGTCATTTTCGTGGTGAAGTGATCCTTTAGGCAGTGCGCTGGTATTGGAAGCGTCCCGGCTTTTCTCGCAGTTGGTGTGTTGATGAGACATACATCAAGGTGAAAGGGCGGTGGACTTATCTGTATTGGGCCGTCGACAAGGACGGTGATACGATTGATTTCTACCTCTCCCCACCCGGAACACCAAAGCTGCCAGACGTTTCCCGGGCAAGGCCATAAACGGTCTGAAGGAGTGGGAGAAGCCAGAGATAATCAATACGGACAAAGAACCGACCTGTGGCATAGCGATTGGCGAACTCAGGCAGATGATCAGGCCGGTTCGTGGCTTCAAAACTCTCAGGACCGCCTATGCAACCATCAAAGGTTTTGAAGTTATGCGGGCACTGAAAAAGGGACAGGCTAAATTCTTCCAGTTCCAGAAGGGTATCATGGGAGAAGTGTGCCTTATTGAAAGACAGTTCGGAATTTATACATCCTGAAAAACCAGAAAATCAGCACCCCATCAGCTTGCTTCCAACTTTGCAACAGAGCCACATTTACTTGGTTTTTAAAACTACTGGAGACACTCGCACCGGATTTGTTTCATTTCTAATTTTTTTGACGTCATTGGATAAAATATTCTCTTTACGGTTTCCCCAAGAAGACCGAACAAACGTCAGAACATCGGCAATTTTCTGATCTGAAAGTTGTGAACGATAAGACGGCATCCGGTAAGTATCAGGCATACCGTTTGCAACGACGCGTCCAGATCCATTAAGCGTTATGTTGATCTGTGATGACGTGTCTGCGGTTAAAGACGACGCAGATCCTGCAAGAGGAGGAATCCAAGGACTTTGCCCGCGTCCATCAGCTCCATGACAGAAGCTGCATTTTGCCATGTATGTCTGGGCTCCTGAAGAGGGCTTACGCTGACTTGGATCTAGAGCTGCTGCGGATGTCGAGACATACTGCCAGGGCTGAACAGCATAAGATGCGTCTCCCGGCAAAGACTTCAGATAATGTGCTACGGCCTTTAAATCAGTGTCTGAGAAAAATTGCGTTGAGTTATTAAAGGCTTCTGTCATGGAACCAAAGACAACGGCATGGGAATTCCGGCCCGTCTTCAGGAAATTAAAAATATCCTTCTCGCTCCACCGTCCCAAACCCGCGTTCGGGTCATTTCGTAAACTGGGTGCAAACCAGTCATCAATGAGCGCCCCGGAAAGATACTGTGAACTGCGACTGTTCATGCCTTTTTCATTGAACGCCACACTCCGTGGTGTATGACAGGCGCCACAGTGGCCTGCTGTTTCAACGAGATAAGCGCCACGGTTCCATTGTTCATCGTGGGCTTCATCCTGAACATATTGACCAACAGGTATGAAAAGTTCATTCCAGAAAGACAGCGGCCAGCGCATATTCAATGGCCAGGGAATTGTACTCTTTCTGTTTTCCCGATGAACGGCAGGCACGCCCTTCATGAAATAGGCATATAAAGCCCGGACATCCTCATCGGACAGTTTTGCATATGATGGATAGGGCATTGCAGGATACAGGCGCCGTCCATCCTTGGCGACACCAGCCCGAATGGCACGATCAAAATCAGCAAGCGCATAGGTGCCAATACCTGTTGTCTGATCTGGCGTAATATTGGTCGCGAAGATGGCACCCATTGGAGTGACCATTTTCAAACCACCAGTATACGCTGCGCCATCTGGTACACTATGACACGCTACGCAGTCTGAAAGACGTGAGATATACTCACCACGGGATACAAGCTCAGGCGAAAGATCGGGAGAAATCACGGAATCAAAATGTGACGCGGGCGTGCGGGACACAAACCAGGTAACGCCAGCCGTTAGAACAACGGCAGTCGGTGCGAGGACTGTGAGAGCTTTTTTCAAACGGTTGTTCATGTGTTAATCCGCATCGTTATGGGCTCGCATGGGAGATGTCTGGTAACCGCCAGTTTATGAGCTCTAAAAATCATGACGTGACAGCGGCATGCTGCGGATACGGCGTCCGACAAGTGTCGACACGGCATTGGCAACGGCCGGGGGGATAGCGGGTAAGGGAGGCTCACCCACACCGCCCATTTTCTCACCACTTTCCACGATTTTTACATGAACACGCGGCATATGATCCAATGTGAGAATGGGATAGCCATCATAGTTCCGGGCCCGTGGCATACCATTCTCATATACAGCTTCTTCCAGGAGTACCTGGGACAGACCCAGAGCAACTGCTCCGTTGATCTGGGCCTCTACAATAGCCGGGTTGACGATGGAACCTGGATCCAGAGCTTCCCAGATCTCGTGCACATGAACCTGTCCCTGCTCAATTGATACTTCGGCTATTGCCGCGGCCTCAGAGCCAAACGGAGATGCCATACCGATCCCCCGGGCTCGTCGGGAGCCATCTGCCGCAGTGAAGGGGCCGCGCTTCCAGCCGCCAGAGAGGTCCACTACGCCCTGGAGCAGGGTGGTAAGACGATTATTCCCTCGTAACAGATGGCGACGGAGTTCATACGGATCCTTGCCCCCCTGATCCGCCAGCTCATCCAGAAAAGTTTCGTAGAGAAAATCATTCATGGAGTTGCCGACCGAGCGCCAGTATCCAAGCGCAGTCGGGCTTTTGACATAGCGTTGGGCAATACGACGATTGGGAATGTCGTAGGCCTTGCCTGTTAAACCTTCGAGGGCTGATGGATCCAGATCCTTGCCCCGTTTGGAACCTAACCCTTCAGTTGGCCCTTCCGTCGCGCTGATCGCTTCAAATGCCACAGGATAGCCGTTTGTATCAAGGCCAGCGCGGAACTTGACCACCGCGAGCGGACGCAGGGCGTCGCGCAGGAACTCTTCTTCGCGGCTCCAGATCAACTTGATGGGGCGTCCTGTCGTTTTAGCCAAAAGAATGGCTTGCGGATAGGGAT
Organism: Agrotis ipsilon; assembly: GCA_028554685.1. Lineage (NCBI taxonomy): Eukaryota > Metazoa > Arthropoda > Insecta > Lepidoptera > Noctuidae > Agrotis > Agrotis ipsilon. The sequence goes on along the minus strand of JAPNUC010000035.1, from coordinate 65,104 downwards.
TAGCCTGGTCGTAAAGGAAATGACGACCGAAAAATCCACCCAACAGTGGCGAATGAATGGTGATTTTTTCGACATCAAGGCCTGTACGCTTGGCCATATCGGCCCGGAACATATCGGGGGCCTGATTGGGCAGCCAGATATCCAGTGTTCCGTCAGCATTGTAGCGGGCAAGAGCAGAAGGCGGCTCGAGCTGGGCGTGATTTACATATTGGCTGGAGTAGGTTGCCTCGAGAACAGTATGAGCTTTTTTGAGAGCCTGTTCTGTATCGCCTCTAGTCTCAGCGTCGTCTATCTTTCCAGATGCTGTTGCAAGATGTGTTTTGTATGACTCTGAAGAAAAATCAGCAGGCATCACACGCATGGTTTCTGCGGCATCGGGAGTAGCTTCAGCCCAGTCCACGAGAAGGGCTTCAGCTCCCCGCTTGGCATGCCACCAGCGTTCTGCGACCACAGCGACGGCGCCCGGCAGGTGGTGAACAGAGTGGATGCCCCGCATGTTGCGGACCTGCTCTTCATTGCGAATGGACGCGATGGCCATTCCAAGTCGGGGGGCATGCTGGACAGCCGCATGGAGCATTCCCTCCACACGCATATCAATCGTATATTCCGCTTTCCCGGTTGATTTTTCATAAATATCAAGCCTCTGTACGGGCTTTCCTATCCACCGGAATTGTGCGGGGTCTTTTAGCGTCACAGTGGCAGGATCCGGGATCGGAAGATCCATGGCGATGTGAGCGAGGTCTCCATAACGAACGGTGCGCCCAGATTCTGTATGTACGACATAGCCGGGTTGTGTGGTCAGTTCAGTAACAGAAACGCCCATCTGCTGGGCGCCAGCCTGCAAGAGCATTTCTCGCGCCAGGGCGCCAAGACGACGCATGGGAGCATAGCCATCCCGTACAGACATGCTCCCGCCTGTAATGCGCATGCCGCTATCCATAACGGTATATTCGTCGCCTGCCGGTGCATTCTCAACGATAAATGTTTCCGGATCGGCATCCAGTTCTTCACCGACGATTTGTGCCATCGCGGTGAAGGTTCCCTGGCCTCCTTCGATAAACGGGCTTTGCAGTCTGACCGTGTTATCCGGACGAATTTCAAGGAATGCAGGGACCTGTGTCCCACGAAAGTTCGGAGATTTCATATCGCTGGCGTGAGCCTGTCGTGTCGGTAACCCAAATCCAAGAACAAATGCCCCAACTGCGGCTCCGCTTGATGCTCGCATGAAGCCACGACGAGACAGATTGATGGGTACTTGCGCAGCTTCTGCGATATTTTCGAACGGGCCTCTGCTCATGCTCAGGCACCTCCGTTTTCAGAAGAGGACGCAAGGTCATGGATTGCGGCGCGGATGGCATTATAGGTTCCACATCGGCAGAGATTGACCATGGCGGCGTTGATATCGTCATCTGTCGGGTGAGGAACCTGTTTGAGGAGAGAAACGGCTGCCATTACTTGCCCGGATTGACAGTATCCGCACTGAGGGACCTGATGCTTGACCCATGCCGAGACGACACGTTTGCCGAGGTCATCCTGCTCTATCGCTTCAATGGTCATGACTGCAGCACCAGCCACTCTTTCAACGGGTGTGACACAAGAGCGGACAGCCTGACCATTTACGAGGACTGTGCAGGCTCCGCATTGCGCAAGACCGCAGCCATATTTTGTGCCCGTCATGGCAAGGTTATCACGCAGAGCCCACAGCAGAGGAGTTTCTGGCTCAATCTCAAGCTGGTGCAGTACGCCGTTTATGATGAGATCCATCGTCTCGACTTTCACTCTCAAGAACAGACTTTTTGAAAAGAATGATATCTGCTCTGAACCCAAACAACTATACGTATTATGCTCATAAAATTAATGAACAGAATGCATGAATGAGACTTTAGGTTCTGAAATGCTTTTCTGCGATCCACTTAATGCGAGCAGGGTCACGATGATCAGTGAACAGACTTGCACTTGTATCAAGAGTGGCAATCATATCCATGTCCTGGTCAGTCAGCTGGAAATCAAAAATAGCGAAATTTTGCCGGATACGTTCGGGATCGACTGACTTTGGGATGGTGACAATCTGGCGTTGCACCAGCCAGCGCAAGACGATCTGAGCGACGGAGCGATCATATCGCGAAGCAATTTCTTGCAGAATGGAATTGCTGAACAGATTGTTTCGCCCCTCAGCGAAAGGACCCCAGGATTCAATCTGAACATGGTTTTCGGTTAGAAATTTCTGGAGATTGCGTTGCTGATGAAAGGGGTGTGTCTCAACCTGATTAACCGCAGGAGCAGTACGGTTAAAGGCTATGAGGTCCATGATCCGATCTTCCTGGAAATTACTGACACCGATAGCCCGGATCAGGCCAGCATCCTGTAAGTCTTCCATTGCTCTCCAGGAGCCATAAACATCCCCATAAGGTTGATGAATCAGATACAGATCAAGATATTCAAGCTGCAGGCGTTTTAACGAGCGATGAAATGCTGCTTTGGTCTGGTCGTATCCTTCATCCTGGACCCATAGTTTGGTGGTAACAAAAATTTCGTTACGAGGAATGCCACTTGCTACAATGGCCCGGCCGACAGCGTCTTCATTCTCATATGCTGCCGCTGTATCAATCAGACGATAGCCCGTATTGAGCGCCTCAAGCACGGAAGCTACACATTCAGAAGCATCGGTCATTTGGTAAACACCAAACCCGAGGAGAGGCATCTTTACACCATTATTCAGCGTAACATGAGGGTATGAATTCATTGTCTGGTAATCCTTGAAAATAGATTGTTTGGAATGAGTGGAATTTTCAGAGCTGCGGACCATCATGAAGGAATGCTGTGTTGGAGGGCTGCGAGATCGCATCAGAAACCCACCGATTGCGGCACCTATCAGTACCATCCAACTTCCGAATGAAAATGCAGCGGTACTCGACGTCAGAGTATTCAACGCCGTATCAGTTACATTGTTTAAATTAGAAGTTGTGGCGACGGATGCAATAAGTCCCAGACCAAACGAGGCACCGACCTGATGGGCCATATTGAGAACACCTGATGCTGCTCCCACATACCGGACATCGATCTCGCTGATACCTGCGGCGGTCATCGGAGCCAGACAAAAGCCTTGTCCTGCACCGATAAGGATCATGGGCAGAGCAATGGATCTCCAGAATTCTACAGTGCCGGACACATGGGAAAGCCATTGCAAACCGACAAAAATCAGGAGCAATCCCCCGATCATAACCGGACTGTCACCAAACCGTCGGATAAGACCTGGCACCAAGGCCGGAGACAGGCAGGCAAAGACCGTCATGGGAAGAAAAGCCAATCCGGCCTTTAAGGCGCTGAAATGAAGGCTTTCCTGCATGAATTCTGAACCAAAAAAGAAGAATGCAACCATAGGTCCGAGAAAGAGGAAACGCGCCAGATACGCGCCAACTCGGCGACGGCTGGAGAAAAGCGTGAGAGGAATTAGGGGCGAAGCAGCACAATTTTCATGCCAGACCAAAAGTGCAAGCAGAGCAGCGCTCAATATGAGGAAAGTAAGGACGTTCGTGGAAAACCATCCATGCTCGGCTGTACATGACACACCGTAAATCAGAGAGCCAAATCCTGAGATTGAGAGGATGGCTCCTGGAAAATCAAAACGTGTTTTCTGGGGCGGATTTTCGTGGAGATAACGTCTGCTTGCAAAAATTAGTAAACCGCTAAGCGGCAGATTTAACAGAAAGCCCACACGCCAGGACAGAACGTCAGCCACCCACCCACCCAATACCATCCCAACGCTGGCTCCAATCCCTGCTGTCGATCCGTACCAGGCAACCGCACGATTGCGCTCTTCGCCCTCTTTGAAATGCAGAGAGAGAAGAGCAAGGGCTGCGGGAGCAATAAATGCAGCGCCCACTCCCTGAAATGCTCTGGCAAAGAGAAGCCAGGAAGGAAATTGTGCGCCTGCGATAGCGACCGATGCGGCCATGAAAATCCATAAGCCCGCTTCAAGAGATTTCCGTGCGCCCAGGGCGTCACATGCTCTCGCGCAAATCAAAAGGAAACTACCAAAAAACAGTGTATAGATACTTTGCACCCATGATAACGCAGACCGATTCAATCCTATATCTACCTGAATATGAGGAAGCCCGGTCATGATGATCGACGTATCGATCAAAATCATGAGATAGCTGCCGATAATAATACTAAGAACGTAAGGACTATTTTTCATTGATACCTGGTCATAGACTATCGGTTTTGAGAGTTTATAAATTCCTGGAAGCAGTCTTTATTTTATTAGAAAGAAATTATTTTTAAAATATGAATTTCCTTGCTAATCTTCGAAGGAAAACTTCATAATCATTTGGGGTGATAGCGCTGTTAAATCGAAATAATTTGGGTCAGATCGCTGCGTTTATCGCAGTCGCTGACGAAGGAAGCTTCACTGCAGCAGGTCGGGTGCTGGCGATTTCTGGATCAGCCGTAGGGCAGGCAATTCGAGCATGAATTGGGAATGCAGCTTTTTGTCAGAACAACTCGCTCTGTAGCGCTGACAGAAAAGGGGAAATTACTCTTGTCCGACCTTCGTCCAATTGCCCACGCTTTATCCGAGACGCTTCAAAACGCAAAACTATCTACGAATAGACCAGTTGGAAAGCTGCGTCTGCTCTCACCACGTTCTGCCGTCGAACAGATTCTACTTCCTGTCTTACCCGAATTTTCAAATAAATATCCTGATATTGATGTCGATATTACAGTTATGGATACAGATCTTCAGTTGCCAGCAGCAGAATACGATGCTGCGTTGAAAATTGGTGAGTTGATCAGCTCTGAAATGGTTGCTGTTCGTTTAGGCCCAGAGAAAAGACAGGTTGTTGTTGGAACACCGTCTTTTCTTGAACAATATGGTCAACCGGAGCACCCTGAAGATCTGGTGAACTTCCCATGTGTTCGTTGGAGATGGTCAGGGCAGGAGCACGCATATGATTGGGAGTTTCATGATGGAAGAAAATGGTTCTCTGTTCAGGTTAAGGGACCAGTTCTTCTGACGGACAGGCAACTGGGCCTTAAACTGACGCTCGCAGGGTTTGGGCTCTGCATGGTCAGTTCTCCCGATGCACAGCCTTATCTGGATAGCGGTGAACTAGTAGAATTATTTCCTTCTTACTGTCCGTTATATCCCGGATGGCATCTTTGTTTCCCTCGTCAACATTATATGCCTAAGCCGTTAAGGCTGATGATTGACCATCTTCGTCGGTTTCATGTCAGATCGTGATATTCTGTAATCTATCGCGTCAATTAGGCTCAGGACTCATTCTTTGAGATAGAAGATGAAGCTTGCTGCGATGTGGATTGCGGACATGAAGGTATGAGCGCAGCGGTCGTATCGTGTTGCCACCCGTCGCCAGTCTTTGAGCTTTGCGAACATGTTTTCGATCAGGTGACGCTTTTTATACAGATGCCAGTCGTAAGGTGGCTTTGATTTCCGGTTCTTTTTCGGCGGAATACAGGCTGTGATAGTGCGTTCTGCAAGCCATAACCTGATCCTGTTGCTGTCATAGCCCCTGTCCCCGATGATTTCTTCTGTCTTGTCGGGTAGATCTGCCAGCAGCACGTCTGCGCCTTTGAAGTCACTGACCTGTCCTGCAGTCAGATGCAGGCGGACAGGCCGCCCCTGATCATCGCACATGGCATGCAGTTTTGAGTTCAGACCGCCTTTTGTGCGTCCGATATGGCGGGGAAAAGCCCTTTTTTAAGCAGAGAGGCTGCCGTTCTGTGTGCTTTGAGATGTGTGGCATCGATCATCAGGCGCTTCGAACGGCCCGCCTGTTCTGCAAGGGCTGTAAAGATCCTGTCAAAGACACCCAGGCGGCTCCACCGGATAAAGCGATTATATAAAGTCTTGTGCGGGCCATACGCTTTGGGAGCATCTTTCCACTGAAGGGCATTGCGGATCACATAAACGATCCCGCTCAGAACACGCCGGTCGTCCACGCGTGGCACGCCGTGTGCAAGAGGAAAAAACGGCTCAATCCGCTTCATCTGGCTCTCAGACAGTAAAAATACATTACTCACAGGCTCATTCTCCATCGGTAAGACTGTTGAATCACAACAACTCTCTCACCGCAATAAATTAACAGGTCCTGAGCCTAGGGTCGTTTTCCCAACCCCGCCTTTTTGATTCAGAAGACCAATTATCATACCGAATTCCTTTTTTGTGCTTTTACGATTAAACGTAAAAATGTTCAGTCGTATTTAATGTAATAATTTTATACGATTTTAAGATTTGAGCTAATTCCACATTTTCCTTGCAATGGTCTGCTCCTCGTCACCGAAGCGCGTCGGCATAGATGGCGGTGGTGGGGATCTGAGCATGCCCGAGACATTTCTGCACGAGATTGACGGCTCTGTTGCAAAGTTGGAAGAAACTGATGGGGCTCTGATTTTCGGGTTTTTTAAGATGTATAAATTCCGAACTATCTTTCAATAAGGCGCACTTCTCTCATGATACCCTCCTGGAACTGGAAGAATTTAGCCAGTCCCTTTTTCAGTGCCCGCATGACTTCAAAACCTTTGATGGTCGCATAGGCAGTTTTGAAGCTACGAGCCGGCCTGATCAACTGCCTGAGTTTGCCGTGATCGGCCTCGATCACATTGTTCAGATATTTGACCTGGCGGAGCTACACCGTGTCAGGCGATTTACCATCCTTCCTGAGCTCGCTGATCGCTATGCCATAGGTCGGTGCTTTGTCTATATTGATCGTCTCTGGCTTTTCCCTGGCCTTCAGACCGTTTACGGCCTTGCCCGGGAAACGTCTGGCAGCTGTGGCGTTCCGTGTGGGTGAGAGATAGAAATCAATCGTATCACCGTCCTTGTCAACGGCCCGGTACAAATAACTCCACTGACCTTTTACCTTAATGTAAGTTTCATCAACACGCCATCTGTGAGAAAAGCCGGGACCAAATACCTTTCCTGTTGAAAGCTTTAAACGCTCAGTCAACCGGCACAAAACCGTTACAAGTCCACTATTGTCAGTCCTTATTTCACGTCTGGATCGGAGAAAAAAACTGAAAAAACCGAAGAATTTTTTCAGCTCTCCACATTTCCAGACTTACCCAGCAAACTTCAGGTTAACTGGCTGCTCTTTATGTTGCCTGTAAGGTCCTGCTGCTATGACCTCGACAGAGAGCACTCTCATTTCACTGCTTAGCCCCAGAGGAAGAACAGCATCTCCTTTAGTCCAGCGCATCGTACTGCTGCTTTCCGTGCAGTGCCATCCCGCCAGCTCCTCCTGTGTCAGATGTGTGTCCACGACTATAGACGCAGCCCCTTCAAGAAGCGTCACCATGCCCACAAGAACACCAAGAACACGTCTGTCATCAATAAATGGTCCTACTACATCATACGGACGACTGGTACGGGACATCAGAGTTACTGATGCTGTACCTGCCGGTATCATGAACAGAGCCCGCCCGTTCTGGCGGCGTATCTGCCGGATAACATCACCCGTTTGCGTCAGAAGATGCAGGTCAGGATCATATGTTAGTTCTGCTGTTTTGTTCTGGTGTGGCAGGTTCATCTGGTCCGCACGTTCCTCTATGTGACGGAAGATATTTTCAGCAAACTGTTGTGAAACATCGAGAGGGGCTGCTGCATCATCCCATGTCAGGTTGCGGGATGGTGTAAAAGCCACAAGCTTACCATGCTGGTAAAAGGCCTGACGATTGCCAGTATCAAGGTAGCTTTCAGTCAGCACTCCATCTGCCATAATGACAGCGTGCTCATCTGTTTCAATATGATAATAATCATAGGATGTGATCGACTTATCATAAAATACTGAGCGGCCGTTCACCAGCATACGCACGGGAATAAACCGGCCATCAAAAAACAGACAATGCTCTGAGGTAATCAGCATATCTTTAAATGGCACACCCTCAGCCACGGCATTTTGCAGAATACGCACAGGGTAGCCCGCTTCATCATCTGGTAAATGAGGGCGCACAGTACAATATGATCGGCCAACCCACGTGATATGCCGTATCACTTCAATACTATTAACATACGCAATAACTTCATCGTTCATGGATAAGTCCTGAACCGGAGTTATGCCCGATGGAGTTTTAATCAAACTACCCGGCAAAAAACAAATTTCCGATTCAGCCTGCAGAACATCGTAGGTAGATCCAGCTTCTAATGTTGTAGCAATAGATGTTCCTCCTGCCTGTACGATCAGGGCTGCTGCCGAGCCAACGTAAGCACTGGTAATTACACCCCCACTATTAATGTAGAATGTATCACCATTTCCATCCTGCGAGTTCCCGGCAATAATAGAGTCACTAACAGATGATCCGCCGGCGTATACATGCCCGGCATCTGATACCAGAGTATTATCGGATGAAATGCCTCCGCTGCTTACATATGTCCATCCGTTAACATTCACGGAGGATTCCAGAACTCCTCCGGACAGAATATAGAGATTATTATAGCCGCCTGAGATATAAGCACCGGAGGCAACAGCACCGGAAGCAACAGTAAGGCTTCCTCTGGAAATAATGATGGGACCGGTATATTTTGTGGCTCCGGCTATCGGAGTAGCACTACTGCCTGTTCCGGTAGCAGATTCATAGTATGTTATTCCGTCACTGCCTTTTATAGCAATCCAGTAACCGCCACTTACCGTATTTGCAGACAGATATCCAGGGTGCGGCTCCGTAATATAATAGGTAATAGGCTGTTCTATATTAGCCTGAGAGTTGATGTTTAATATACTTCCTGATCCATTAATGGTATTCCCGCTAATGAAAGAGCCTTTATCTATATAATAAGTATCACTGCCACCATCAGAAGAATTACCTGCCAGAAACGTAGTTGATACAGCAGACCCACCGGCGTATACATGCCCGGCATCTGATACCAGAGTATTATCGGATGAAATGCCTCCGCTGCTTACATATGTCCATCCGTTAACATTCACGGAGGATTCCAGAATTCCTCCGGACAGAATATAGAGATTATTATAGCCGCCTGAGATATAAGCACCGGAGGCAACCGCGCCGGAAGCAACAGTAAGGCTTCCTCTGGAAATAATGATGGGACCGGTATATTTTGTGGCTCCGGCTATCGGAGCAGCACTACTGCCTGTTCCGGTAGCAGATTCGTAGTATGTTATTCCGTCACTGCCTTTTATGGCAATCCAGTAACCGCCACTTACAATAGAAGCTCCTGATGGTGCCTCCGGATAACTGACCGTGGGATCTGTATTTGCAATGCCACTATTTTCCTTCTGGCTCCCTAAAGTCTGGCCTGCAGATGTAATCTTTAACGTCCCGCCATTTTCTACATTAACAGGACTAACAATTATAGCATTGCCTGCTGTTGCATCCAGCGTAGCGCCAGAACCAACTACAGTATTCCCTCCTACATACCCCCCGCTATTGATATAAAATGTATCACCATTTCCGTCTTGCGAATTCCCTGCAATAATAGAGTCACTAACAGATGATCCGCCGGCGTATACATGCCCGGCATCTGATACCAGAGTATTATCGGATGAAATGCCTCCGCTGCTTACATATGTCCATCCGTTAACATTCACGGAGGATTCCAGAACTCCTCCGGACAGAATATAGAGATTATTATAACCACCTGAGATATAAGCACCGGAGGCAACCGCGCCAGAAGCAACAGTAAGGCTTCCTCTGGAAATAATGATGGGACCGGTATATTTTGTAGCTCCGGCTATCGGAGCAGCACTACTGCCTGTTCCGGTAGCAGATTCGTAGTATGTTATTCCGTCACTGCCTTTTATGGCAATCCAGTAACCGCCACTTACAATAGAAGCTCCTGATGGTGGATTATATAGTATGGCCATTAAATTTATCCATTTATATATTTATAAATATAATAACATAGAAAAATATAAATATTTTTACTTTATATTAACAATATTCACTTTTTCATGATATTAAAAATAACGGATCACATAACGAAGGCCATTGAACAGCTTTCGCTGATCATTGACGTGCCCCCCGAAAATGTAACCATTTAAAAGTAGAGTCCGATCGAGAAGGATACGGACGAATGAAGCGCAGTCGTTTTACGGAAGAGCAGATCATAGGGATCCTGAAGGAACAGGAGGCTGGGCTGAAGGTTTCTGATCTTTGCCGCAAACACGGGATCAGTGATGCGACGTTTTACAAATGGAAGACCCGCTATGGTGGTCTTGAAATATCCGAGGCCAAACGGCTGAAGGCGCTGGAAGATGAAAACATCCGCCTGAAACGTCTTCTGGCGGATGCCATGCTGGATAATGCGGCCCTAAAGGAAATCGTTGGAAAAAAGTGGTGACGCCTGTCGCGAAACGGCAGGCGGTCCGACACATACAGGAGGCTCTGGCCCTGAGTGAACGCCGTGCCTGTGCGCTTGCTGGTGTTGCCAGGCGTGTCGCGCGGTATGTTTCTACCGGAGCGGACGATGCTGCCCTGCGCCAGCGCCTGCGGGAACTGGCGGACCAACGACGCCGCTTTGGCTATCGCCGCCTGGGGTATCTTCTGGCGCGGGAAGGCTTCAGTCCCAATCACAAGAAGCTGTTCCGCCTTTACCAGGAGGAAGGTCTGAAAGTCCGTCATCGGGGCGGTCGAAAGAGGGCACTGGGAACGCGCTCTCCCATGACCATCCCCCAGGAACCCGGACAGCACTGGAGCCTGGATTTTGTCTCGGATGCCCTGATCTGTGGCCGCCGGTTCCGCATTCTGGCTGTTATCGACGATTTCAGTCGCAAGAACCTGGCACTGGTTGCCGACACATCGCTGTCAGGCGGACGTGTGGCGCGGGAACTGACGGTGCTGGTGGAGCGATATGGCAAACCTCTCATGATTGTCAGCGACAACGGGACGGAATTCACATCCCATGCCATCCTGAAATGGGCCGATGAGATGAAGATCGAATGGCATTATATCGCCCCGGGGAAACCGCAGCAGAACGGCTTTGTCGAGAGTTTCAACGGCCGATTAAGGGATGAATGCCTCAACGAAACGCTGTTCACCTCCCTCAGCCATGCGCGACATGTTCTGGCTGACTGGCGGGAAGACTACAATACGGTGCGTCCCCATTCCCAACTGGATGGCAGGACACCGGATCAGATCGCCAGACAAGGGTCTCGGGGGCATGCCCCCGAGACCCTTGTCATCCAATCAACCCCAAGCCATAAAAAACGAGAACTCTCCTTTTGAGTGGATACAAAAAAGGGGGCACGTCATCTCATCTACCCTGCAACACTTAAGAAAAGTGCATAACACCCTCTAGGTTTAATCTGATGAGTTTTCTAATATTTAAAATATAAAAAATTCATAAATTCAATTATTTAAAATCATTTTTCTTATATGATTAACAACATTATTTCCTGCGAGATCAAAGGCATGTTCACTAAATTTATTCGCGACAAATTCACGAGCTTTTGTGCCATACTGAGAAATTAATTCGGGCTGAGCAAAAATCTCTTCAAGAGATTTTACAATATCATTCTCTATATTATCAGTTAATAAAAAACCTGTTTCATGATCTGTAATACTAAATGCTAATTCTCCAACAGGAGTTGCAATAACAGGTAAACCCATAGCCATAGCTTCATGGGCAGCGAGACACATACCTTCAAAAACAGAAGGCTGTATATAAATATCCAGCGTTTTCAAAAAAGCAGGGGTATTTTCACAATATCCCTTAAAAATGATTATATTTTCAAGGCCATAGCTTTTAACTTTTTGAGATAAAATTTCTTTTAATGGGCCATCTCCTGCTATATCAACCTGAAGTCTGCTAATAAGATCAGGACGGCGCTGAGAAAATAAATAGATAGCATCAATTAATAATGCATAATTTTTTTGCTCTCTCAATCGTCCCATACTACCTAAGCGTAAAGGGCGAGAACCATCCCAGTAAGATAAAATATGATCTGAAGTGTCGCAGTAATAAAGTGGCCACGTTACGATTTTGTTCGCGGGTATAGACATTTTATTTTGTAGAAACTGATCAACTTCAAATGAATCAGCAATCCATAATTGTGTCATACGACGCAGGAGATACGTGTATGTTTTTACCGTAGCGCTGTGCTTCCAGCTCACAACAGGAATTCCAAGAACTTTTCCTGAGATTTGCCCAACTAGCGTAGCTGCACTAAGAGAAGTCCATATAACATCTGGTCTGTCTTGGCAGAGTTTTTTTATAAATGCAGCCGTATAAATCAGTTTATTGCATTTACGGTTAAACATCACAGTGTAAGGGATACCTGCAGCATCCAGACGTGCCGCAGCTTTCATGTCTCGTGGTTCACAAGCTGTAACCTGAACTTCACAGCCATAACGACGCAACGTCTGTAAAATGGGAGGCATTGCAAATTCTGCTCCACCATTTTCAAGACTAGTCACAAGATAATGTATTTTCACGTGTTGTTTGTCCTGTATAATTCAGAAAAATTATTTTTTTGGAAAAAATAAGCCAAAACAGGCCATTACTCTTACGGAACTGACAGAGCACCATATAAACATAATAGCTGAGGACAGGACAGAAGCCTCAGCGGCGCCCCAAACACCAAAACGGTAAGTTAGCCCAAACAAGACAGGCATATAAATTAATATAGCTATCGCTTTTCCCCACAAAACTGAATAGACTTTGTCCATAACCGTAAGAAGTGGCTCAAGAGGGACCACAGCAATATCAATTAATGAGCTCATAGCAAGAATGCTAATAAGCAAACCTCCCTGAGGATAGCGATGATGGAGCATATAATCCAGAATGTAGCTCCCTAGACCAAGAGAAACGGTAAGAACCAAAACGCTGAACACAGCGATTGTTATATAAATGCGTGATAAAGTATGTCTGAGTCCTTCCTGGTCCTTATTATCACGAAAGCGAATAAATTCAGGATATAAGGCAGGAATTAACATACTGGCTGGTTTTGCCATAGCGTTGGTAATCTGGGAAGCTACACGAAAAATAGCAGCATCAGAGGCTCCCATCCAGGCACCGATTAACAAAGTTGATATTTGTTTAAAAAAAGCCTGAAGAATTTCGTTAATACTTGTTCCTACAGTTAATTTCCAAATTCCTGGAATTTTAATTGTTGGAAAAAAAAGCTCTTTCCATGGGAAAGGCTGTTTCACTGACTGATGCACAAGGAAAAATGCAACAAAATTATAAATAATAAATAATATAAATTGAGTAAAACACCACAACCATACAAAATAGTATAAACTAAATTGAAGTTCATACCCTATAAAAGTTCCAGTAGTGCGTGTAAGAGTGCCAATAAGTTCAATTGTTGTTGCTATTTTAAACCTGTTAAGCAGACGCAATACACCAACTGGCCACCCTCTGTTCATTATCATGATAGTTAAATTACAAAACTCTGCGAGTTTTTGAATGCTATCTGGCCATTTCATCAAATGACTAAATAAAGAAATACCGATTAGCCCAACAATCATACCTGTCAGACCACTTAGCGCATCAGCCCGCATACAGAATGTTAGTATCTGATTGAATTTTTTATATTTTTTTTCTTTTAATGATAAGGTTCCATAATGAACCAGAGGCTGCCATGAGTGTAAATGTGTAATGTCAGAAATTAGTATAAGATAACTGGTAATCAGCAAAAGCTGACCAAAACCGTTCAGGCCAATAGTTTGTACAGTCCACGGAATAAAAATAAAACTACAAATAGCGTTGAGCACTTTTCCGATAACAATCACGGTTGTGTTGCTCATAATGCGTGAGAATGCTGTTTTTCCTTTTTCCTCCTTCATCAATCCGATACCCGCTTCGTCGTCATCATCGTATGCAGCGATGATAAGGAAAAATTTACTTCTTTGAAAGGTAGAAATATGTGCATTAAATTACACGTGAAATAGGGCATACTCTGATTTTCTCTGATGTTCCAGAACGTTCTACCTGGCTATAGCGTGGCATGCTTTCAGTATCAAATCTGTTTTGTCAGATAAAAAATCTGAAGAATTCAGAAAACCTCGATAAACGTCATTTTTAAACTGTCCGGGTATCGCATATAAAAATGCGAGTTTATTGAAAATGTATCCGGCTTCTAGGGCCTGTTAGGGCTTGATCCAGTCTGCAGCGGCAGCGATATGGATGACCGCGAGGAAGGACGTTGCTGTTTTTTCGTATCTGGTTGCGACAGCGCGCCACTCCTTGAGGCGAGCCCTGATATTTGTGCCATCCAGAAAAGTCATGCCGAGCGCTACCCCCTGTTGTTCCTGAACCAGTGCGAGCAGGCGTTCCCACACACCCAGCTTCGCCCAGCGAATGAAAAGCTGGGCTGCCCGCCACCACGGACCCAGTTCAGCGGGGATACTCCGCCATTTCGCGCCATTCTCATGCCGCCAGAAAATCGCTGCTATCGTGCGCCGCAGATCATGGGGCGGCGTCTTGCCCTTTGGGCGAACCGCCTCAATCAGAGGTTCCCAGATCGCCCATGTCTTGTCTGTAAAAGTGCCTGTTCCGTCTCCTTCTTCCATCCATACGATATGGGAAGAATTTCAAGATCTAACAGGCCCTAGTCTGTTCCGGAACCATTTTTTCCGCAACCATCACATGTGGGCCGCCCCCGAAAATAGCCGCTGCGGCAGATCATTGAAATGATCCTGTATTTATTAGGCGGAGGCCTACGGCATGTCGTCAGTTAAGCAGGATGATAACTGAAGCGAACTGCACGGCTGCGAGGAAAGCATCCGGATCGATGTTTTCGAGCATCGGTTCTGCCTGGCTGATATCTGCATCCTGCCCCGGTGTGAGATTGATCTCCACCGGATTGCCCAGGGCATCGCAGATGGCGTGGATCTTTGTACTCAGTCCGCCTCGTGATCGTCCGATAGCCTGACCCAGGCCCCTTTTTTGAGAGCTCCGGCACTATGCTGATGCGCCCGGACAATCGTGCTGTCGATCATCATGTATTCATTGTCATGACCGGCCGCCAGATAACGAAAAATCCGCTCAATAACACCACTTTCACACCAGCGGCGCAGACGCCGGTGAATGTTCTTCCAGTCTCCGAAACGGGCTGGAAGATCACGCCAGGGGATGCCGGCACGATAGCGATACAGTACCGCTTCCACGAACAGACGGTTGTCCGTCGCCGTGCCACCAACATGACCTTCACGACCGGGAAGAAGGTCTTTTATCCGGTCCCATTGATCATCGCGTAAACCGTAGCGCCGCATCTGTTTCTCTCCCCCAAAACCGGGAAAACAGTCAGCACAGAACGCCGGAAAGTAAAACCCTCACCTACCAAACTCAGGGCTTAACTGACGACACGCCGTAGCACTACAGTTGCAGTTCGCTTTGTTCTCTAATTGTTCATGTTCCCAATGCTTTCCGGACGGCTCGAATTTCAGGCAGTCTACGTCGAGACAGCCCATGAATTCTTCATCTTTCCGGCCCAGAAAACAAAATGCAACTGTAGTGGTAGGCTCATGACCTGTTAATTTCTTGAAGTAAGCGAGAGATTGTGATTCAATAGTCTTACCGATGGAGATAAGACTGTGAGTGATGTATTTCTGTTATCTGAACGTCAGATGGAACAGATTGAGCCGTTTTTTCCTCTGCCGCACGGCATGACCGGCGTGTTCTGAGCGGGATCGTTTACGTGATCCGCAACGGGCTTCAGTGGAAAGATGCTCCCAAAGCGTATGGCCCGCACAAGACTTTATATAATCGCTTTATCCGATGGAGCCGCCCGGGTGTCTTTGACAGGATCTTTACAGCCCTAGCAGAACAGGCGGGCCGTTCAAAACGCCTGATGATCGATGCGACGCACCTTAAAGCGCACAGAACGGCAGCGTCCCTTCTCAAAAAGGGGCTTTTCCCCGCCATATCGGACGCACAAAAGGCGGTCTGAATTCAAAGCTGCATGCCATGTGCGATGATCAGGAGCGGCCTGTCCGCCTGCATCTGACTGCAGGACAGGTCAGTGACTTCAAAGGCGCAGACGTGCTGCTGGCAGATCTACCCGACAAGACAGAAGAAATCATCGGGGACAGGGGCTATGACAGCAACAGGATCAGGTTATTGCTTGCAGAACGCACTATCACAGCCTGTATTCCGCCGAAAAAGAACCGGAAATCAAAGCCACCTTACGACTGGCATCTGTATAAAAAGCGTCACCTGATCGAAAACATGTTCGCAAAGCTCAAAGACTGGCGACGGGTGGCAACACGATACGACCGCTGCGCTCATACCTTCATGTCCGCAATCCATATCGCTGCAAGCTTCATCTTCTATCTTAAAGAATGAGTCCTGAGCCTAGTTTTATCTGTGGCGCGACAATGGTCCGTGTCTTTCACTCAATCATACCCTGCTGCTGATCGGACGAAAAATGGCTGGTCGCGAGGCGTCGCCCTGTGCCGGGGTGATTGACAGCCAGAGCGTGAAAACTACGGCCTCCGGAGGCCCGCGCGGCTATGATGCAAGCAACAAGCTCAGGCAGGTACTTCAATACTTCGGCAAATAGACTATAGAGATCATCAAAAGATAGAATATAGAATGCGGCAAAAAGCTTTATGGTGTTACCTCGGCGTTGGATGGTCGAACGTAATATCGCATGGCTCAAGCGAAACAGACGCCTCGCAAAGGACTTCGAAAAAACTATCGCATCTGCCACAGCATGGCTCATTATCGCTCATGTCCGCAGAATACTGAGAAAAATTACTCAAACCTCTTTTTGAGGCAGACTCTAAGAGATATCGACTTTTGGTTGAAAATCGTGTTTTTGTAAGAAGATGAAGCGAGGTCGACATCTTGTTTTATCCAATTAAATCATTTTTGCTCTACTATCCGGATGCCCCATATGCCGTTTCAGCCTGATATTCCTTATGCTTCAGAGAACCTGATTACCACCCTTTTTAATAACATTATGGTGGATGATGATATAGACCTGAACGCAACGTATCCTTATCAGGCTAATACCGCATGTAATCAGGAAGAGCTTGAAGAGTGTTATCGTATAACATGGCAACTTTTGGCGCGAAGATCGAGACTACAGGAGTTTCGCCGTATTCTCATGAAAATAGCATTAAGACGGAAAGCTCTTTTTGAAGAACAGGAATTTTATAAAGAAATTCGGGCACAGTTTAAACATATGCGTTTTGGGTGCTCTAATTTTGATAGACGTCATATATATCCATGGCAGTTACATTTTATAACCTGCCAGATGGGTTTTTTACAGGATGCCTTTCGTAACGGACAACGCTTTAAAACTTTTAGAAAAGCTTTGCTTTTATGGGGTGTTTTACACCCATTGTTATTTAGGCAGACCTTAAAACGCCTTGCAGCTTTTAAACCTGCCACACCCGAAAATTTTAAAAATTTTCAGAAAAACGAATTAAAAAAAATTATTGACGTCCTAAATTTTGATCAAAAAGTTACAGGACATCAATTTCATTCACTTCGTAAAATTATAAGCCGTCGTACAGCTTATGTGGATACGTTACGAGTTATTCGTCCAAATAAGGAGCTTGATGCTTTATCAATCTTCCTTGCGACTATTAACGGACTAATGGGTGATATGCATGATGAGTTAATTCTTAGTCATATCACAGGGGATAGTAACTATAATAAAGAACAATTTCCGTTGCCTGATATTATTAATGTGCGTCTAAAAGCTTTGATTGAAGCTGAGCAGTTGTCAGAAAATTTATAAAATTTAAATTGATATAAAAGAGAAAGCTTAATATAATGAATAGATATTTAGAAAATCTAAATCCTATAAAAAATCGTAAAACTGCCGTCATTGCTGTTGTTGGGGCAGATGGAAGTGGCAAATCTACAATTGGCACTTATCTTTTACATAAAATGCAGACTGAAACTCCAACACGTCTATGTCATCTGGGAAAGCAGACTGGGAATTGGGGACGTTTTATTGCGAAAATACCTTTTATTGGTCAAAAAGCGGATAAAAAAATTCTTATAAAATCTTCAACGGCACGTTCAGAAAAAGGCGCTACAGCTTTTACAGCTATTATTATTTTTGTTTTATCAATGCGCCGTGTATTTCGTTTTTTGAAAATGCGTTTTTGGCATAGCCGGGGATATACAATTCTGACAGACCGTTACCCTCAAACTTCTGTGCCTGGGCCTATGGATGGTCCTGGTCTTGTATGTCGTTCTCCTTCAGGAAATTTTGTTAAATATCTCACCTGGCTTGAACAAAAAATTTATGAACGGATGACATCTTTCAGACCGGATATTGTGATAAGATTAAACGTTGATTTAAAGACTGCCGCAGCACGTAAACCAGATCATCGTTATGAATCTTTATCACGAAAAATCGCAGATGTTCCATTTTTGAATTTTAATGGTGCACCTATTATTGATTTAAATAGTACAGATCCTCTTGAATTAATAGAAGAAAATTCATGGTTAATTGTACAGAAAATTTTAAATTTATATGAAAAATGATTATTTAAAAAAAATGTATTTCTCTGAAGTCACTGATTTGTCCTGGCATCAGAGCGTCTGTGTCTTTGTAATCCGAAACCTGGTCTCCTGTGAGGACAAAGCCGAGAGGACGTCCCT
The DNA here is from genome assembly GCA_028554685.1 of Agrotis ipsilon. Taxonomy (NCBI): domain Eukaryota; kingdom Metazoa; phylum Arthropoda; class Insecta; order Lepidoptera; family Noctuidae; genus Agrotis; species Agrotis ipsilon. Next base: position 46,560 of record JAPNUC010000035.1, on the reverse strand, counting down.
GATTGTCACATCGGGCATGGATTTTGCTCGTAAAGCCGCCGCGTGAGCGACCAAAATCCTCTGAATGATCCCCCTTTTGCCCCGGTGGCTTGTGAATGAGTACGAACCACAGTGCTGTCGACCATATGCTGCCAGTTATCGGTCAGGCTGAGGTCTACCAAGGTTTGCAGCAGGGCATCCCACACACCCTGTTCGGCCCAACGGCGAAACCAGACATAAACCGAATTCCATTTGCCGTAGCGCTCATGCATGTCCGGCCAGAGGCATCCAGTGCACAGGATGTACAGCATGCCGTTGAGAAAACGGCGATTATCTTCGGCTGGACGGGCCCAACGGCCACGCTCCGGCGGCAGAAGCGGACCAATCATCGCCCATTCATGATCCGTCAGATCGCCTCGTGCCATACCTGTTCTCCCTGCCTCCTTATCCCACAGGCAGGAAGTAAATCAGATCTCAGGCAGATCATATAGATCCTTTGTCAACATGACCTAATACATGTAGCGACATGATGACACGTATGAACACCATGATGAAGGGTTTAACAGACGATGTTGCCGCAAAACATGCTGAACAAATGGCTGCTCAGTCCTCAGATTTTGATATGAAAATACAGGATCTGAGAAAAATTTCTACTAGGCTCAGGACCTATTAATTTATTGAACTGAGCGAGAGATTGTGATTCACAGGCTTACCGATGGAGGATGAGCCTGTGAGTAATGTATTTTTACTGTCTGAGAGCCAGATGAAGCGGATTGAGCCGTTTTTTCCTCTTGCACACGGCGTGCCCCGCGTGGATGACCGGCGTGTTCTGAGCGGGATCGTTTATGTGATCCGCAACGGGCTTCAGTGGAAAGATGCTCCCAAAGCGTATGGCCCGCATAAGACTTTATATAATCGCTTCATTCGCTGGAGCCGCCTGGGTGTCTTTGACAGGATCTTTAAAACTCTGGCAGAACAGGCGGGCAGTTCGAAGCGCCTGATGATCGATGCGACGCATCTCAAAGCACACAGAACGGCAGCCTCTCTGCTTAAAAAGGGGCTTTTCCCCGCCATATCGGACGCACAAAAGGCGGTCTGAACTCAAAACTGCATGCCATGTGCGATGATCAGGGGCGGCCTGTCCGCCTGCATCTGACTGCAGGACAGGTCAGTGACTTCAAAGGCGCAGACGTGCTGCTGGCAGATCTACCCGACAAGACAGAAGAAATCATCGGGGACAGGGGCTATGACAGCAACAGGATCAGGTTATTGCTTGCAGAACGCACTATCACAGCCTGTATTCCGCCGAAAAAGAACCGGAAATCAAAGCCACCTTACGACTGGCATCTGTATAAAAAGCGTCACCTGATCGAAAACATGTTCGCAAAGCTCAAAGACTGGCGACGGGTGGCAACACGATACGACCGCTGCGCTCATACCTTCATGTCCGCAATCCACATCGCAGCAAGCTTCATCTTCTATCTTAAAGAATGAGTCCTGAGCCTAAAGGTTTCCTCAAGGAAATGGCTAGTTTTTAGTAATTTTCCTAGAGGGTGTTATGCACTTTGCGTGAGCAGTCTGGCTGCATTTTTCAGCATGAAATTTGCGAAGGCTATGGTGTGTATCCCGCTTTCATCCAGCGCCGGGATTGCTGGTAAACCGCAGCCTACGAAGGAAAATCGTTCGGCATCGTCCGCCACGCAATACCGTAACGGATCACATAACCAATACCGTTGAGCAGCTCCAGCAGCTCATGATGGCGTTGCTCAGCGTCTCCCTTCATAAGAAGAAGATAAGGAACAATCAGAGACCACTCTTCTTCGCTGATATCAGATAGATATGATTTACGTGAATTATTCTTTCATCTGTTCTGCAATACTTAAGCAAAGTGCATAACACCCTCTAAATAAAATACTTTTAAAATTTCATGAGATAATTATGTTATATATTTTTCTATCGCTTTAATAATATTATCTTTAACTATGGCATAATCTTTCCTAGCATCTATTTTTTCTATACGTGCGCCATCAAAACTCAAAGATCTTGTTTTCTCTATTTTTTCCGCCAAAAGATCCGGGTTATGGTCTGATTTACGTGATATAGCAGTCTGCAAATCAACATCAAGAAAAAATATAACGGTTGGATGTACACTAACCATTTTTTTGTACAAATGCTGTTCTATGTGAGCCAGCCATTTGATTAATGGGTTATTTGTAACTGCAACCGATAAACCAGGACCATCACAACAACCCGCTAGCTCAACCTGAGGGTAACGATCCGTTACAACCTGAATATTTTTACTTCGCGCTTTTAATACCTTTTGAAAAGCCCAAAAGCGTTTATACGAAAACATAAATACAACTAATGCTGTAAAAAACCCCGGGACACGCTCACCTGGTGTCCGGATTTTCTTAGCTTTACGAGATAAAATACGTTCCAAGGTTTTACCTATAACAGGCCATTTTTGTATACGACGACCAAGGTCACCAGAACCAAGCCCCAGATAAACCAAACTTGTTTTGCGTTTTGTATTTAGAAAGGCCGTGATTTCTGCAGATAATGTAGATTTTCCAGACCCATCACACCCGATAAATGCAATAATCGGTGCAGACATACGACTATGTTTTGTATCGACCACAGAGCTTGTCACAATTAATAAAAACCATCGTATATTATAAAAAACAAAAAATTATATCTCTTTTTTCATTTTAATCAAGGCACCACAGAGTTCCATTGGGCGAAAACCTGAAGACGATGGATATGCTTGCTCAGGGCTGATGATTTTTTTTGCGGGTGGAACAAAGAGGTTATGAACAGCAGAAAACATGCAGAGAAAGAGCAGGCACCTGTCTGGGGATCGAAATTTCTGCATGACTTTCTCGCGCTTTCGTAAAGGCAGATGTGAGTTTTTGGCTCTGTTGCAAACTTGGTTCCCTTGCCTGAAGTCACTTTTTTTTGGCGTGGAGCGGTTGTCATGAATGATTTCAAGGGTCGTCATTTTCATTGTGAAGTGATCCTTTGGGCATTACGTTGGTATTGCCCAAAGGATCAGCTATCGCGACCTTGAAGCCATGTTGGCCGAGCAAGGTGTGGGCGTTGATCATTCCACGATTTACCGCTGAGTTCAGCGTTTGCACTGGCATTGGAAGCATCCCGGCTTTTCTCACAGATGGCGTGTTGATGAAACTTACATTAAGGTAAAAGGTCAGTGGAGTTATTTGTACCGGGCCGTTGACAAGGACGGTGATACGATTGATTTCTATCTCTCACCCACACGGAACGCCACAGCTGCCAGACGTTTCCCGGGCAAGGCCGTAAACGGTCTGAAGGCCAGGGAAAAGCCAGAGACGATCAATATAGACAAAGCACCGACCTATGGCATAGCGATCAGCGAGCTCAGGAAGGATGGTAAATCGCCTGACACGGTGTAGCTCCGCCAGGTCAAATATCTGAACAATGTGATCGAGGCCGATCACGGCAAACTCAGGCAGTTGATCAGGCCGGCTCGTAGCTTCAAAACTGCCTATGCGACCATCAAAGGTTTTGAAGTCATGCGGGCACTGAAAAAGGGACTGGCTAAATTCTTCCAGTTCCAGGAGGGTATCATGAGAGAAGTGCGCCTTATTGAAAGATAGTTCGGAATTTATACATCTTAAAAAACCCGAAAATCAGAGCCCCATCAGTTTCTTCCAACTTTGCAACAGAGCCGTCCTGAGCCTAGCACTACAGTTGCATTTTGTTTTCTGGGCCGGAAAGATGAAGAATTCAGGGGCTGTCTCGACGTAGACTGCCTGAAATTCGAGCCGTCCGGAAAGCATTGGGATGATGTAGCGTGGGCGATACCGCGTTACGCTCTGTTGTTTTCTTCCGTTTGCAGGGAGAGCGAATGATGCTTCAGATCCACCCACAGGCACGCACGACACCCGCCGTCAGGGCCGACATAGCCCGTTCGTCGGAACCGACGTCCGTAATCGCCAGACGTTACGGGATCAGTGATGAAACTGTTCGCAAGTGGCGCAGGCGTGGTTCGGACGCCTGCCAGGACCGCAGCAGTCGTCCCCGGAAACTGGTCTGGAAAGCCTCGGAGGAAGAGCGCGCCATTGTCTGTCAGCTTCGACGTTCCACCGCTTTTGGTCTGGATGACCTGACCTTCGTCGTGCGACATTTCCTGCCGCATCTGAACCGGGACAATATCTGGCGGATACTGAAAGATGCCGGATTGAACAGACTGCCACCTGCACCAAAAGCCGGATCTGTTCGGGGGCAGGGAAAGTTCCGGGATTACGATCCCGGTTATGTTCATATCGATGTGAAGCATCTGCCAAAATTGCAGACAAAAGATGGGGACAGGCGGAAACGTTTTCTGTATGTCGCCATCGATCGATGCTCCCGTTCGGTGCATCTGGCTGTCTATGATGCGGAAAATGCTGATAATGCCGTTGATTTCCTCAAAGCTGTCAAAGCCGCCTTTCCTTTCCGGATTACCCATATCCTGACTGATCGTGGCTCCTGCTTTACGGCAGATGCCTTCGAAAAAACCTGTCGTGACATGGGAATCGACCGACGCCGGACAAAAGCTTATTCGCCACAGACCAATGGAATGGTGGAACGCTTCAATGGCCGGGTGGCAACAGAGGTGCTGCAGATCTGTGTGTCATGCCATGACGATCTGGAAATTCTCCTCAGAGGCTTCTGTTTCGCTTACAATCATCGACCACAGCCTGTCCTGGCCGGCATAACGCCTGCCAAATGCATCACATCGTGGCTCGAAAAACATCCTGCGTCCCGTAATCCTGACTATATCAAACCAGACCATCGTGACATCATGAAACAGGTCGACGAAATCCTTGATTACGCCAATGATGTCTCGCAACCTGACAGCTAGCCTCCTCACTTGGGGTGCAATGAAATTGGCGTTTGAAACCCTGGCTGCACCAGTCTGCGAAATTATGGCTCTGCGTCCGTTATGCCGTCTGAAGTACGCCGAAACGGCTGCAGCCGGTCCGTTAGATAGAGACGGTGCATTCGCCGCAATTCGTCAGGCGCGCCTGGCGTCGTGGGGGCGTCCTTCGTCAGCATGCTGCGCAGCACTTTCATAGTGTTTAGAACGACCGCAGCAATATCTCTCGCCAGTGCGTCCTCCAACCCTGGCGCACAGACACGCAACGCTGCCGCAATTCCGGCGATGGCATGTCCTCGTGCACGATCACGGATCTCCATCCTGTCAGTCCGTGCCTCCATCAGCGCGGACAGGGATTTCACGCGAGGGTGAAGCGTGACAAGCAGTTCGATCAGAACGTCCGCCAGAGCGTCCGGGGATAGTGTGGCGGCACGTTTGGCGAGTGCCGCGTATTCGTCTTCCAGAATGGCGATATGCCGCTGCACAAGAGCGTCCGCCACAGCCTCCTTGTTCGGAAAGAAGCGATAGAGCGAGCCGACTTTTGCCCCGGCGCGCGCGGCGATCTCCGCCATGGTCGTCGCTTCGTACCCTCGTTCCGCCATGAGGTCGGACGCGGCCTCCAGTAATTCCTCGACGCGCTGACGCCCAGCCGCGCGCATCGGCTGAAGAGACGTCCGTTTACCTCTTGACGAATTTGAGTCCATCCTCAAATAATACCCCTGCTTGAGTGCTTACTCAACTTACTAACGTTTCCGCGTGTTCCGGACAACGGTTCGGGATGACGGTTAAACGTCAACAGGGAAGGTCTTGCCATGATTTCACTCCCAGCCAGCAGGACGGCTCTCGTCCTGATCGATCTCCAGAAGGGCATAACGGGGCTTCCCCTAGCCCCCACACCGGGTACTGCGATTGTTAAGCGATCGAAAGAACTCGCCGCACGTTTCCGAGCAGCCGGAGCTCCGGTAATTTTGGTTAACGTAGCGTTCGCGCCTAATTTCGCTGATGCCGTGCATGCGACTGTCGATCGCTCCTTTTCGCCGCCTGGCGGCTTCGCACCAGACTGGGCTGAACTAGTCGACGGGCTTGCCGAACCGACCGATCTGCGTGTCACGAAGCGGCAATGGGGTGCCTTCTACGGCACGGATCTCGATCTTCAGTTAAGACGACGTGGTATCTCGACCATTGTGCTGGGCGGAATCGCGACCAATCTGGGTGTGGAATCTACCGCCAGGGCGGCTCATGAGCATGGATATAACGTCGTGCTCGCCACGGATATCATGTCCACATTCACCGAAGAGATGCAGCGCTTTGCCTGCGAGGAGATTTTCCCCCGCCTTGGCCGCGTGACGACAAGCGACGCAATCGCACTGGACGCGTAAGCGCATGGTGGATGTCTGCGCGTCTCACGGTTCCCGGCGAGATCGTTCATGAACACCGGAACATCGTTGCCATCCCAGGGTTCGGATCAACTGCCTCCGGGCACCTGGAAAATCGTGAGTGTCGCGGCGGTCGGATCTTTCATGGCGCAACTGGACGCCACGATTGTCAATGTGTCGCTCCCAGATCTTGTCGCGACCCTGCACGCTCCGTTTTCACACATTCAATGGGTGGTAAGCGGCTATCTGCTGGCACTCGCCCTGACGTTGCCCCTGAATGGATGGCTTGTAAGCCGCCTCGGGGGACGGGCAGTCTATTTATGGTGCTTCGGTGCCTTCACGCTGACATCAGGCCTGTGCGCACTAGAGGGTGTTATGCACTTTGCGTGAGCAGTCTGGCTGCATTTTTCAGCATGAAATTTGCGAAGGCTATGGTGTGTATCCCGCTTTCATCCAGCGCCGGGATTGCTGGTAAACCGCAGCCTACGAAGGAAAATCGTTCGGCATCGTCCGCCACGCAATACCGTAACGGATCACATAACCAATACCGTTGAGCAGCTCCAGCAGCTCATGATGGCGTTGCTCAGCGTCTCCCTTCATAAGAAGAAGATAAGGAACAATCAGAGACCACTCTTCTTCGCTGATATCAGATAGATATGATTTACGTGAATTATTCTTTCATCTGTTCTGCAATACTTAAGCAAAGTGCATAACACCCTCTAGTTTTTGTTAGAAAAGAATATCTTCCTCCAAAAATTTTCACTTGTTAAATGATTAAGAGAATTTTTATAGTCTGATTTTAACTTATTAAAATTACGATAAAAATTAAAAGACACCTCTCCGAAATCACAGAGATTTTTAAAAAATTTCTTTTTATTATATTCTGCAGTGTAACCTAATTTTTCAGGTGTTATATAGATAACGCATTTATAACGAAAAATACGACGAAATACGGCATGAAAACTTTTATTTTCTATAACTATTTTATTTTTTATTAAAAAATTCGGAAGTAAAAAACCATTCAATGTCATAATCCGAAAAAAACGACGTTTTTTACTTTCCTGTAAACCTCGGCCAACTTCTGCTCCTGCAGGTATCTGCACGGGTTCGCATTTTTCACCTGGCGCAATGCAAGATAAATGCTTGCGTACTGCTGCCATATCAACATTATCTTCCCAAAAGGCAGGACCTTTTAATACGTCTCTTACAGATTCAATAAATGCCTGCGCACCACTATAATTGTAAGACATATTGGCCGTTATAACGCACCCTAAGATGGTTCGTAACATCTTCCATTTACTGGTATCGGTGCCAAGTATCAAACACATCAGATGCGCACGCAAACTCAGATAACGATTAATCGTACTTTCTTTTACACCAAAATCATCAGCCCAACCGCCGACACCATTTAACGTCGTGATTTTGAATGAATTTATAAGCCCAAACAGCATATCATCCCCACGAACAAAAAATGGAAATGAAAAATGTTCAACGTCTTTTATACGAAAAGCAAAATGCCACCATCCACCATATGTGACAGGTTCATCTGTTTCTGCCACTAACAGGTCGTGAACATGGCGCATATCCAGCCCGTGCTTCAGGTTAATAACCCCGGTACCTTCTATACGTGCACCTTTTTCATGCAAACGGAAAGGCTCAGCCTCTCGTAGCATTGATCCTGCAACGGCTAATTTATCAACTTTACCATATTCCAGAACATGGAGCGTTCGGCATATGGACTCTATTTCACACGACGCATCGTCATCCATAAACAGACAATGAGTGAAATTATTATCTTTTAAGTGTAATAATCCACGAGTAAAACCACCAGATCCACCTAAATTTTTACTCGAAATAAGAGTAGAATTTCCTTTCTCTGCATCAGAAATATTTTGAGAGTTATCTACAACAATCAGCTCAATATGTTTTTTATAATAAGGATCACTTAATAATTCTTCTGAAATACGACGAATAGCCGGAAGAACATAATGTTTACGATTAAAATGAGTAATAACAATGCCAAGCTTCACATTGTTTTTAGGCTTTTCTCTGGTATAGAAAAAACCGCTTATTATTTCAGCTTTCGAAAGTGCGCGCACCTCCAGATACAGCATACCTTCATGAAGGTTTTTCCAAAATGGCAGGTCAATTTCACATGGTCTAGCTGAAAGTTCTAAATCTTTTTCATATAACCACTGATGGTGATTGTTTAAAGCATATAAACCAAGACGAATGCGCACTTTCCCTTGCCCGGCTAAGGCCAGGCCAAGATCATCTATCTGGCAGTTTGTTTTCCATGGTTTTACAGATAATGAATTAAAAAACGTATCAAAAGTAGCTATTCCATACTCAATGAATTCTATGGATTTCTTGTTAAGGGAAGCATAAGCTTTTTTATTATCCCCCCTAAAGTACATTTCTTCAGGAGAAACTATCCCAATGCCTGGGAATACAAAATTCTGGATTTTATACATTGTAGCCTACACATAAAAAGAGATTTTAATATATGACACAACCAGTTGCCGCACAAACACTATCTAGGGCCTGTTAGGGCTTGATCCAGTCTGCAGCGGCAGCGATATGGATGACCGCGAGGAAGGACGTTGCTGTTTTTTCGTATCTGGTTGCGACAGCGCGCCACTCCTTGAGGCGAGCCCAGAGGTTCTCAACGAGATGCCGACACCGATAAGCCCACTTTGGGCAGGCGACCGGCGCATCGCGTCGTTTTGCAGGAATGGCGGGCCGGGCTCCCATGTCCCATATCCGTTCACGGAAGACGTCCGATGCATAGCCCTTGTCCGCCACGACCCACAAGGGAATGGCGGTGAGGCTATCGAGCATGGCTGGCGCCAGGGGTAGTTCATGGGCCTAGCCGGGCGCCAGCGCAAAACCGATAGCTTGTCCGTGCCCGTCCGCGATCACGCAGACTTTTGTGCCATAGCCGCCGCGAGAGCGGCCAGGTGCTTCACGATGGTCTCGCTCTTCGAAAGAGCCCCCTTTTTTGGGGCTCCCGCCGCCTTGTGGTGAGCCCTGATATTTGTGCCATCCAGAAAAGTCATGCCGAGCGCTACCCCCTGTTGTTCCTGAACCAGTGCGAGCAGGCGTTCCCACACACCCAGCTTCGCCCAGCGAATGAAAAGCTGGGCTGCCCGCCACCACGGACCCAGTTCAGCGGGGATACTCCGCCATTTCGCGCCATTCTCATGCCGCCAGAAAATCGCTGCTATCGTGCGCCGCAGATCATGGGGCGGCGTCTTGCCCTTTGGGCGAACCGCCTCAATCAGAGGTTCCCAGATCGCCCATGTCTCGTCCGTAAAAGTGCCTGTTCCGTCTCCTTCTTCCATCCATACGATATGGGAAGAATTTCAAGATCTAACAGGCCCTAATCCGCTTCATCTGGCTCTCAGACAGTAAAAATACATCACTCACAGGCTCATCCTCCATCAGTAAGCCTGTGAATCACAATCTCTCGCTCAGTTCAATAAATTAAGAGGTCCTGAGCCTAAAATATCAGCTACTCTGAGCAAATAGATCTATCAACCGCAGATTATTGTTACCTGGCGAAACAGTGCAACCGTTCCTCCTGTCTGAATATCACGGCCTATGGCGCGGTCACTACTCCTCAGATTTAACCTGACTGTTCCCATACGCGACAACCCAAGCGTGAGAACGCGAAAAATTACCACGCAACCCGTCTGCGATTGCTACGGCAAAAACCTTCAAAAACATCATCGGACGATCATAATGGCGGGTAGAAGCCAGAAATTTGATAATCAGCAAAGGTAGGATTAAGGGAAAATAGGGCCCTGCTAATTGACGAAAAAACGGAAGATCATTTCGTACAATATAGTAGACCTTCCACAAAGGATTATAAACTCTCACTCCGGAAGAAGGCGTTGCACAGTCATGTACAAACCGAACAAGAGGAGCGAATAGCAAGCTGTAGTTTGCTTGCGTCAATGACAGTGTATACAGGGAATCATCACGGTAAATAAACAGATCAGACCGTGGTAGCCCCAGTGCTTTCACTACCGGGCAACGTACGAATAGTCCGACAAACGAAGAAAACGCAACTGGTATGGGTTGTGTGCCACTATAGGCGATATCTCCCAGACCAAGTGCACCTGAACGGCGGAAAAAAGCTGAAAGCCAGGTCCGGGGTGAGCGAAAAATATTCTGTCCAGGTCGGTTCATTGAGCAAATTCGACCGTCTGGAAAATACACCGCCGCAGCCACTCCACCAACATCATCACCTGGAGTTAATGCCGCAAACCGGACCAAAGCATCTGGCATAGGGTAGGCATCGTCATCAAAACAGACAAGCCACTCTGCCTCTTCGTTTTTTAACGCATGAGCAAACCCACACTTAAACCCGCCTGCGCCGCCTTTGTTAACTGCTTCATGCACAATATCAAGACGTACGTCATCTAAGCTATCCAGATAAGCTTTTGTGCCATCGGTAGACGCATTATTGACCACAACAACCCTGAAAAAAGACTGAGCAAGCGTATTACGCACTGTCTGCCGCAGTTTTTCGAGGCGGTTATAAGTAACAATAACTGCTGTAACACGGGGGAGAGTGTGGGTTGAGGACATTATGCAAGTGGGTCGATACAAAAGGTGGGAGCCTGATTACCGGCATCCTGCGCCGTCAGGAACTGCTCGGCTGCATCCAGTGCCTCTGCAATGGTAATATGCATATCCAGATAACGGTATGTACCTAAACGACCTACAAACGTGACTCCTTGCTCGGCTTTTGCCAGCTCAACATACCGTTGCAAACGAGCTTTATCGTGCACGAGGCGTATAGGGTAATAGGGCGTATCATTTTCACCGCACAGACGGCTATGTTCGCGGAACAGAACCGTCTGGTCATGCTCTTCCCATGGCGTAAAGTGCTTATGCTCAGCAACACGCGTCCATGGCACATCTTCGTCACAATAATTAATAACAGGATTGCCCTGATAGTCGCCTTCGGCGCGCACTGTTTCAAAGTCTAGTGTGCGGTAGCTCAGGCGACCTTCAGTATGATTGAACCATGCATCGATCGGGCCGCTGTAAAAGACGTGAGCATATTCCTGCGCCTGATCACGGCTGAAGCTGGTGGAGAGGTGTACGCGAATATTGGTGTGTTCCAGAATACGCTCAACGATATAGGTATAACCATGTTCAGGAATACCCTGATACTTACTACCATAGTAATTATCGTTATAATTAAAGCGTACAGGAAGGCGCTTGAGGATACTGGCCGGCAGTTCGGATGGCTCAAGGCCCCATTGTTTGCGGGTGTAGCCACGGAAAAAACGTTTCATACATCTTCCGGCCAACAAAACGCAGCGCCTGATCTTCGAACGTACGCGGTTCAGTAATACTCTGGTCGCCCTGTTCTGCAATAAAGGCCCGGGCCTCCGCTGGCGAGAACTGTTTGTTAAAAAGCTGGTTGATTGTCATAAGATTGATCGGCAGGGAAAAAACTTCCCCACGCGCATGCGCTTTAACCCGATTAATAAAGGGCATAAAACGGTCAAATCGCTGCACATACTCCCATACACGCTCATTACTAGTATGAAAAATATGCGGACCATAAACGTGCAGCATAATGCCGCTCTGAGCATCACGTGCTGTGTAGCAGTTACCTGCAACATGCTCGCGGCTATCGAACACATCAACGGAATACCCCCGCTCGGCCAGTTCCCGTGCGATGACGCTCCCTGAAAAACCCGCTCCAACAATCGCTATTTTTTCATTGTACCTAACTCTTTATTTGATCACTTGTGACAAGGCACGCCTATTCAGGAGCGTGTTTTGAGCAGTTGTTGAAAGTCCTGGCTGGGCAGGTAAGCCTCAAACACTTCCATTGCGGGGCCATCAGCAACAATCCGTCCTCCATCAAGCCAGATCAGTCGGTTGGTCCACTCCGCCAGAATGGAGGGGGAATGGCTGGCAAGCACCAGAATGTCAGCATGCTGCACCATTCCCTCTACCCGCTTTTTAGCTTTGGACATAAAAGCCGCATCCCCGGCTAAAATCCATTCATCCATCAGCAAAATTTCAGGGGAGAAAGCCGTGGCCATACCAAAAGCCAGACGTACTATCATACCGGATGAGTAATTCCGCACCGGGATGTCCAAAAACTCATTTAACTCTGTAAACCCGACCACATCTTCTTCGAACATCTGACTTTCAGATTTGGAGAGTCCGAGATAATAGCTCCGCAGGCGTATGTTTTCATAGCCTGTCAGTTCCATATTCATGCCCTGCTGCGGGTCAAGAAGAGAAATAAGCTTTCCTTCCATCGACAGCGTTCCTGCTGTTGGCTGATAAATGCCAGACAAGGTGCGCAAAAGCGTTGTTTTGCCCGAGCCATTGCTTCCAACCAGCCCCAGCCTGTCCCCTGTTTTGAGTGAGAACGACACATCCCGGAGCGCTTGTACAACCGGACGGCTCTTTTTATCGACACCAAAACGGGAAGAAACCTGGCCTAACAGGGCTTTCTTCAACGATCTGTTTTCAGTGTGATATAAAGGAAAATCAATAGAGATATCGGAAGCTTTTAAATATGCCATTCCACTTATACCCAAAATGAAATGCGTCCGCGGAAGCGGGCAAAGCTGACCAAAGACACAAGCACCAGTACCCCCGGAAATAACCAGAGCCTTCATCACAAACAATGCGCTAAGTGGCTCATTTAAAAGAGGGTTACGCACCACATCGAGAATATAGACAAACGGATTATACAAAACAACGCTTTCTGTACCCGGGTGCCCTCTCAAGGTCGTGGCCTGCCACATGATAGGTGTCATGAAAAAGGCGACCTGCATGATGGCCGCAACAATTTGAGGAATATCTCTGAAGCGGGCACAAATAGTGCCCAGTAAAAATGAGATCGCAACGCCGTCAATTAACCAAAGCAGAAAACCAGGAATGGCGGCCAGACTATAAAAAGTAAGAGGTTTACCCATCAACACAAACACAGCCACAATAACAACCACATTATGCAGCAGAATGATGGTGTTCCTTATGACACTCCTGACGACATGTACTATAAAAGGCATGCGCGTCCCTTTAATCAGGGTGTCGTATGCACTGAAGCAGGTGCATCCATCGCTCGTGAGCGAGCTAAGATAACCCCACAGAACAAGAGAAACTGCCAGAAACGGTATATATGTGTGAATGTCTGTGTTGAACAGGTCAGCATACAGGAAAGCCATTGCACCAATCTGAATGGCTGTTGAGAGCGTGAGCCAGAATGGCCCAATAAGCGAACCTCTGTAGCGCAGTTTGATGTCTGAACAGGCAAGTGTCCAGACTAACCTGTATAGCTTAGCACCCTCCTGAAGGTCGCTCCACACCAAACCAAATCGCTGCATCCATCCTTTGTCAGCCGTTAACGTAGACTGGCGTTTTGCAGAAGGTCTACGGTGCGCTTCAGGCTGCGCAAGTTCACTCATGATGACAGAAACCTCCGGAAGACAGTACTATTTTCCATGCACTCTACCTAACAGAAAGCAACCCAGATGCAAGAGAAGTCTAGGCTCAGGTCTCATTCTTTGAGATAGAAGATGAAGCTTGCTGCGATGTGGATTGCGGACATGAATGTATGAGCGCAGCGGTCGTATCGTGTTGCCACCCGTCGCCAGTCTTTGAGCTTTGCGAACATGTTTTCGATCAGGTGACGCTTTTTATACAGATGCCAGTCGTAAGGTGGCTTTGATTTCCGGTTCTTTTTCGGCGGAATACAGGCTGTGATAGTGCGTTCTGCAAGCAATAACCTGATCCTGTTGCTGTCATAGCCCCTGTCCCCGATGATTTCTTTTGTCTTGTCGGGAAGATCTGTCAGCAGCACATCTGCGCAAAGAGCGTGGCCTGACGCAGGAACAGGTTGCAGACCGTTCTGGCTTCAGTCAGCAATATCTCAGCGGTCTGGAAAAAGGACGCCGGATGAATTCCTGCAGGATATCAAATCTGACACGCAGACAGATCATTCCTGTCTGGCCTGAACAGTAATCTGACAGTTTTTCTGACCTTTCTCCAGAGATGACGCTGCTTTCTGACAGGCTGTAATCCTGTCTTTGTTCGCCTCAACCAGCTGGCTCGCCTGAATAACCTGCTGCCATCCTTCGGGATTATCGATTTCCATCATCATGGCCCCCGAGTGCCAGCGATCTTCTTCCCCCACAATAAAGGACGCCACCCGCGTTCCGACAGAAGAGGGTAAAAGCGAAGTCAGAACCGGGGATGCCCCAAGCCCCACCACAAAACACACCAGCCCAACGCCCAGTAACCACCAGCTCTGACGGTCCTGATGACGGGAGTGACCAATAATATGAGCAAGCTCCTGACTCTCTCTCTGAACCTCAGCTATCGCTTTCTCAAAGGCTGCCTGCATCTCCTGACTGACAGCAAGACCGGCCTCCCGTATCCCCTTCCCATAGGCCTGCGGCGTCATTTTCAGTGTCGGACTGGCCTCAATCGCCTCCATATGTGTACCGACCGTATTCATGGCCTTCACAACGCGGGCCAGATCCTCCGTGTAATCCGGCGGCCGGTTCTCCCGCCATGCCTGCGGCAACGCTTCCACACTGCGCCGGAGCACCGATATTTCAGCACGCAGATCATCAAACGCGCGCTGTGCCGAACCTTCCTCTGACATCAGACCCCTTCTTTTTTCTGCATACCCTTAACCACACCAAAATCAGACAACCCGTTCAAGCCCCAGATGTGTCACAAACGGATCAAAGTCCCGGTCACTGTAAAGAAGCCGATACCCGCTTACGATGCACCGTGTGGCAATCAGGGTATCAATGGTCTTGCGGATGGTAATGCCTCTGGCGCGCAGGTCACGGAAATACCGTGCTGCCTCGATCATGACATCACGTCCTCCGATCTCGACCAGATCCAGAGCACCAAGCAGTCTCCGCGCCTTATTGAAATCCTGCTCGCTGGAAAAACCCTGAAGAACTTCCGTCATCATCAGATCCCCGATAGCGACAGGTTCTTCTCCCAGAAGACGATCCAGAACCTCAGCCTGTGGCGTAACCGTACCCCGGAAAAAATCGATCCAGACCGATGAATCGACCAGAATCATGCGTCAGAACGCATAGCATCGAGGTCACCCTTCCAGTCGAACTTTCCCCGCAAAGTGCGAAGTTCCCGCTGCTGCTTCAGCCTGATCAGCATCCGCAACCCGAGTTCAACCGCTTCCTTCTTGGTTTTAACGCCTGATGCCCTCAGGGCATCTGTCATAAGGGTATCATCAATAATGATGTTGGTTCGCATAATGTGTATCTCCTTAGTAAATAATACACATAAATACTACCCGCCTCAAGAAGATTACATCCCCAGATCCCATCCCCGATCCCGCGACCTGGAGCGCGAGAGAGAATGCTCCCGCTGAGGCGTATGTAAAGCGTGATCGAGCGCTGATCCCTTTCTGATCCCCAGTTCACGGCTTTTCTCCCGCAGGGTGGACGCAAGCTGTGTATCCCGCTTCAGATCCTTCAGTGCCACACCCTGCTGCGCGTGGCTCAGACCATCCCACGCCTTCACAAACCGCTCAGCCCGCAGATCCGGGCTCCTGCGCACCCTCTCCTCATGCTCAAGCCCCTCGACCAGTTTGCGCGCCCTCGCCGGACCTTCCAGATCATACAGCACCGGCCCGATGTCCGGCTGATACTTCAGCGCAGCCCTCATATCCGCTTCCCCGCCAGGCCGGACCCGCTCCAGATCCCGCACAGCGTCAGACAGCGCCTTCTTCTGATACTCCAGTAAAGGCAGCTCCTGACGCACCATGCGCTCAGCATCCATCATGGCCCGCGCATACCGCTCCATCGCCTGATGCAGAGGATCACGCCCCGGCACAAATCCGTCCGGCAGGGCTGCTTCCTTCCCGCGTTTCACAGACCGCAGCTGCAGCCCCGCAAAGTGAGAAACAGGAGCCTCACGCTCAACCCCGCCACTCCCCTTACTGACCTCAGCCTCCATCCCGCCCGGCACGTCTTTTTCTCTGATGCGACGAGCAGACCCCACAGACAGCTCCAGCCCGTCAAACATCCCGCGTTTCTGCTCTGCCGGTGCAGGCTCAGACCCATGGGTCACTTCGCTCTGCCTGTCCTGACGAAGGCCTGAGACAGCCTTGCCGCGCGCCACCACGATCCCGCTCGCAGGGACATCCAGACCGCGCCGCCGCGCGAACCCGGCATCCCGATCCCGGTCATGCAGGTAATCCAGCGTGGTATCCTTCAGCCGCTCACGCGACAGCCGCTTCACCAGCCCGTCCCGGTCACCCGCATCATCCCGGCTCCAGTGAATGCTGACACTGTCCCGATGCCGCGACAGCGCCACATAGGCCCCGTGCCGGTCCATACTCCCCGTCGCCAGAACATAGGCCCGCTCCACCGTTACACCCTGCGATTTATGGATAGTGGCCGCATAGCCATGATCCAGCGCGTCATACTCCGCCACCGCCACAGACACGAGACGACCAGAACCGACACCATCCTTCCCGTCGAGCTGCACCGACAGCACCAGATCCCCGGCCTCTGCCGATCCCTCAATGCCCCGTATTGTGCCAAGCGTGCCGTTCTTTACCCCCATCTCCCGGTCATTGCGCAGGAAGTAGACACGCTCCCCTTCGGAAAACACCCGCTCACCCTGAGCTGTGGAAACCAGTACATCTTCGCCCAGCTCACCCGCCTCCCTGCGGATCTCACGCGCCGCCTCATTCAGTGCCCGTACATCGACACGCCGGTGCGCCAGCATAATCTGACTATCCTCTGGTGAAGCCTGACGGGCTTTATCCCACCCCCGGACCACGCCGGCACGGGCCTCATCAAAAGTCTCATGCCCGCGCACAAAACCCGCTTCCTCATAGCGTCCCAGGGCCCTGTCTGTCCGTCCGGTCGCAAGCTCCTTCGTCGCAGCCTGCTGCCAGTCTTCGCGCTGCCGACGCACAGTTGTGATCTCCACTGACCCGACCCGCTCAGCCACCGCCCCGGAACGCCCCACCTGCCTCAATCGCCTGCAACTGTTCGGGATCACCCACCAGAACAACTTTGGCACCAGCCTCATGCGCCGCTGAGAGCATCCGCTCCATCTGACGTGAGCCCACCATGCCGGCCTCATCCACCACCAGCACATCGCCACGCTCCAGGCGGTCCCGTCCTCTGGACCAGGCCAGCTCTAATGAGGCAAGGGTACGGCTCTCAATCCCGGCCCCGCCCTGAAGCCCTTCCGCCGCAATCCCTGATAACGCAGCACCACGCACCCTGTATCCGGCCTCCTCCCATGCCGCGCGGGCCACACCCAGCATGGTGCTCTTCCCTGTCCCGGCATAGCCGACCACCACAGACAGATCGCGGGACTTCGTCACCTCACCCACGGCCAGAGCCTGCTCCTCCCCCAGCCCGTCCTGCGCCATAGCAGCCCGCCTGACAGCCAGCTTCATTGCATGCCCCTGAGACTGCCCCATCGCGAGTGATATGTCTTCCAGCCGCCGCTCGACCCCGACCATCTCCCGCGAGGAGAACCGTTCCCGCCCGTGCCCGTCCTTCCCGAGGGCGACCAGCTCCGGACAGGCCTCCGCCCTGACCATGACAGCACTGAACTGTTCCGCATCCGCCGTATGCCGGTCCACAAAGCGCGCCAGATCCTGACGGGTAAAGGTACTCTGCTGCCGGGTCAGTGCCTCCAGAGCCATATGCGGCTCAGCCAGAAGCTTTTCGCCATTGCGCCGCGCGATCTCCAGATGTTCAGCAACCCGCTCAGCATCCTCTCCCCGCTCTTCGCGGCGCATCCCGGCCGGACCGATTTTGTTCTGCGGCTCAAGAGCAATCCCCTGCTCTGCAAAGGACCGATGGTCAATCCTCACATCCAGATCCAGTTCCGCCAGCCGTTCATTGACAAGCGAGGCCCATCGTTCCCGCCATGTCAGCAGACATTCCCTGTTATTCCAGGAGCGCTCTTTTGCACCGAAACCATTTATATCTACTGACCGCGTGGACAGCATCACGTGGGCATGGGGCTTCGCCTGTCCGTCCTCACCGATGTCCCAGTGCACATTGAGATCAGCAACCATGCCGCGCTCTGTAAACTGCTCGCGCACAAAATCCTGTGCCAGCGCGATCCCCTGCGCCTGAGTCATCTCGCGCGGGAGTGAAAACTCCACCTCGCGGGCAAGCTGGGCATCCTTGCGCTTCTCGATCGCCTCGACTTCGTTCCACAGAACAGACCGCTCGAGAAACCGTTCCGGTGCGCCATCGGGTAGCAGGATCTCTGAATGCACCACACCACTCTTGTCAGAAAAATCATGGGCACGATCCAGTCGTACGTCATGCAGACGAGACGCCGCACGATAGGCGGCTGCTGCCACGGCACTCCTGCCGGTGGCACGACTGATGAGTTTTGCATGCAGGTGATAGATCGCCATGACCTCAGTCA
Source organism: Agrotis ipsilon (assembly GCA_028554685.1). Lineage (NCBI taxonomy): Eukaryota > Metazoa > Arthropoda > Insecta > Lepidoptera > Noctuidae > Agrotis > Agrotis ipsilon. The sequence continues at coordinate 27,867 of JAPNUC010000035.1, read as the reverse complement.
TAGCACACACAATAAGCGCACGTCACGCAGTGACGTATAAGCGCGCACTTAAATATAAATACGCCACAGAAATTGATTGCATAAGATAAGTGACGCGGTTCTCGTCAGTATGATAGAGTATGCTACACACCAAAAGAACAGGGGACCTGAAATGCGCAAACCACGGGATATTGAGGCTGAACTGAAAGCACTTCAGGAAAAGGCGAAGCAGCTTAAAGTACAAAAAACACTTCAGCTCGGCGAACTGGTCGGGGCAACGGGAGCTGACAGCCTGTCCATCGAAGCACTGGCCGGGGGTACTTCTTGCGGCTGTTTGAACAGGCAGATGGTAAACCTGAAGCTGTCGCGAAGTGGACTGAACGGGGGACCGCATTCTTTCTCACAGGTACAAAAAAGAACGTCCGGAAGGGATCGGGAAACGATCAGAACGGAATTACAGGCGCTTGAAAGACGGATCAGGAAACAGGCAGCCCTGATCCATCGTTATCAGGCACGAAAGGCACGTACCGACATGCGCGATCAGGCAAAGGCACGACGGGAGAGAACCCGTCATCTGATCGAACTGGGAGGGCTGGTCAGTAAGGCGGGACTGGTTGATCTGACGGATGATGACCGCGCCACTATGCTCGGGGCATTTCTGGACATTGCAGGGCAGCTTCAGGGAGACAGTGACACCACTCCGGCTGACCTGAAAACACGCTGGCGGCGACGGGGTCTGCATACCTTTGATAGAGATCATGAATATGACAGGATAACAGGAGGGAAACGACCATGACTGATCACGAAACATGATAATATGAAACAGATACGCTACGGCAACTAATGCCCTATATTGTTTGCTGCCTCTGTCAGCAGCAACACGGATCCAGCCGATGATCGAAACACCATAGCGATGTCGGGCATGCCTGTGAAAAAATCTGTCTTTCCGGATTATATTATCTGCCTGGAAGACAGAAAAAAACTGAAGATGCTCCTGCACCATCCTCAGACCTAAAACCAAGAATTTTTTAGAATCCTCCAACTCCTGTTTTTACTAGATTGTTGGTGCTGCTAATTTCTTCTGGTTTACCGTTTAGTTCAAGCCTGACCTGTAAAGAATTCTTTGCCGCAGCGAGTGGTAAAGACACAGAAACTGTTTCTGTTTTAGGAATAAGATCTGTGGGAGCAGGAAGAGATGCAAATGGTGCTCTGGCCCAGTATACGCCCGGTTGTATCTTCAATAAAAAGAATGCCGGCTGGTGTGGGTTTAGCTCCCAGACTGTGGACTGTTATGAAAAGCTTATTTCATGCCAAGAAAGGTCATTATCAGCAATCCCAATATCAGGTCGTGTGGCTGGGTCATCCCCAGTTTTTTTTTAGCATAAAATTATAAAATATTGTTTTATGAGAAGGTATCTTTAAAGTGACTGTAGCACCGCGTTCAAGTTTAACGTCACGTGTTGTGTCAGACTTACTATTACTGTTTTTATCTGCCCCTGAAGTCAGATGCCAGTGCCTGCGACGACTTCATCTCCGGTCATGGTTGCTGTAACTGTTTTGCTGGTAAAAATTATAGGCTGTTATCTGAAAATGACGTGGGTCTCCGTGAGGAATTAAAATGGCCACATCTTCACCCTGAGCTGGTGCTTTAAAATTCCAGCGGACTAAATTCCCCGGATAATATGCATTACGGCGGTGTGCTACACCACCCAGGCGGGTACGTTGCAGTAGTTTCGCTGGGCACACTTACGCGGTCTGTCCAGAGTTCAGCTTCAGTCAGCACAGGCATCCGGTTTCTGTTAAATGTAATTTCTTCATCATAAAGAGCGATCAGATCGTTTTTATCGCCTGTTTCCTGCCAGTGAATAAATCGTGCAAAATCTCCCTCTTTAAAGCCACCCAGATTACGGTCAGGAGCATTACTATCTGGCAGCACGGTGCCATCAATAATATCGCGTCCAAGCTTGGCTCCCTGTGATGTGCGGCTTAAAAAATCGGCATTCAGAGCTGACAGACCTGCAAGATCATGTTCGGCTATTTCAGTTATGATCGGGCGAAGGTAGCGTTCATCCCCTGTCCAGACATATGCTGCCCAAAATGCATTGCCGGCACTGGCAACTCCTTTTCCGGTAGCTTTATCACTGCTCCATTCAATATTAGCCGGAAAATGCCACAGGCTCGTTTATCCTGTCGACCCATGAGCAAGCCAGCCATCCAGAACAGATAAAAATCAGAGCTCTGGTTGAGGGTGAACCATTAAAATCAACCAGCATTAAACCCGGGTGTGTGATTAACAGACTATAAGGCTCCTGTGATCCTAAAGCTCCTTCACGCACCATGCTGCTGCCGCTGAATAGTGAGCTGGTAATATGAGCATGACCGGCAGGGTTAGTCTGAATAAGTTTTGGGTAATTGCGTGCAACGGCCATACTGCGTTCAATAAGGGTGGGGTCTCCCCATTTCAATAGCATTGCCTGCCCCAGCGTATTAATTCCCTTCTTCGTAGCTGTGCAGTTCATCTGTTCGAATACGACCTAACCCATTGCACCACATACCATTGGCAAATGTGGCTTCAAGTACCCCGCCTCTGTGAAGTCGTAATACGCTCTGGTTCAACCCCCATCATAAGCCAGAGGGACCCCACTGGTTTACAAGATCTGTATCATCTGACAGACCACCGCCAAACTCACCATCTGCAATCTGACGATGATCAATCCACAGTCAGCAAAATGCCTGTACAGCTTCAGGTCTTCACGTTGTTTCCATGCCCACGCGGGTACACCCGCTGGTATGGATGGTTCAGAAGGCAGCGGTGCATAAGGTTGTTCAGGTTCTTTTTTCTACCCAGTATGCCCCGTGCAATTATGTTTTGCGGATCTATCCGTAAAACATCACTGATATCACGCTCAAATCGTGTCCATACGGGATAAAGTCTGGTCGAAGGCTGTTCCTCAACCAGCCATGCCAGTTCATCACGTGCCTGTTCAAGCCGGTCTTTAAATGTTCTGATTTCGCCTGCTGCGAGAGGTTTATAAAGCAGGTCAATATCCAGCACCATTCAGAGTGTTTGCATCAAAACCACCGCCTGCTGCTGCAATATCAATCATAACAGAGCTGCCTTCAGGCCAAAATACGGTCTCTTGTATCAAGCCATAACGTACGGGCCTCACCTTCTTTTGATTGCAACAGTACGCATCAAGCAGGTCACGGTTCTGGCCAGGGTAGGGTCTTTAATACGGATATTCAGAGGGAAGCAGACCCGGATGCGTTGGCTGAATGTGCAGGGGCGGGAGGTGGAATGACGATGCCATCCAAACCCATTCCCAGATTAGTAGCTCCATAAGTACAAACGCTGAGGAGCGTTGCCTGACCGTGCATCACGAAAGTCACCGGGCAGGGAATATGTACCAATGGTAAACTCTCATCTGCATGGCTTTCTGCTCGACGAGTGCGAGGTGCACCAGCGGGAAGGGCAACGATAGTGCTGCGTTCCGTTCAGTAAAACGACCAGCAATATGACTGAGTTTAATGCGTCAAGTGCGGGGTAGAAAGCAGGGGACGCGCTGGCATCAGCATGGTAATGCAGACGAAAATCACCGGCTGGAGCTGTACCCGGGGGGTGACATCATATGCACCAATTTCTTCAATGGGAGTTTCTTTTGTCTGGTTATCAAAACGGATGACTCCTCCACCATGCCGTCTGATCAAATACAACCGCATTTCGTTCCAGTCCCTGAGGGCGCTTGCACAAGTAATCCCGGGAGATCACCAGCCGTGCGACGCAATACACCATAGGCTGGCCCGGGCTATTTCGAGCGGTTTCCACGGTTCATCGGGTAATGTCAGAGTATAGCTTTCCCCTCCCGAGGCATAAACGTTCCAGTCAGGAAGTTCAAAATAGTCATGGCGCCCCCGGCAAACGTGAGCGGTTATTACCACTCCCGGCCAGGTTGTTTCACGAATTACCATCAGCTCCGCGGGCCATTTTTTCTGCTGGTCACGGGCATCACTAAATTCCAACTTTACGGATACGTGTCTGAGGTGCCGAAAGGTAGAAAGGGGGGTGATGTCAGTATGATTCCAGCCATAGCGTTGCCACCAGTTCTGTTGCACCGGTCTTGGCGGAGAAGGTTGCTGGTATTCGTGGGAGAAGGCATTGCCGATGCTGCAAGAACAGCAACACTCTGATCATCGAGCATATGGTCATAGATACGAATTTCGTCGAGGTTCACCGCCATGGCGTACATGCGGCGTGTATGAACCTGCCAGATAGGGAGACACCGCTCGCTGAAAGGGACCAAAACGAAAAGCCGAAGTCATAATTGCTTTATGGTTCCAGCGTTGCCGCTGACTTTCCGTTAATCCGAGTTTAATAATGCCGCTCGTTCATCCCAGGCGAAGGCCAATAGAGTCCCAAGTCACTATCTTCGGGGATAGTGGCTATCCGGTAAGAGATAAGAGTACGAGTGCGAGCCGGTGTCGCTGGTTTACAAAGCATCGTTTCCGTGACCATATCCAGTCGTGCGCGAAAGACCATGTCCCAGCTGCTGCCGTCACGCTGCCTACACGAAAAATTGGAAAGGTGTTGTTCATATGGTTTATGAGAGCGAGCAAAAAGAACAAAATAGTCGCCACGCTGTGCATAGAGATTTCACGGGAACCGACCAGGCCAGAACCAGATTCTATCTGAAAAAGAAAGAGCCAGCCCCTGTTTTAAGCCATCCGGAATGCGCAGTCACAAGACCCTGTGAGAAAATCGGTTCAGCATTCCCCGACTGCATAATAGCATGATCTGTATGAATCAGACTGAGACGTAAAAAAGCAGACCAGTTACTGGCTGAAGATGCTGTGTAGACCCTGTCAGACAGTGTGTACACGATACAAAGTCTGAAAGCTGAAAAAGGTAGAGTATAATCTGTATTCCAACAAAGGGAGATATTCGAACAGGCAGCACCATTACACCGCAGAGCCTGCTATTGGTGAGCACCGGAAAGGGTTACCCGGCAGATGTTTCAAAGGCGCAAACTGTGATGGATCGGGCAGAACGGGAAAACGAACTGACCTTAATTGCCCCTGGAAAAATTGACTTTATTTAACCACAAATGACAACAAAAACACGGCCACAAAGCGGCCGGCACCCTGTGGGGTAGGGCAACGTCCAGCCAAGGCATTGTAACGTGCCATTGACGTAAGAGCGGTAATTTGATCCATATAAGTATTGGTGCAACATTGCGTGCCATTGACCCGTTGGCCAGAAGCCTGTCTGGTTGTCTCAGGGCCGGACGGTAGCTCGCACCATGTATAAAGCACAGATACCAGTATATCCGTAACTCAGGGCCCTGACGGTAGCTCGCACCATTATAAAAGCATCAGGATACCAGTATGATACGATAACACGAATTTCATAGAGAATACGCGTGTCAGACAACCCAGGTGGAGCAGAAAGATCATCCTGACTTTCAAGATGCAGCCAGCGTTGTTCAAAATTACCAACCATCAGGGCGTATCAGAGCTTCAAATTGAAATTTTTTTGTCCCCGCAAGAGTGAATGGTCGATAAAATACCCGTCAATTTTCCCATTAACCAGGTCGCATCACCAAGAAATGTGCTGATAAACCGAGAGCACTACGATGAATTTTATAATCTGACACATCATTATCATAATCAAGATCCCACGGCTGTTAAAAGATGACTGAGCCTGAGACCTCGTAATTTGAATGGTAGGCCGAGCGGAAGGGTATTTTGAAAATTTGTCGTTCGAGCAAAGACAACCTGTTGTTACGACGGAATAAAAAAGAGATTGTCATGGGGGGAATGGCAGGATCTGTTACATGCCATCCGGACACCAACGTGAAGTAACGGCCAATCTGATCAGCAAAGGGAGCTGGCAGGATAAAATCAGTCCGGGATTTGATGAACCTGCTTCATAAAGACCGCCAGGAACATTAAGGCGTTATTAACAGTAAAAAACGCACTGAAAGGGTCTTTTGGCACCTTGAAGCTGTAGGATAAATTAAAGTCGGTTGTATATAGGGCTGAGATGCTTGTTGGTGAGACATAAACAGTTGGGTCAGCACTATAGTAAAACCTGAGAAAATAACGAAGAGTTTACAGCAGGGCCTCTATTGCATGAAAAGCATACATAAAACGTGCCCAGAAACCCTTCCACCGGGCAAGTGCTGTGCCAGCTGTGTTGCTTATCACTGCACACCGGGCAGAGTTCTGACTTTTAAAGATTGGTTCATGCACCCACTGAGCACGTACTGTTGTCGAAGCCGGGTATCGCGTGGTGGGTTCGGCTTTTCAGGGTCGATAGCATAGCGGGTTGCAATGAAATGCCTCTGGAATGGATTTTAGAGATATCGCATGTTCAAAATGGATATTTTCAGTGGCGCATTAATCAGTTGATGTAGCTGAAATATCGAGGTCGGACAACAAGAGAGCAAAGAGGAGAGACGGTGCCGACGGAAAGCAATACAAAGTTTTTGTACAGAGGTATTAAGCTGAGACTGAGCTAATGCATATTAATTTTCACATCGAATAATTCTATACTCATACTGAGGTTGGAAGCCATGTCGGACGATCTGTTGGCCACCTGCTGTTCAAGTTTTGCGCCACTCAGGTTCAGGTTGGGGTTGCCCTCGACTCTTTGCATTACAAATCTGGCCATTAGCCCCGTTCAAATATTCTGTATACCTGTATTGTAGCTGTTTCGCTTGATAAAGTCATATAATGTCGGTGCAGGGATATCTCTGGAACGTGTGGCTCGAATCTTCGACCAGGAAGGACAGTCCAGTCAAGGCCAAACGCTCCACGTTCTACTGACCCGCTCTATGGGTACTATAATGGTTTTGTGTAGCGCCCAGCTGTGTTGACAGAGATCATCTTAGCCAGAGGCAAGTTTCTGAAAGAGGAACATCAAGTTCAAGGTGCTTCTGTAAACAGACTGTCGGCCATGGTGGTTTGCCTGAGACGTTTTTAGTCCCTAACTGCATACCCGTGGGGCCTGCTTACCATCCCGAACCTACTCTTCAGGCCATTCGATCAAAGTATTATCGAGACAGATGTTGTTCTATCCAGCGTCAGATAGCGCTTACTCATGAGGTAGTTAGAGGCTTTATCGGGACCAGCCCATCCCTGAAAACGTGTTGTTACCCGTAATACTCGCTCCTGCATTCTCCATTCTCTTTATTCTTTGTTAGCTGCCCATCTTGTTTTGGCATTAATATAGTTCCTGGCTGATTGTGATGCGGGGGATGTTTGTCCTAGTGAACATTAAGAGGAAATCACCACCGGCACTATTCCTGCGGGTTCAACCAGTGCAGCCGGACATACGATATTACCGGGTTTCGCAGGATTCTTTTACAGCATATGGCTGCCTACAGGCCGTTCAGTGTTTGTCTTGTTTGTGTAACCCTGAGAGGTTTGCCCGGTGCCGTGTGTAAAATAGATGTCCAGTCGAAATCGCTGACAGATTATTATGGGACCATTTAAACCAGCTGTGATGCCACTGATTTGTCTGATCGTGCAACCAGAAGGTGCCAAAATCAGAATTATATCGGTTTTAAGATCAAGCTTGAAACGTTATCCAGCAGTAAGGAATACTTTGGCATACTGAGACTGCAGATAGGGATGCCGCTATAAAGCGTAAAGTGTTGGAGTGGCAGTGCTGATAGGTTCTGCTCGTGTGATGTAGTGCAGGACTGTCCGTATGTGCCTGAACAACGTAGGCTTTACTATTTTACTGAATTCATAATCAAAACGTTCAAAAAACTGAATTAGTATCAAGAGGAAGTAAGCAAGGTTTGAGGGGGACGGTATGAACCATTCACACTCGACTGATATCCGGCTGTACGAGTTGCTTTCACCTTTATTAAAGGAGCCCGCGAGTAGTACCATCGGGCAAAAAATTTGCTGGCCAGTAATTGAATGTCGTAACCATGCCCAAATGTCGAGTTATTGCAGACGGTACCTGTCAATTGCTCAAGAGGGTTTTGATTTCTTTTCCTTTCCCGACTACAGAAAGCCGCGCTTGTGCAAAAGCACGAGGGGTGGCACATAGCATTACGTTTATAATCGTCAAGCCCTCCATTCGAAATGTGAAGTTTCTTGTCAAATAAACGCCGTTAACAAGACCGACCGGAATGACCCACCATCGTTATAGGTGATTTCTCCTCCTGAATTTGTCCTTTATACCGTTATCAGATTTATGAGAATTAAAGTTGATACCACAGATTACGAAACATCAGGAGCCCTAAACAGACTGTACAGCACCACCCTGTACTACTTCAAACCCGCTACACAGCATTTGCGGAAGCGTAATTACATCCCACTGTACCGGTTATAATAGGTTGGAGCACCGCGGGGTGACCGTCTGCCAGACTAAGTGTACGTATCAGTTCCAGGCCCAACAAGTCCATATGGTTGCCTGTGCTGATACCACCATCTTGAAGCACTGTCACTGCTTTTAATGGGAGCAAATACGGGTATTTTTGCAAGACCTGCGGGAGACTTTCAGGATACGAACAGAAAGCTGTTTTGCTGTACCACAGTGAGCGGATTTCCCCCTCCTGTGTTTTTACTGAATACTGAGCCTGTTACGACAACATCTTCAGATTTAGCAGGCCGGAACTGTCGGCTTAAGCTGTTTTCTTAAGTAAGATTTCTTTTTTCTTTTATCTTGTATGATGATTTTTATTTTTTTAATCAGCCTTGATGAGCTATTGTCTCGATGGTTCGGATTTTTTGCTGCCCAGGCATTTTTTAGCACTGCAGGGCGTATAATCACGCTAAGTATGTAGAAAAAACAAAAAGAGAAATGCCGTCTGTCATGTGTGTCCCCGCAAAACCGTATAAACAACTATAAGTCTATTAGTGAATTAATTAATCTATACTCAATATAGTTTCTATTGGATTCGACCCAATATTTTAGGTTAATTAAATTAATAATATATTTTATGGTTATTTAAGCCAACGCCCGTTCTTTCAACTAGCGAATGGTTTTTTTCATATCAACATAGCGAAAATCAGATTCGCTGAAGAGGCACAAGCTTTACCTTTCGTTGCCATGACCGCAAGCACAATTCTTCCGTCACAACAACCGCGAGCAAGGCTGATCGGACGAAGGCCTAGCAGCCTTCAGGTTGGCTTTTGATGCTTATAGCACTGAAGATTGAGCTGGCTTTATGCGCCGTCTGAATCGGGCATTCTTTTGTAATTGTATGGAAATGCAAAACGAGTGTCCTTCTTCATTGACTTTGTCAAGACCGCGCAGCCTAATGTCAGGTTTGGAGACAATCATTGGGATGTATGTAGCGTGGCGATACCCGCGTTACGCTCTGTTGTTTTCCATTCGTTTGCAGAGGGAGGAGCGAAGAATGATGCTTCAGACCACCCACAAGGGCACGCACACACCCCGTTCAGGACCGACATCGCCCCCGTTCGCGGACAACCCGACCGTCCGTCATCGGCCAGACGTTACGGGGATTCAGTGATGAATGAAAACTGTTCGAAGTTGGCGCAGGCGTGTTCGGACGCCTGCCAGGACCGCAGCCGTACGTCCCCGGAAACTGGTCTGGAAAGCATCGGAGGACAGGAGCGCGCATTTGTCTGTCAGCTTCGACGTTCCACCGCTTTTGGTCTGGATGACCTCGACTTCGTCGGCGACATTTCCTGCAGCATCTGAACCTGGACCAATCTGCGGATACTGAACCGCCGGATTTGAACAGACTTCCACCTGCACCAAAAGCAAGGATCTGTTCGGGGGCAGGGGAAAAGTTCAGGATACGATCCCTGTATGTTCATATCGATGTGAAGCATTCTGCCAAAATTGCAGACACAAGATGGGGACAGGCGGAAAACAGTTCGTATGTCGCAATCGATCGATGCCTCCCGTTCGGTGCATATGCTTGTCTATGCTGCGGAAAATGATTTTTTGATAATGCGTTGATTTCCTCAAGCTGTCAACAAAGGCCACGTTTCTTTTCGGATTACCATATTCCTGACTGATCGGGCTCCTGATTTACGGAAGATGCCTTCGGAAAAACATGTTCGTGACCTGGGAATCGCCCGACGCCGGAAAAAGCTTATTCGAAACCGGACCAATGAATGGTGTTGGAACGCTTCAATGGCCGGGTGGCAACAGAGGTGCGCCAGGATCTGGTTTCGCCATGACGATTCCGGAAAATTTCCTCAGAGGCTCTGTTTTCGCTTACAATCATCGCTCCACCGCCTTGTCCTGGCCGGCCATAACGCCTGCCAAATGCACACATCGTGGCTCGAAAAACATCCTGCGTCCCGTAATCCCGGACTATATCAAACGACCATCGTGACATCATGAAACAGGTCGACCGAACGAATCTTGATTACGCAATTGATGTCTCGCAACTGACAACAGATGCCAGTCGTAAGGTGGCTTGATTTCCGGTTCTTTTTCGGCGGGAAATACGGTGGATAGTCGTTCTGCAAGCCCTATCCCCTGATCTGTGCTGTCATAGCCCCCCCTTGTCACACGATGATTTTCTTCTTGTCTTGTCGGGTAGATTGCCACGCAGCACTCTGCGCCTTTGAAGTCACTGACTTCATGCAGTCCGCGCCAGGCGGCAGGCCGCTCCTGATCATCGCACATGTCATGCAGCTTTGAATTAGACCGCCCTTTTGAATTGCGTCCAGATTATGGCGGGGGAAAAGCCCCTTTTGAGAAGGGGACGCTGCCGTTCTGTGCGATTTTTTTTAAGGTGCCGTTTCGCATCGATCCAGGCGTTTTGAACACGGCCCGCCTGTTCTGCCAGGGTGTACGATCCTGTCAAAGGACACCCGGGCGGCCTCCATCGGATTTAAGACGATTATATTAAAGTCTTGTGGCGGGCCCTACGCTTTGGGAGAATCTTTCCACTAGCCCGTTGCGGATCACCTAAACGATCCCGTCATAACACGCCAGGCATCACGCGGGGCACGCCGTGATGCAAGCGGAAAAACGGCTCAATCCGCCCATTGACGTATTTTTTGCTCAGTTCAATAAATTAACAGGTCTGAGCCTCGCATAGGGCCGCGACTTGCTACTGCGTTCCTCCGTGTGCACTGGAACGTAAAATTGCAGTCATCGGAGATACTCAAACCGTAGCAAACAATGAAATGCGTTATATCCTCAGTCGGAAGTAACACCTTTAGGTCCTGGTGTAAAAAGATATCGGGCTGGATCGGTCACAAAACGGAATATGAAACTGGTTCATCACACTACGTTACAGCCTTGGCTCCTGCAAAGGGTATTTCACTCGGACAGATTGCTTCAAGAATCATAACATAAAGGTTCTTCACTTGGTTCTTCACTTTAGTCCATTTTTTTATTGATAACATGAGTTGTCCACAATGTTGTTTTTAGAGTGTTAAATGATTCTTTTTAGAGGTTAAACCAAATATTAAGGCGTTAAGAGTGGCTATTTAAAGGGAATTTGTAGTAAGAGAAGGAGTTCTGAAATGTCGGTTATTTGTTCTTGATAGTTGTCGAAATTTACGTTCCTCAAGTGTCGGGATAATGTTCCATATGTCGCAATGATGTTCCTATGGATTCGAAACACGTGAGTATGAGTAAGTTTCTGGGTACTAAAATTGAAAAATCGTAGATGTGAGATGCTCAATACGTTCAATCCGAGACGTTTAAGGAGGTGAGGTTAATAGTGATCCGTTGATCGCGTAGATGAAGCGCCACCTTTAGAACGTAGGACAGTGACGGGTTCCTCGCTTATTCCGAGCCTGTGCTTCCTGCCAGGAAACCTATGACGGCGCTTGGTAGGTGGACGGGTGTTCTTCTTGCTCGGCGGCTATTTTTTTCCCCCCCCCCAATGATTCGAAAGACGCAAGGAGAACATCGATGGTGGTCCCATTCCGGGATAGTCACGTGTCAAGTTATTTTTCGTGTCTTCTGCTGTGCTTGTCCTGCTGAGGATATGGGCTGAGACGGAGACCAGAGACTCAAAGGATACGTTCCTACGTGTCATCCTTATAAAGGTTCTGATGACGTAAACTAGTTTCCCAACGATAGATCAAAAACCAGTGCAAACTCATTGCGTGAAATAACCTTTAGAAGTCCAAATTAAAGCGGACGATAACCCTCAGCACCAGATTTTGTACTCTTGTTGGCAGGAGATATTAATACAACCAACGCTCACGTCCTCCGGTAATATTGAAATATGAGCGGATCGATGCTAATAATATACGGGCCGCCAGAACTCAGAACGCCTTACGAAAACCATTTGAAGATTTCGATGTCATACCCCGGCTTCGTTCGGTTTTCACTACAAAGTAAGCGGCGTCCAGCCATCTAACCATGAGAATGTGGCTTCCCGTCGATGTTTCGGCACGGATATTCGTCCTTCGGTAGGGCAACGAGCCTGTCGAAGAGATTCCCAAGTAATTCATATGCGCGCCCCCGTGGTTGGGGACGACCATTGCCCTTTAATGATCGTAAGGCAGGAGTTTTTTAAAATGTGAGTGAATGTCCATTTATCCTGCGTCGGGGCCATGTCTGGCGATTACGCTGGCACAGTAAATAAGAATATCTTGCATCCCAGATCGTCGCATACCGTAATCGAGTTGGCCGATCATGAACCCTAGCTTTCCCGTCAGGCTTGGGTATTTCAATCGGTTGTTAATACTTTCTTTTTGGCGAAACTAAAGAAAGGTCGCTCGCTCCATTACCTCACGCTGGTCTCGCATAGGGATGTCACGATGTAAGCAGAAAAATATTCAACTGCTGAGCGCGCTTGAAGTACTTTGTTTTACATAGTTTAGGATGGCTCGTATGCTACGTGGTTCTAGATTGATTGAGAGAAAGGAAAAAAACTTTCCTGGGGAAGTTTAGGCTGTCGATAAATAACCTGAGCGTTAAGTTGATCGATTATTCCGTAAATGCGGTCGTTATCCAACAACATCTTCACAGGATCCTGCACGTAATCGTAACGTAACAAAACACCCTCCTGTTGCATGACACAACACTTATTGAAACACGGCCCATTTGATCGTATTTTGAATTCCTGTTTAAGTCATGAGGTTCTCGGTGGACATCGCCAGCCTTAAGAGGCGTTTAATGAACCTGCGCCGCTGTAGTGGCTTTTCCCGCCAAGGACAATCGCCTCTGTTCTAGAGCGATCACTTTCGCCTCGGAATCAGATCCTTTCTTACGCTCATTATGCTGTAGGCTTTGTGCTAGCTCATACCCGGCCTTCAAGATAACATCATCAAGACTACTAAAAGCAGCAAGAACATTGTCAGGAAGTAACGCTAATACTTTCAACATCTTCGAAAGCCATCCCTCATACACTTTTAGTAGAGAGCCGTTCGGCCATTCGACGCTGCTTCCCACCATAGTGCTATTAAGGCTGCGAGAATTAATTACGGCAGCGTTCAATATCAGAAACGGGGCGCGTTACTATCAGAAAACAATCCTTTCGCGAGCGGTTTTCGATGTCTGCAACGGAGGCGGCTTCATCAATCAATCCAATTCATCGTCAAGGTTTGTGACGTAGGCTAAAAATTTAAATCAGGGTAAGAGTGTTTTTTGCGTAGCAAGAGATAGACCAGTACTTCTACTACCCCGGCGTAACCTCGTATCTGCGTTAGGGTCCACCATCTAGTCTCCGTACGATAGCAGGAATCTTTTTGCCCCCCCTCGGGCGACTAGAGCGTCGTCAAGCAAAGTCCGGCGCAGTTATAGTCGTTGAGTTTTTAGAATAATGACGGCATTCCCAGACCAATTTTTTACGCAAGCGGGGGTCAAGTTTCAGTTGAGTGACTTGCCTTTGACCTCGCCAATTGCACGCGGGCCAGCGCTGATCCGCGGCTTTAAAAGAGTTGTTGGTCTAGAAATGCGTTCGGTATGCTGGTTCCTTCTTCTTGCCACCAAGGAAGGCCATCCAAGATAGCTGGCTTGCTTTTTACCTCATTATTATATCCTTTTTAAGCAAGTTAGGCTTGTGACAGTGCCAATGGACAATCAACCCACGACAGGACGGCTTCCACATTTCTTTCTTTCAATCACCAAAAAACTCTATTTGGCTCTCACCTCATCTCGAAATTAGCTCTACATCGTTTATGCTTTTTTCGCACTTCCCATAGCTTTGTCCACTCGTTATACTTACAATCATCCGTATTGCTGCATGGTCTAATTTCCTCCGCCCGCGATTCTCGAATTGGAGTAGGCAATAAAGCATAGCCAAATGTTTTAGTCATAATCTCACGAACCATCGCGTGAGCTGGATCCTTGCTAAGTAAATTTTGACAAACCAACGGACGAACTGGTATCAATAGAAAATCCTGCCGAAGTGTGAGCTGGTTTCAAATAACTTGATCCATCATTGATAGAAACGAAGTCGAACAAAAGCGGGAATGGTTGCAGCCCGCGGAACACGAAGTGCATTGGCAGATTGCATCACGGCAGAGGAAATTGTGCCTATAGCAGGAGGGGGTCAAGCGATGATATCGTAATTGCGGCGGCCATATCAGCCAAACCATTGTTTGAGTTTCTGAAACGGTAGCAGAATGACTGTTCCATCACCTCCAGTAGCCGCAAGCTCATACTCAACATCGAACATCTCTAATTCGATGGGATGAGATCATATTTGGCCATGGCGTAGCATTTTACAGCATAATTTAAGTCTGCTTGTGTCGTTAATTGAATAGGTAATGATAAGCGTTTCATGTGCCGCGATTGTTGAAATGTGGATTGAACCAAACAGTGTTGTAGTAGTAGCCTGACTATCACATCCACGACAGAACACGGTACCCCCTTGAATCGCACAATAAGAGCGAGTTCCTGTGAAGGTAGAATTTACTTAACCCCGCCACCCTTGAAGTTCTGACTGCAATTACCGCTGGCATATCACCGCGCTGGTGAAAGCTCCCAGAACAGCGCGCCATAGTCTGCAATTCTTCAATGGTATAACCTAGGGCGTCGACCGTCTCTGTTCGCCCTGGGATTGGTTAGTACGACCGTCATCTTCAGCCCATTCGATTACGATTGGTGGGAACAGGCCACGTAACTGTGCGGCTTCGGCAATGCCAAAACCGCAAATTGAGGCGCTTTTCTCACGTCTGGCAAAAATGCACGTTTTCTTGACGTCAATCATCCTGTTCGCCTGCATGTGCTAGTGTAGCGATTCGTCCGGAATGAGTCCAGTCATATGGATCTCTGAATGTTTTTATTATCAATAAAACAAATAATATATCATAAGTTTATATACGCAATAAACAAACATTCACATTTAAGAATTTTTAATCCAGAAAATGATCAAATTCCTCTTTGATCGCGCATTATTGTTACAGAGCCTGCTTTTCCAAACTGGTTACCTAAAGGCTTGTTCTTTCTTCAAAGCGGACATAACCTTAGCACTTACAGTTGCATTTTGTTTTCTGGGCGGAAAGATGCAGAATTTCAGGGGCTGTCTCGACGTAGGACTGCCTGAAATTCGGCCCGTCCGGAAGCCATTGGGATACTGAAACAATTAGGAGAACAAAGCGAACTGCCACTGTCGTTGTTTAGGCTCAGGACCGTTAATTTAATTGCAGAGAGAGATATACTGCGATTCCAAGGGTTTACCGATGGAGGTAGCCTGTTGAGTGATATATTTTTGTGTCTTGAACGTCAGATGAGTGGATTTGAGCCCATTTTTTCTTCTAGCGCAGGGCCGTGCTCCGCGTGGATGACCGGGATCGTTTTATGTGATCCGCAATGGGCTTCAGTGGAAAGGTTGCCCCCAAAGGCCGATGGTCGCACAAGAATGGGCGGGTTCGAAAAAACCCCCTGTTTTGAGGTCTTCTGTATGATTCTATTTTCTTCTGCGTTGATGAGGGAATGGCGAGTATTTCTTGATGTTGAAGAGCGGTTTGCCCGGTTGAAGTGGGCTTGGCGATCAGATCGAAGCGGTTTTCCCCGGACTGTGGATTTTTGAAGGGGCGTTCCGTCCTGATCTGGACAGGCCCTGGCGTATTCCGATGAGCAAGGCGGACGACCGCCATTTGATCCTGTGCTGAATGTTCAAGATCCTGGGATCCAGACGCGCAACAATTTGTCTGATGAGCCGGACGGATATCTGATCAACGATCGCCCTCTCCTTTATGCGTTTTCCCGGGGCTGGGGCCTGTTCCAGATCGTGTTCCGGAATGCCAAAACGGTCTGCTGTTTCGTGAACGCCTGACACAGGCGGGGGACCATTGAAAGACTGTTTGAGAGCGCTTTGATGCGAACCCTGCGCAGAGCTGGTTTTATCGGCCGATGTCAGGTCGAATTCCGATGCCAACGTCGTAGCGGCTCCGAAGCAGCGCAATACAAACGCAGAGAAGCGGATCTTCGGGAAGGACGTAATTCCTGAAGACTGGCGGACAAGCCCCGCAAAGCTGTCGCACAAGGATGTACATGCGCGCTGGACACTGAAGTTCACGAAGGCGGCCGGCAGGATGATGGAACCATGCCATCCACGATCGCGTCTCCCCGTTCTTTTGGCTATAAATCGCATGTTCCATCGATCGGATACCGGTTTCATCCGGAATGGAAAACAACGCAATGCCGCCGCCCAGTGAATGGCGCGCGATTGAGAGAGGGGGCTTCGGGATAAAACCAATACGGCCTCAAGTGTCTGGGCTGACACGGCCTATCGCTCAAAGCCAACGAAGACTGCATGGAAAAGCAGGGCTTGCGCCAGGGTTCATCGCAAAAGGGCCGCAATCTCAAGCCAGCATTGAACCGGGCATATCCAGAAATCAAATGCTGGAAAAGTCGGTCATTTCCGCTCAGCGTGTCGAGCATGTCCTTGCCGATCAGAAGTCACAGACGGGGCTGTTTGTCCGGACTGTGGCGGTATCAGCCGAGCCACAATGAGGAGCGGCTCGCCAATATCGTAGACAATATGCGCCGCTTCCTCGTTCCTTCGAAATATTGAAAACGGACGAGCGCATAGCCATCCAGCGAAGGGACACGCCCAATCTGCTCAAAACGCAGACCGGAGGCCATCGCAAAAACCGTCAATCAAAAAAGCGCCAAACCCAGAATACTGGCCAAGCACATCAATCAGGGTTCTTCGATCCCTCCACGTTATAAAAAACGCCATCTGATCGAAAAACATGTTCGCAAAGCTCAAAGACTGGCGACGGGTGGCAACACGATACGACCCGCCTGCGCTCATACCTTCATGGTCCCAATCCATATCGCAGCAAGCTGTTCATCTTCGAATCTTAAAGATGAGGCCTGAGTCTATTAAAAAAACTGAACTTTTCATAATTTTATACATAGCTCTCAATCTCCTCTGGGAGTCACAGTAAAACTGGACATGGATCAAATCCAACACTCTTGTATTTAAGTAATCCACGTGGTTCGGATCTAAACTTTATCGTAAAGTCTTCAATGGTTTTCCTGGTTCTGGAAATATAATGCTAAAACGGGGGGCTAAATGGATAATACCATGATAAGTGAGCAGGAAGTGACTATCATCTCTGGGCAAATCCAAATTTATGATAGGATTGATCGGATGTTAAAATGTTATGTCAGTTTTTGTTTTCTATGAGGAAATCGGACGTTTCGGGTTTTGTCAGAAAGTAAACGACTAAACCCAACTCGGATCTAACAGAACGCTAATATTGCCCCACGGACTAGAAAGGTCTAAAACTTTGATAGATAGCCAACTATAACAAACTATTCTTTCGTGTTTATTCTCATCGAATGATAAACTTTTTTCTCATTTTATTCAATATAACGTTCGAAATCATTTCTCATTTTTATGGATACTCTCAATAGAGTTTTTTAGATATAAATCGAATAATCTCTTGTTTCGCCAAATTTTTTAAGGGAGCGATGCCATTTCGTCGTGCTGCTCGTAGTTTTTGTTATTCAACTATAATAGTATTTTTATTGCTTTCATGGAATAATCATTTTATAATTTCTAAGCTCTTTCTTGCTTTGGAACCTTCAGTTTCATCATATAATTTTTAAACGGAAACTGTTTTTATAGGATTTGGCCCCTGCAGATTTTTTTATCTATCTATGCATATAATTTTTATTCATTTGGCCACATGGCAGACAAATAGCGCCTCAAACATGGTGTTGTCTTTTGACTTGCGGCTTATAATGTATACCTAACATGCACAGACGTTTAGTTCGTTTAGAAGCCGTACCAAACCGATTTAAAACGGGATTACATCCCATGATGTGTCTGCTGGAATAGCATCACTCTCTAATTATACAACCGAGACGAGGCAGAAAAGCCGAAATCATTAACTGACCCTAGGAATTTTTCTTTCATCCGCTCGTAATTCTCCGTTGTGGGCTACCTTGCTGTAAGTGTTCTGGCGTTTTATGCCTAATTCTTTACCAACGGTCGAGATATTTCGTTTCTGCCTGACCCCTGCAGCTAAAGCCAGGCGCACTTTCGAAGGGGTCATTTTAAAAGGACGTCCCCATTTTCGGCCTGTGCCCGCGCGAGGCAAGCATGCTATTGTTCTCAGTGATCAATTCTCTCTCAAATTCGCAAGTGCCGATAAAAAATTCCAAACACCAGTTTTCCCGCCGGGGTGTCGTGTCCAATGGTTGCACCATGGCCGATCAACACCTTAGCCCCGTTCGATACCCGTCGGGTCAGGTCATGTCGGTATTAATCAGTGATGAAGATTGCGCCAGGCGATCCCAATTTCCAAACCAACCAGACATCTCCATGTCGCAAGTGCTTTCAGGGGACAATTAGCCGACAGCCCGATCTTCCTTCTTGCCAGAAACGCCCTTATCCACGTAAATTGCTTCTGCTTCGACTCCACAGCAACAAGGCATCATATCGCAAGTCAGTTACCTGCGCAGGCCATCTGCTTTCGAGATCCGTTGTATTCCTATGAGCATCTGGCAATTTTGGTCACTTATCGTTCTATTAATGACCATGTGCCGCAAAACATAAATCTTGTCAAAAATTGTCACTTAAACCCGTCGTCGTCATATACTTGACTTACAACGTATTCGTAAAGGTAATATGACAGAAAATGGAGGGGGATCGAAAAACCCACTGGGTTTTGCGTCTCTCGTGTGATTTCCCTTTCATTCTACATTGATTGAGAGGCTGGCTGATGAAGCAGGTCTGGTTCTTTGAGGTGAAGAGCGGCTCGCGCGATTGAGTGGGCCGGCGATCAACTCGAAAGCTTTTTACCGGATTGTGGATTTGAAACGTTCGTTCTGATCTGGAAAACCCAGGCCTATTAAGATGGACGCAAGGGCGGACCCAGGCCTATTCCGATGGAAGCAAGGTCGGACACCGCCATTGTGGAGGGATCGAATAACTGTTGATTGATTGCCCGGGTTTGATTTTGGGTTTTGGCGTGTTGATTTCTGGTTGCCTTATCCTGTATTTTCGCTCATGCTCAAATCACAGAGCGAGGGTTTCGTACCCCGGGATGCTACGCAGCGGGCCTTCACCCGCTCGAGGAAGAGGAAAGCGTCGTATATGGAGGGATCGAAAACCCTCTGGTTTTGGTCTCTGTGTGTGATGCCATTTTTCCTGCATTAAGGAGGGAATGGTGATGACGCGCCTGGTGTCTTTGATGTTGAAGAGCGCTTGCCTCTTGAGCGGGCTCGGTGACAGTTCGAACGTTTTCTTCGCGGGGGTTGTTGGATTTTTGAATTCTTCCGTCCTGCCTGGAGAAGGCACTGCATATTCAGAACGGGAGCAAATTCGTTCGTCCTGCCTGTGCTGCTGTTCTGATGTTCAAAATTCCTGGTGACCAGACCCTGAACATTTGTCCGACGAACGGACAGCATATCTGATTAACGACAGGCTTCATTCAATGCGTTTTTCCTCGGTCTGAGTCTGAAAAGACCGCGTGCCTGATGCCAAAACCCTCTCTCTGCTGTTCCGCGAGCGTCTGACGCAGGGCGGGGTGCCATTGAAACACTGTTTGGATTGCTTTAAATGCCACCGCTGCGGAACGCCCGGTTATCTTGCCGAGTCAGGCCAGATCCGTGGATGCCCCCTGGTGGCACTCCAACAGCGCAATAACCATGCGGAGAAGGCTGATCTGCGTGATGGAGATCCCACAGTACTGGCATATAAGCCATAAAAATTGTCCCACAAAGACCGTCATCACGCTGGACACTGAAGTTCGACCAAAGCGAAGCGTCAGGAATGACGGAACCATTCTCCACGATCGCGTCCTTCCGTTCTTTGGCTATAAATCGCATGTTTCCATTGATGGAAATACCGTTCATCCGAATGGAAGACACGCATGCTTGCCGGCCAGCCAGTGGATGTGGGCAAGGCTGCGCGAGTGCCTTCTGGATAAAACCAATCAGCCTCAACGGTCCCTGGGCCGACCACACACCAGCTATCGCTCAAAGCTAATGAAGACTTTAATCTAAAAAATGGCTTTTGTCTCAAAAATCCATCGCAAAAAACCACATCTCAAAACCCATGCCTCTTCAATCCAACGCGCCAATGGCAAGAAATCCCGTTATCCGGTCACGGGTCGAGCATGTCTTTGCCGATCAGAAATCACAGACGGGCTGTTTTGTCGGTACAGTCGGTCTCAAACTCGCCACAATGATTATCGGACGGGCCAATATCGTCTATAATATACGACGCTTCCTCTTCCTCGGCGGGTGAAGCGCCGCTCGTAGCATCCCTGGGTACGAACCTCGCTCTGTGATTTACAGAGCGAAAATCAGGATAAGGACCAGAAATCACACGCACTCCAAAAAAATAACCCAAAATCAGAACCAGGTCATATCAATCAACCAGTTCTTCTCTTCTCTTCTATCCCTCCAGGTCATACGTATAACTCTTCTTCCCCTGCTGGTGAAGCGTCCATCCTTCCTCTCTTTTCTGCTTGCTTCCACATCCATAACTTGACATCAAGGGCATCAACCTCCCATGAACAAAAACCCCTTACACTGAATTTTCCAAAGGCTCTAAACAACCTACAGCCAGGCGCTTAACAGTACAGGCAGGCATGAAATGGCCACAATCCAATCTCCCGACTGGTTTGTCACCAAGCATGAGCTCGATGTTTCATCAGCCTGCATTTTGCCATCTGCTGGGACAACTAAGACGACGGTGTTGAAGTTGGCATGGCGCCTGGCCACCAAGGTTGCCTTTGCATAGACTTTTAAGCCCCCATGCTTTATAAAACGAAGAGAGCAACGGCTGAAGATAATTCAGTTGCCGAGCCGAACTTAACTATTGTTTTGAATGTTCAGGTTAACAGGGAAAAAAGGACAGGGTGAGGCCGCAGGCAAAGAATGTCAACCGCCGGGGCACCAAACGGCAAGAGGCTTAAGTGTTGATATCGTGCTATCGGGTAATGTTTATGCCTGAAACAGCGAGATCGCACCGATTCCGGTGCCCATAACCATAAACCAGCGGGTTTTTAAGAGTTCTTTTCATAATGGTGCTGATGGGGCAGCCTGGCCTTCTCTGCCATGCTGGCTGACTTGAAGCTAAAGACAGCGACTGAACCTGCCAAGGTTTGTAACAAGTGCGGCCAGCCCCCGACAAACACCATCTTCCTGTTTGCAGCCATAATCGGTACAGAGTCTGTCAGCCATAAAATGGGGCAGCTGTTGAAAAAACTGACTGTATACCGAGCAGAAAATGGCTTCAGTTTTTTGCCAAACTTTTTCATTCGTAAAATCAGGAGGTATCTTGCTAAAAAAAACATGAGTAACCCAGACCATAATGGACTATCCGGGGGCCCCTGCTGGAAGTCAGAGACTTGTTAAATTGTGCCATGCCAATAAACCAAGCCATCAGGTACGCATAACGCAGGGCAAGGCGACTGAGCCTTTTGTCTGGTTGTGCGTCAAAAAATCTTTGTTTCCTCCTGCGGGCCAGTAACCAAGAAGTGCGATAATAAAACTAACCGGAGCAATCGCACTAATCATGATGCTGGCGTTCATGATAGTCCCTTTCTATGTGGTTCGGGAATGTTAGGGAGGGCTTTATAGCGTTTTGTGATTGATGTGCACCCAGAGGTCGCAGTCTCATTTCCACTCCATATCATAAATCAGACACGCGCGACGTGACGGATTTCTAATCGTAACTCTGTTACGTCTACACCTGCTTGCCCATCCTGGCCTGCCTCCAGACTTTTAAATATTCCCTACGAATTACTTACACTGACCACATCTTACTAAAGACGCTAATTTATTTATAAGTTACGCATGCCGGGACTGTCGTTTTTTCCATGCGCGAAAACCATGATCCACGCAAATACGGTTCGGTGAACCTAAATTCTACGCTTTGTGTCGATAGCGTGAAATCCCTGCTGCAGACGAGTATGTAATCATCGCTGAATGGTGCATCTTATGAAGAGCATTGCAAAATGCACCCGGAGTAATTCAGGCTGTTGCAGTGTGGTCGGGTAGAGAGAGACAGCAGGCGTATGGCGCCTGGGGGGGGGGCCGCCGTACGTCTTGGCTGCAGTCCTGAAACCTGGACATATCAGCTTGCCATCCTGATAGAAAGGTTGGCCGCCACCCATGCTGGCGCGACTGATGTCGCTCCTGATAGGTGAGAAATATTGTTTTCCACTCTCCGGTCAGATGCTTCAGCCTTGTGCCAGCATAAGGAGTTTGGTTTCGCGCAACGGGCGGGGTTAACATCCACCAGCTGCCCTGAGCGAAAACAGGAGTGGCTCAATCGCGCGCAGGAAAAGAAACTCTGTTACTTTTTCTCCCTGCCAAGGGGAAATTAACGCGGCCCGGTAGAGGAGATAATGTCCCGGATTTATACCCTTTCCGGCAGCATCCATATTTCACCACCGCTTCAAAAACATAGGGTAAGATAAATGCCAGGGCTCGCTTCAGCCAGTTCTGTATCAATGAGATTCAGGCTGGCATCGATCACTTAGGCTCCAATTGCGGCCACGGCGCGAGCGGTAATCATAGGCTTAAAGTTTTATCACGCCATATTCAAAAGGTCGGGCCAGAAAAACAGGAGTGAGCGGTCAGCTTCAATCCACATGGACTGAGAAAGGAGCTAAGCTTCCGGCTGCAGCTATGTCTGAACAGGAGCCGTGGACAAGCCTAAGAGCCATAGTCTGTCACAAGATTTGTCATCAGGACAGGTTAATTTGCTGAGAGGAGAGGGCGTCTGGTATTCAGCATGGAGCGTATAATCCCAATAATTTTTGTCGCAGCGAGCTGATACGGTCATGACTGAATTTTTGTAAAACATAACTATGGGCCTGCTGGCCATAAAGGAGAGTTCATCAGGGTGCCACAAAATATGTTCATGATGCGGGTATTAAACGCATGCGTTCCTATAGCCATTAGTACCTAACCTGGTCTGCCTCCTGTAGGCCATCACGTATCTCTCCCAAACGGAGTGGGGAAATGACCGGCCGGCCGGCTTCCTGGCTTCAGGAACAGCAAGGCACATCCCCTCATAAAAAGGGGGGGGGGGGGGGGCGGAGGTCTGAATATACGCATGTAAACCTGAGAGAAAAACGGCCCCGAATTTGCTGAAAAGCCAGGAAAGAGTGACCCACATTCTCAAGGTTAAGCTGTCGATTTTTTTCTCCAGGAGCCGCGCGTCAGGACCATCCCCCAGGATGTCAGGTGGAGCGTGGACTTCATCTCAGGGTGAAGAAGGACAGCAGGAAAAAGGATACAGCATCGAGCATGCCGGCATCATAATTTTTAATTCAGCAAAACGGCCAACGCTTCCCCGAGTAAAACGGCCCTTGCCATCCCATTTCTGTGCCTGCAGGGGCCGCGGGTCGCTCTTGAAACAAGGTGGCCATGCCATAAACCTGATCAGCAGGGAATATGCATTTTTTCACCGTAAAAACTGCACGACAGTCTGAGAGTCACCAACCCAGAGCTGAAGATTTCTCATTGCGGTTATTGGTAACGGCGGACGCTGGCGCTGTGTTTGAACGCTGATAAACGGAATACCGGTCAGGCGACCTCTGCCCATGGCCACTTGTATCCCAGCTGAGGAGGTCCAGGTGACCATCCGGACGTTTTTTGCTGGATTGTTTTGAGATAAGAGGCAAGAGAATAACGGTTAACAATTGCCGACGGAGTGGAAAGCAGCCGTAAGATAACCCTGCTTCTGACAGGCGTGCGTATTAGCTTTGCAGAGTTTTTTTACATTACAATGTTGGTATGGCAAATTCAGCGTCCGCCGTTTCCAGACTGGTTACCAGATAATGGATCTTTCCATCTATCTTCGCTATCTTGGCCCAGTATCCGTACAAATACATGCATATCCGCATAGGAATAGAGGGTCCTAGTTGAGAAGGAGGTTCTTTAAACCTCTACTGTGTTTTCATTACCTTACTTTTACCCACTTTTTATAAACTTGACTTATAGACTATTGCAGCAGCCATCATAATCTGATGGAGTTTTGTCCGATGTCCCTTGCCGCCTGCGTACTTTTGTCGAAGTTTACCTACCCGCCCCCCTACGCTCGTTTCCGGAGCAGCGCGCAACCTCAATCTAACACAGTCTAATGTATCTCAAACATATCTCACCGACTCGAGTTACCTTGGCTATAGCCTATTTAAGCGCAGTCGCGCGGGGTCGACCAACGATAGCCGCGACGATCTTGCGCAGGATTTGGGGGCGGATCTTTTAGACCGAGCAGAAGAGGCTCATGGGAAAGGGCGCGGGCGCGCTCGTCCAATCTAACGGGGGGTAATTCGTATCATCGGCCATGCAGATTTTTTTATAGCGAATAGACATCGTTCATCATCTGCTTCGCTGATTGCGGCGGGTATGAATTGCGGCTAGCAACCAGACCTCGCGATTCTGATGCAGCAAATGTTACTGGAGGGCATTTCGATCTTGGTGTAAGCGGCCTATCCCATTATGGAACGCACAAAAAAAAGGGGTCTTCCAACAGCTAGATCATCCAGAACAGCCGGTTTCATCTGTATCTGCGCCGCGGGTTCTGCCGCTGCCCGAATACAGGCTGCGTCGTCGCTTGAGGACGGAATACAGGCTGCGTCGTCGCTTGAGGACGGACAATGAGAGCCCATGCTAAGCCTATAATCTTGGACCGTCCGCTAATTGACGCTGGCTGCGCACAGCATCTGGTACATATGAATACGTCGCCGGCCGTAACCAGCCCTGAGTTGCGGGTGTTACCAAATGTTGCAGGATGGTATAGGCTGTCTGTCCTTGGCCCTGATTATTTGTGCCGTAGAGACTCGCTGAGGGGAGTCTGGTGCGATTACCAAAGTCAGTGGGTCCGTGATCAACCTTACTCGTTAATCTGGCTACCCACAGCTTGCGAATCCCGCGTTGTCCTATGCGCGCGAAATGTGTATACGTGGATTGCGAATGTTGTTACATGGAGAAATATAGACGTTATTTTATGATAACTATTTGCAATAAAACAGATAAAAGATTTTAGGCTTCTGTTGCAAAGTGGTTTCCTGCCTGAAACTACTTTATTTTGGAGTAGCGGTTTCCATGAATTATTTCACTTCAAAGCGTGTCATTTTCGTGGTGAAGTGAATCTTTTAGGCATGGCCTGGGATTGGAACGTCCCGGCTTTTCTCGCAGTTGGTGTGTTGATGAACAATATCATCATGTGGGGGAAGGGCGGTGGACTTATCTGTATTGGGCCGTCGACAAGGACCGGTGATACGATTGATTTCTACCTCTCCCCACCCGGAACACCAAAGCTGGCCATACGTTTTCCCTGGCAAGCCATAAACGGTCTTAAGGGTGGGAGAAAGCCAGAGATAATCAATACGGACAAAGAACGACCTGTGGCATAGCGATTGCGGAACTCAGGCAGATTTCAGGGGCCCGGTTCGTGGCTTCAAACCTCAGACCGCCATGCAACCATCAAAGGTTTGAAGTTATGCGGGCACTGAAAAGTGACAGGCAAATTCTTCCAGTTTCCAGAGGGTATCATGGGAGAAGTGTGGCCTTTTGAAAGACCGTTTCGGTTTAATACATCCCTGAAAACCGAAAAATCAGCACCACCCATTCAGCTTTGCTTCCAACTTTGCACAGAGCCACATTTACTTGGTTTTTTTAAACTACTGGAGACACTCGCCCCGGATTTGTTTCAATTTCTAATTTTTTGCGCAGAATCATTGGATCAAATATTCGCTTTACGGTTCCCCAGAAGACCGAACCAACGTCAGAACATCGCAATTTTCCCTGATCTGAAAGTTGTGAACGATAAGACGGCATCTGTAAGTATCAGCATAACCGTTTCAACGACGCGTCCAGATCCATAGCGTTATGTTTATTCTGTGGATGGACGTTTCCTGCGGTTCAAAGACGACGCAGATCCTGCAAGAGGAGTAATCCACGGACTTTGCCCGCGTCCATCAGCTCCATGACAGACTGCATTTTGCCATGTATGTCCTGGGCTCCTAGATGGCTTACGCTGACTTGGAGCTAGAGCTGCTGCGATGTCGAGACATCCTGCCAGGGCTGAACCAGTCATAGATGCGTCTCCTCCCTCAAAGACTTCAGATAATGTTGCTACGCGTGCCTTTAAATTCAGTGGTCTGAGAAAAATTGCTTTGAGTTATTAAAGGCCTTCTGTCATGGAACCAAAGACACGGCAGGGAATTCCGGCCCGTCTTTTTTTTTTTTTTTTTCAGGAAATTAAAATACCTTCCGCTCCCACCGTCCAAACCGCGTTCGGGTCATTTCGTAACGGGGTTGCAACCAGTCATCAATGTAGCGCCCCGGAAGATACTGGAACTGCGACTGTTCATCGCCTTTTTTCATTGACCGCCCACACTCCGTGGTTATGACAGGCGCCACAGTGGCCTGCTGTTTCAACGAGAATAAGCGCCACGGTTCCATTGTTTCATCGTGGGCTTCATCCTGAACTATGACGCACGGGTATGAAAAGTTCATTCCAGAAAGACAGGGCCAGCGCATATTCATGGTCAGGAATTGTACTCTTTTCTTTTTCCTTCCCCGAGGAACGGCAGGCCGCCCTTCATGAAATAGGCATATAAGCCCGACATCCTCATCGACAGTTTTGCATATGAATGGATAGGCATTGGCAGGATACAGGCGCCGCCATCCTGGCGACCAGCCCGAATGGCACGATCAAATCACAAGCGCATAGGTGGCCAATACCGTATACCTGTTGTCTATCTGCGTACATTGGTCGCGAAGATGGCACCAATTGGATGTGACCATTTCAAACCACCAGTTATACGCTGCGCCATTTTTTTTTTTTTCTTGACCAATATGACAAGCTAGCAGTCTGAAAGACGTGATATATACTCACACGGGGAAAAATGCTCAGGCGAAAGATCGTGAGAAGAGGAGAATCCCGGAATCAAATGTGACGCGGGCGTGCGGGACACAAACCAGGTGGGTAACGCCAGCGTTAGAACAACTGCAGTCGGTTTGCGGGACTGTGAGAGCTTTTTCAAAACGGTTTGTCCTGTGTTAACCGATCGTTATGGGCTCGCATGGGAGATGTCTGGTAACGCCATTTCTGCCTCTACAAACTCATTGACGTGGAAAGCGGCATGACTGCGGCGGCTACGGCGTCCGTACAGCGTCGACGGCATTGGAAACGGGCCGGGGGGTAGCGGGTAAGGGATGCTCACCCAACCGCCATTTTCTAACCATTCCACGATTTTTACATGAACACGCGGCATGATCCAAGTGCGGAAGAGGCATAGCAAATCATTGTTCTACGGGCCCGTGGCATACCATTCTCATATACAGCTTCTTCCCCGGAGTACCTGGGACAGAACCAGAGCACTGCTCCGTTGATCTGGGCCTTCTACAATAGACGGGTTGACGATTGAAACCTGGAATCCAGAGCTTCCCAGACTCGTGCACAGAACCCTCTTCCTGCTCAATCGATACTTCGGATATTGCCGCGCCTCTCAGAGCCAACACGGCGATGCCATACCGATCCCCGG
>JAPNUC010000034.1:0-110752 GCA_028554685.1 Agrotis ipsilon | reverse complement strand
CATACAGATATGAAAAAACTTTGCTAAAACCTTTAGCTCTTTTTTGATGCAAACCATTTGGCCTTAGATTATACAATGTCCGGATTCTGTGCTCGACACCAAAACACTACGTTTTAAGTTGAAGCCACTTCTTATAACTGTGTGAATGAGCGCCAGAACACATTTAAAGTTTTCCTGTGGAGATGTTCACTTGTTTTACGTAGGAAATTCAATTTTCAGTGCCTACTCGGATCTAAAGTTGTTTGAATACTGGATAATATCTTTATTCTTCCCAGGAATCCAATTCATTTCACCCCAATACTCCAAAAACAAAAAATTCGCTCAGCTTCAGATGAAACGGAAGAAAACGCCATTTGCCAAAACTTTCTATTTTTCAAAAATATGGTGGCAATAAGAGAACACAAAGAATCCATTTCAAAGACCAACTTCATCCGTTACACGACGAATTACCACGAAGAGAGAAACATTAAAAAAAAGATAAGGCGTTCATAGACAACGTTTCAGG
Source organism: Agrotis ipsilon (assembly GCA_028554685.1). Classification (NCBI taxonomy): domain Eukaryota; kingdom Metazoa; phylum Arthropoda; class Insecta; order Lepidoptera; family Noctuidae; genus Agrotis; species Agrotis ipsilon. The sequence continues at coordinate 110,247 of JAPNUC010000034.1, read as the reverse complement.
AAAAAAAGAGTTTATTGTAAACGATATAATAGGAACTCCTTTTAAAGGATACAGGCTGTCATAGACAACGTTCAGGAGCAAAAGGGTTTCATTACAAAGAATTTTAAAGGTATTCCGTTTGAAAACGAAAAGTTAAAATAAAAGAAACAAAATGAAATTTGTGGACTATGTTCCTAATTTAACCAATTCTGACAAGTTACGGAAGACAGGATTTAGAAATTCCTAGGATATATGGATGGTAAGTATCTGTTTATGGTTTTGCCAGTAAATTTAAGCTGCGGGGCATGCGGATGCGAGTCATGGCGACTCGCTGTCCGCTCATGGAAACATGCCCGGCTCGACTGTATTCCTAATTTTAAGCAATCTGCCCGGATTTGGAAGAACGGCGATTTGAAATACCATGAGGATCTATGGATGGTGCGTATCCTGTTTACGATTTGCCCGTAATTTATAACATTTTTGGCATGCGGACTTATTGGGCATGCGGAAGGAGAGTAATGGGCGACTCGTGTCCGACCATGGACAATGCCCGGGTCGATGGCGCGTCGTGTTTACACTCGCCTCTCAAAGAGCTTAGCACCAAAACGGGGGCCCCCTTAGAAGGCCCAAGTCTGTCGGGGTCGAGGGGCTAAAGAGCTACTGTGACCCCGGAATGTAATAGGGCTTTGAAGGACAACCGTGGATTTTACGTCGGTACAAGTCTGACAGTCCCTCCTGCCCTAAACTCTGGATGGGTCCACATTTGATGATTTTACTACACGATTAAGAAAAGAAAATAAGGTACGCCATTCCTAACTTGCGGCCTAAGTTGTGGTTGTCCTGCATTTTACATTTTTCATGGCAAGGTTTGTCTGCAGTGGTTTTTTAATACGATGACTGGTGCCGCAGCGTGTTCCGGGTTCGATCCCGCATATATTGTATGGAACCTACAAGTAACTGTTCGGTCTGAGTCGTTGTGTATGTGAGTTTATATGTTTTGTAAAGCACCCACGATACAGGAGAAATCCTAATCTGGGGCAACGTTTAAGATAATTTGTAAAGTCACAAATAGGTTCTGTTAATTTCCTTTAGTGTTTCCGCCTCTGTATCCAGCCTTACTCTCTTCAAAGTTAGAAGTGAACAGGCTTCTTCTGTGAAGCTCGCTCCATCGTTCAGACCCTTTGTCTCAGGTCATCCCCAACGACGATATATTTATAGACTCCGCATGCACGATCTAAGGAACAAACAACTATTCTGTCAACTCGTGAGGTACTACGTAAGCGAGGGGGACGGGTCCGGGGGTACTGCGTTTGATTGGCTACTCAAGGTCTGTCTGTCTCAAGGATATGGTTTACGGCTCTAGAATTGGTCGAACATAAGACGGATATTAAGACTTTTTTTGCCTAAGTATTGAACAGACATCGGTCGCCTGTTTATTAGGAGTCTACTAAATATATCGTCGTTGGTCATCCCTTATCTAGACTATAGGTCAAGACAAACCCATCTTTTTCCACATAAACAATCCCTAGTAACAACTGATAAATAATTTAAGCAAAGATGGACTATTCTACAAACGACGAAATATCTGTACGGACGATTATATGCCGATTAACACAATGACAAGTTACTTGATAGATAAAAGTCCAAGAACTAATGAATGGGTCACCACAGACCTGACTTAAACACACAGAGACAAGAACTGACAGCGGACTTCGGACGTTACTGAAAGCCCTTAACGAAAGTCTAGTTGAAGGCAATGTTGACCATAGTTTATGCATAAGCTAAGAGATATGTAATTTGGGGAGAATATACGATTTAAAGCAAGTAGGAAGATTATAGTGACTCATAGCACTGATTTGCTGTCATTCGGAATTCTGACGCTTGATGTAATGTTGTTGCTAATATTCAATTAATGGCTTGGGAGAATCAGTATGTATTTTTTTATAACCCTAACGTAACCAATCTTAATATACCGATATAACCTCAAAAGGTGACTGAATGAAATAGTGATCTATCAACCACAGCCCAAAACCACTGGAACGTTCGGGACTGAAATTAGCATGCAGGTAGATGTTTATGACGTAGCGTAGGCATCCGCCAAGAAAGGATTTTGATCAATTGTACTCCCAAGGGGATAAATTAAGGGATGAAAGTTTGTATGAAACTTGTCCAATTTGATAAAAAATAATTGTAAGTTCGACCATCCACGCGAACGAAGTCGCGGGCGCGGCTAGTGATATTATAAATGATAGATACGTTACCTACACGACATTGTATCTTTAAAAAAACGGCACACTAACGCACACATAATAACTAAATATTGCAATAGCACACTACATCACGATTAGTCGCTATTAGGATGGCATCGCAAGTGAAAAAGAGACAAATATAGTCAAGGTTTGTCAATTGACCACATTTGAGCGCGTCACTTTTCTGGAGCGCGTATTAACACCTTCTTTACTTATTATCATTGCAACTAACTGTTTTTTTTAATGGGAAAATCCCACCACACTATTCCCAAAACCACTGCATGGTTTGAAAAAGCCTGAATCAACAGTGCCAACCACCAGAAAAAGCGCCGAGACAATGAAGCTCGACGTGTCCCCGGAGAAATGAATTTACCCTGTCTTGGATCCTGCAACGAAATTAATCAGAAAAAGAATAATGGAGGAGTAGGACATACGTAATTGTTCAATAAGCCCATTTCTTTTTTTTCTAAATTATATTTATATTAATTATATAAACATTAAGAACTTCTGTCAGGCTGATCTTAATTAAGCCACGCTTGCTGAGATTGGTCTGTGGATGGCTGACCATCGGTCATTATGTACTCTTCCATTATTCTTTTCTGATTAATTTCATTGCAGGATCTAAGACAGGTAAATTCAATCTCCAGGACACGTCGAGCTTCATTGTCTCGGCGCTTTTCTGGTGGGTTGCCACTGTTTGGTTCTGGCTCTCAGGAGTTACAGTGGTTTGAGAATAGTGTGGTGGGTTTCTCACAAAAAAAGAATGACCAATCTGTCATAGCGAAATTCCTCCGTGCCTCAGAAAGTACGTAAAGCCGTTGGGTCCGGCTGTCCATTTGTAGATCTTTGACAGTAGTTACTGTTAGTTAGAAGCTCTAAAGCCGCGTACAGACATCGCGAGGCGTGCGACACGAATGGTTCGTCTCGTATGCCTCAACCTGAGGCATACGATGGTACATTTATACGTGCGTCCCGAACGAAACATGCTCAAGCTGAGCAAGCAAACCACCACGCACGGTGTTCGTCAGTATAAAACGCAAACAACACCTGTCCGTCCACACGGAGCGCACGGCTCGTACTGAGGCGACGTTCGCAACGATCGTATGTGGCGCGAATGCTCACTGTGAGCACACACGTCCACACAGCCCGAGGCATGCGAGACGAACCATTCGTTGTCGCACGCCTCGCGATGTCTGTACGCGGCTTAAAGTCTGACAACCAGTCATACCATGGGGTTATCGTATTACCCAGTTACTGTGTTATGGAGCTCCGATAGTCAGATCGCTCCATGTAAAATACTGATATTCAGCTGCATCTGGTTCGACTGGAAGCAGACCACAATATAGTTGGGGAAAAGGCCCGGACAGATGGTGATGTGCTTTGAAATTCCAGGAGATAGCCAGGACTAAATGGAATGAAGGATCCAGATGTGTTCGCTTTCAACGCTCTCTTCTTGGAGCCAAGCAAGCTGGAGACCAAACAGAATGAAGATAGCTCATGATGGATCACTGTTTTTGTAAGTACTCCCAGATCATATCAACTCATGAATAGAATAGAAGAGAAATTATTTTTCACACTACTTGCTCGTAATGTCAGGCAAACCTACTGTAAAGCATGACATTGTTCCACTCTCGCTCGAGCCGCAATAATATTGGTACTGTATTTCATATTTCCCCGTGGGAATAATGTGATTTGAATTTGAACAATGTAAAACCTTAGGAAAACTTGACCAAGGGAGTTGTATCAGTAATGGGCGGGGCACGCTGGCCGCAACAGCTGATCGCTTGGCAGTGGTGCCAACTTCAACGTTCGAAGGTTGTCGTACCACATCAAATTTTCAAAAATCGAATATTTCCCCTCGCAAGTAAGGATGTGAAAAAGCAAAGTACGCTCCTCGGGAGTAAAGCTGCTTTGGTCTTTGGCTAACTTTAAATCCCTCGCTACTCGTTTCACTCGGGAATTACACTTGAACCTCCTCGCTGCGCTACGGAGGTTCAACCCCCCAGAATCCTTAGTGTCGCTACGGGATTCAATACGCCCGTGAAGGCAATGCGTTTACCTTGTTGCGTAATCTCTATTATTGCACCAAAATTACGAAGGGGTGGGCAGAAGTATTTTGTCTTTACTAGCATTCCGCACGCGACTTCGTCCACGAGAATTTTTGAATTTTACCTTACGATATTATCAAGTGGCCTACCACAAGTAGTGAGAAAGATACAGAGCCAACGACGATATATTACTAGAACTCCGCATGCACGATCTAAGGAAAAATAGTAGATTGTTATACAAGGGTGGAAAGAAATCAATTCCCATACGAGGGTTAATTTAGACGCACGAGCGAAGCGAGGGCGGCTATAGTCCGAGTGGGAATTGATGACTTTCACCCGTGTTAAACACTCTACTTTCATTTCAAATATAAGGAAAGTAAAAAATAGTCTTTTTTTAATTTAAATTTCAAATATTATGGAACACACCATCCGCGTCACCGCCGCGGGGCCATCCCACTTAATAGGTAATCTATTTTTTTTAATTCACATTGGCCGTATACACTCACAAGACCGCAGCATTTTTTTTTTTAATCGATATTTTTCTTAATTATGTAAAACGAGATGAAAACCCGGCTTCGCTCGGATGGAAACGTGTGGTCATACATAATACACATCTAGGTACTGAATGTAGGTGTCACGGTAACATGCAATAAGTTTATAGGTTATTCTAAGGAGATTTACTAACTAACTAATAAAATGACCACATGACTCTGGCCGAAAATAAAGAAAAAAAATAAAAACTTCTCAAAATGATAACTGATGTCAAAAATGGGCGGCTGCGATCTCTCTGGTCAGAAAATCATTAGAAATTTACAAAATACTCGACTATCCCGAATTTTGCGGATATATTATGTTTGGTCGACTCGAAATCTTTATTTTTTAATGTTTTATTATTCTGTTAGCTTTCGATCGAGTCCGTAGCCCCTGCACGAAATTATTAATAGAGAAAATTATAGCCGACTAAATAACCAATTTTAGTTCTATTTTTAAAATTCATTCCCGCCCTAGGGAGGGGAAGCATTTACTATGAGTCTTTCCCGCCCAAGGGAGGGAAGCATCGTTTTCGACCCGCTGCTTAGATCAAAACAAACACGACTTTCCGAGTATGAGAAATGAAAAAAACTATTCTGTCAACTCGCTGAGGTACTACGTAAGGCGAGGGGGAACGGGGTACTGCCGTTGTGATTGGCTAACTCAATGTCTGTTCTGTCTCCAAGTTATGTTTAACGGCTAACAGGAGTGCGAGAAATAAGACCGGGTATAAGAACTTTTTTGCCTAATGTGTTGACAGACATCGGTCGCCCTGTTATTAGGAGTCTAGTAATATATCGTCCGCGTCGTTGAAAGATGTAACGGTGTGAAAAAAAAGAAAAAAAAAAGAGAAAGAATATTGGGTTATAAAAGTTACCGTTATGTTACAAGTTGAAAATTAATATAGTAGGCCTTCAAACTCTCGGCTTTCAGCATTGGGCTATTATTTCAAGGACCTCTTGTCTAAAGGGAACTATGGGTGATTCATTTGGAATAAAACGAATAAATTAACATTGTAAACGATAACTGTATATTACAACATTTAACACTTATACAGCTATAAAACAGATATGGAAAATTGACGTAGCAAAATCCTGAGACCAGAAAGTTCTAGAAAGAGGACGGGCAATCGGTGCCTGTGGTATGCAAAACGCGCACTGACTCTAGTTTGGCCAAAAGAATACAAGAGACTTACGTGGTACCACGATCACGCACTCACACGTTCACGATGTGACCCGGAAGCCGTGGATTTTCGAGTAGAACGCCGGCGATGAAGTTGGTCTGGGCATCACGACGGGATGGCGACCACTAAGGCCGTCAATCGTCCAGGATCTTCGACGAAACGCCATCTGGCCGGCGCACCACGTCGTGGGCGCAGGGCACCTCCCGCGAAGTCGACCAGGAGCACACGGAGAATCTCCCGGCTGGCAACGGCTTTGATGATCCTTGGGTTCGTCCACTGGGAGAGCTTCCCCAGCGGACAAGGCCCGCCGCGTAGGCCTCCCTTCGGAAGGTTTAGGACTGCCGCACGGAGCACGCGGTACGGAAAATTGTCATCGAGCAAATTAGGGCTGATGATGCACCTTGACGCTGACTAATCATCCATCGGGATATAAAGATTAGCCATATTTTGTAGCTTTTGAAGTTAGAAACCCAAGGAGAAATGAGAAGCGAACATGGGCGCTATATTCAGTTCAGCTCCGCCAATCTTCTCGGCGTCGTGTAGATGAGTCCGACGGCACGCAAACTTGCTCAAGCCATCATCTTTTCCAGACGGTTCGATCCTATCCGGAAATCGACGACCACGAACCGATGACGGTCCGTTCCACACGAAATGTTGACATTGAAAATGCTTAAACTATTTTTCTAATTCTAGTTGTTAAAACAGCATAAACTAATTGACACTCTAACCACATCCGTGACAGGAAAAATAACTCCCTTGTCGAGTTTATGTAGTTCACATAAAAATAACAAAATATTTTAAACGCTGGTGACTGCAATGGTCATAGAACAGCCACAACGAGATGGAACGGAAACGCAATTCTGATGGTGCGTTTACGCATCCGTATGAATAGCGAGGCGCGTGTGTAAAGGGAGTCTATGACATTTATTACATGATTAAGAATAAAACTAAAAGTGTAATAAATCCGAGAACCATTATTATATTTGGAAAGATCTTCCAACGAGGATCCCGAAAAGCATATATATGTCATAGTTCTGATCAACAGTTATTGCGAAATTCGACCGTCAAAATATCACATACCAGGCTGTATGGTCTAAGACCTTTGCCTATCCTCAACGGAAATGAATGAAAAAAATCATCATCATAGACTGTCAAAATGCTGATTATTGTCGAATTTTTCGTACATAATTATGAGACATGAATAGCGTTCTATCTCAAAGTGATTAGTGTTTCAGATTACCTGAAGCGGTAAAATAACCTATATACAATGAAGGTTATTTATTTCGAAGTGTAATTTATGTTCCAGGCTTTCATTGTAAAAACTAACCCCAAAAAAAACGTTACTGTTCTACATCAATTGTGCTGTTATCAAGAAAGTAGCAGGAAAATATGTTATCTAAGCTGCTACAATACCCCTCTTCTCGGAAAAACAGCCGTTCCACCCAAGGAAAAAAATTATTCTTACAGCTATTGAAACGACTAACTAGATATGAAGTTATAATTTTATGTAAATATAAGGTATAAGCTTATTATAATTTTTATTTCTTAACCCGAAGCATTTTTAAACCTAACCTTTTTCAAATCTAAGCATTTTTTAAATCTAAGCATTTTTAATCCTATGCATATGTTTAACTAAAAACTATTGGCTAATTGTGTATTAACTTATGAACTATTGATATTTATTAGGTAAAGTTATCAAATAATCCTAGTCTATTAACGGTTATAGTTATAAACATATCTTAATATTAGATTTTTTAAAATATAATAACCACAGGTGGCTGGTCGCGAAAACAGTACTGGGGAACTATATTTAGTACGTCACTGGAGTGACAGGCAATGCTGCAAAGGAATATGAGTCGTCACCCAATTCAAAGCGAGCAATGTGCGAATATGTTTATGAGTTACGTCCTAACTCAATAACCACAAAAAAAAACTTTTTTTCGATTGTGTGAAAAAAAGTATTGAACCGTTTTTGAAAAAAATAAAACGGGATCAGGGCTATCAAAAGCCGCTGATACAGAAATAATCCAGGTAATTAAAGAAAAATAAGTTTTTATTTTTTATAATAAAAAACTTTGGTTCAATTGTTCTGAAAAAAGTACTGAAACCGATTCTGAAAAAATGAGGGTTATCAGAGGCCATCTAGAGCCGCTGATACAAAAACAATTCTGTCAGTAAAAGAAAATAGTTTTTTTTTTTTTTGTGTTAAAAAAACTTATTTTTTAATTGTTTTGGGAAAAAGTACTGAACAGAATTTGAAAAAATTAACTGAATCAGAGCTGTCAAGAGCTAACTGATACAAAAAGTATTCAGTTTAGTTAAAGCATATAGTTTTTTTTTCTGAAAGGGGAAAAAAACTTATTTTTAATTATTTTGAAGAAAGTACTGAACTGAATTCAAAAAAATAAAAGGAATCAAGGGTAGTGAGAGCCACTGATATAAAAAATAAGTCAGTTAAGTAAATAGTTTTTTCCTTTTTATTAAGAAAAAAAATTTTTTTTTTTTTTTTTTTTTTTTTAACTGTTTTTGAAAAAAATTCTGAACTGACTTTTAAAAAATAAATGGGACCAGGGCTGCTAAGAGCCACTGATACAAAAGCAATTCAGTTTAGTAAAGAAAAAAAAATTTTTCTTCCAAAAAAATTTGTCCAATAATGTGCAAGTGTAACACTGTGCAATTAATTGAAATTTAAGCATAAATAACACCATTTACTCATATGGCACTTTTATTATGTCCTTGACATGATACTTTCCTAGTATTTCCTGTGTCCTGTTTCCTCTAATTGGTAAACACATCAGATAGTTTAATCAACTACTTTACATTTGATAAATCTTGGTGCTAATTAGCTGAGAAAAACTTGCTGCGTTTGACTGTACAAAGTTAGACGGCCTCCACACGATATCACCCACACGTAGCCTGAGCTCACGGCGACGCAGGTTATATCTGTTTGCATTCTGTTGTACGCTTTGGTCAATGCGCTGCTTACACGTTGGAAAATATCTGCGAGTTCATTTAAGGAATTAGCTTTTTCGTTCCTATTTGCGAGCTGAATATCATCAATCGATTGTGGTGCGTTGCCCCTTAAGGGTGTGCGATGAACCATCAGAGATGATTTCACGGCCCTCTGGCGAGAAAATATGGTGTGTATCCAGTTGCTAAATTTATAGTAGTGTTCATAAATAGTTGTATTTGAGGAAGGAACCTAGACCAATTTCGCTGGTCCTCCTCTACTAACATTGCTAAGCAAGTTTGAATGGTTTGATTGTAACGTTCAACGGTGTTTGACTGTGGTGAATAATATGCGTTATAAAATATTTTTGGAATTGAATATGTTGTACAGAAAATTCTTGAAATCTTTACTTGAAAAATAGTGGCATTGTCCAGATGATGACACATGGGTGTGCCCTCTTTTAGTATAATTTCTGATTCTATAAATGAAGTTACTGTCTGGTTGTGGTTGCAGTTCTAAGTGGATGGAAGCAACATACTTTGGTGAAAAATGTCCCCTAAAATTGAAAGTATATAATGTGTCCGGAATATGAATTTAGTAAAGGACCATTGTATCGATGTAAAGTGTATGCATGGGACGCTTCCACTTGTTTCGGTTTTCTGGTGTGGTCATGTGTCCGTGTGGTAACATCATTGGAGGTTTGTAAGCCTTACACTGTTCACAGTTAAGACACATCGACTTAACGTCTGCATCATACCACTTCCAAAAATAGTTTTCTTTTAATTTTAGCTAAAGTTTGAAATGTACCAGATTTAGTGCGGTAGTTCATGATTTTCTTATACATTCCTGTACTAGGTATTGAGGTAAACATTTTCCAAAATTTGCCTCATTAAACTTTGAAGAAGGTTTACTGAATCTATACAATGTATTAGCCTTTTTATTTGATAGTTTTTGTAAATATTTGGGTTTTGAGTTTACATTTTTAATATTTTATGTACCAAATCATTCAACCTGAATTACTACCGAACCTCCTTGTAAATGTAACTGCATGAGTTCCTGCCCTTGATAAAACGTCAGGAACTACGTGCCATAGCACCTTTCCTATGACGTATTTCAAAGGCGAAACAATCTATTGCAGAGCCCAACCGCTAAACACCCTGATGGGTTGTTTAGTTTTTAACACACTTAAGACCATATGACGGTTTACTAAAATAAATTGGCTTGCAAATCAATATAAGGTATAAAATGTATACTGAATCCAACTACTGCTAACGCTCACGCTCAGTTGTTGCTATAATTTCAGTCGTGTTTGAAAGTAAACGGGAGTGAAACGCGCAGATGCGCTATAAAACCGTCAATTTCTTGAAACGAGAACGCTACCAATGACAACCGATGAAGCATCTGTATGAATCTGAAATGGTGGTTTAAAATCAAGGACATGCTATACTGGTGCTTGGAAGTAGAGCTTCTTTAAGAAGTGATATGAAAAGATGTTTCTGCTTTCAACTACACCAAGCTATTGGCCTCTACATTTTCCTTTTAACGGATTAATGCTGTCATTGGTGCGATAATTGTGAAAAGTTATTTCAAATCTCCTGAATATGAGCAGAAACCGAGAACGCACGTAGTGTCCTAGAGCTGTGGGTCTGGAAATTTCTAATACAGTCTAATTGTTTTGGATCGTGGTTGCAGAACCTTTTGAACTTACAACATACCTGAAGTAATGTGAATGGCATCTTTGCAAATGACACGTAGTAAAGTGTTAATTGTCCAAACCGGCTTGCTTGAATGTTTCCAAAACATCGTGTTAATATATGAATATGCTCTTTAAATGAAGAGGTGGCTATAAGGAGATCATCAACAGTACCCCAAAAAGTTTTTCACCATAGTTTATGTTTGAAAAAAGTGATTCAAAATCAAACGGTCAATCACAACCGGCGTACAAATAAACCGAAGGCATTCGTTTAAATTCGAAAAGTCCCCTGTTTAGGGGTACTACGAATGCGGTTTTTTTGTGAAATGAAGTGCCATTAACGTCTAAATTATCTGAATCGCAGAGTGGTAGTTGCCAGTAAGATCTGCTGATAAATCATTGAAGATAGATACGAGCGCCTTTTTAAGGTTGTCTAATAATTGAAGAATATATAAGGCAATGAAGGAGTCTTTTAATAGTGACGTCAATTTTAGTTTCTAGCATCTAACAAATCCTAAGTGAAACCATCTTTTTTTTGGTGTCATAACAACCTGGATTTGACCAAGGTGATTTTGATGGTGGCAATCACGCCTAGTTCTAACCTCTGTACACTTTCCAGTTTTTTCTCATTCAGTGCTTGTAATTTCAGCTGGTGATAAAGGGTAGTATTTTTGTGTGAATATGGCCGAACCAGTTGTTACCAATCCTATGTTCAATTATATTAGTTTTTTCTAATCCGTTTTCTTCAGTACTAATGGGTTTAATTATCATTATTTTTCCTAAGTCAATATTTTTTCTAATGGTGATAGGCACTTTTTATGTTTATACCGCACAGCTTTATTTGAAGTTTGTGGGTGTGTATCTCAGTTATGTCTCCGCACAGTGTCTAATGCTATGGAAAGTTAAAATAATTTAAAAATGGCGAATTGATGTACAAAGTCCATACCTAATATGAAGTTTTATCTGTTTTTCTGGAATGGACCATAAATGCTATTTCCCAAGTTTTTATTTCCTAAATGTTACTGTATTGTCTTAACTACTCACGCCGATTGTTTGTACTTGTGACCCATTGGCAACACTTTGCGCTCCCAGTTTGTTGGTGTTATTTGGAAATCCAAAATCTAAAGTTGTTTATGAGATCCGTTTACCAATGACGGAGAGGTTTTGCACCTGTAGCGAAAGTCCTATGTAAGGTATTGTTTAATTAAAAATTCGACAAAATCCCTGGTACTAATTTGTTCACTTGATGAACAGGAGTCAAACCGTACCCAGAATGGTTTGTTTATTCGAGCAAGAAGCAGTTTTTTCCTCCTGGACCGTTTAGTTTTTTTGATTTTAGTTTTGAACCAGGGTGGGTATCTGTGGGGTGGGTTACTTTTGAACAACGCGCTGTGATTACTCCCTTTGTCCCCATTTAAAACATAACAATGCCTGGTTGACTGCACTGTTTGTATGAATGACCGGATTTTTCTTACATTTCGGACAATTAATGACTAACGTTTCCTTTGTTTTCTTGTCGAGTGTTGACCACAGTAAACTTGGTTTTGACCCTTGATAGGTTGTCGAGGAAGAGTTAACCTGATGTAGGTAACTGCATAGCGTCAGAACGCTTGCCTATTTATTAATATGTCAATGGTCGAATGAATGTCATTGACTGCTAACATTGTGTCATATTTGGTAAGAAATTATGTTTAATAATCTTCTATTAAAATTAGCCGCAATAAGGGCCAATGTTAGTCCTTGAATTTTAAAGTTTGGCATATCTAATACATAATATGCAATGTGTCCCCAAGTTTTGTTTGTGATCCCTATCTGTTTTTTCCGAAATAAAATCACTGTCGAAGGGAATGAGAAAATGTTCTAATTTATTTTGGCAAATCTTCCAAGTGACTACGGATCTGATTGCCTATAAATAATCGAGGGCTTTGCCGCTCAGAAATCTGAAAAACATTTCACGATTTTCCTGCTCAGGTCTTCCTCTAAGTGTGCATGCAGTCATCTATTCGCAAGAAAAAATCTAGCAATGCGTAGAAGTCACGGTAAACTTTAAATTCCACGACTTGAAATGGTCGTCACGTACTACATAAGTTTTACGAAACAGTCGAGTGTTCTGCTTGAAGCCCGATTTACTCTGGTGGTGGGTTTGGTTTTCGTGTCACGGGGTGGGTTGACATTGCAGACTGTAAAGCCTCCTTACGTCTATAAGGGACATTTTGCGACGCATCATCATTATCAGAAAGTATTAGGACGCTTCTGTATCTTGGAAATTTTTTTCAGTGGATTGTCGGCATGGTGACGGACCAAAACAAAAGATTTCAAAATTTTAAATCAAAATATAGTTTGTAACTAAACAGTGCTTAAATAAGGTGTGAAGCAAGTGACTTAGTGTGTTTATTAATTGAAATTATTAGTTGGCAAGTACAAAATACTTTGAATTTTATGTTTTGCAACTGCTACACTTGACATTGGCATGGATGTTGCTTTGGTGATGATTACACGATAAGAAAATGTACAACATGCACGCACTGTTTAGATACGGCACATGATGTTATTGCAATTCCAAATAAACCTTGTAAGACTTGACTGACATGTGAAAACAATGTACTAGATAGACATGCAAAATGTGTTGAAAAATGTTAATCTATTAATACTAACTGAAATTAATTGACAAGAAAATAGTTCCAATAATCCCATAGATTATAAATATAATAGATGTTCGGGCGCCATTGACGGTGGAAAAAAAAAAGAAAAAAAAAAAGAGAGAGAATTGGGTGGTAAAAGTACCAGTATGTTTACAATTGGAAAATTAATATAGTAGCCTTAACTCTCGGCTTTCAGCATTGGCTATTAATTTCAGGACCTCTTGTCTAAAGGGAACCTATGGGTGATTCATTGGATAAAACGAATAAATTAACGTGTAAACATAACTTGTAATATTACACATTTTTAACACGTAATACAGCGATAACAGATTATGGAAATTGACGTAGGCAAATCGCTTGGTATACCAGAAAGTTCTAGAAGAAGGACGGGCAAAGACGGGGCCTGTGGTATGCAACCGCCGCACGGACTCAGTTTGGCCAAAAAGAATACAAAAAGGAAAGCTTACGTGGTACCACGATCACGCACCACACGGTCACGATGTGAACACCCGGAAGCCGTGGTTTTTTTCGAGTAGAACGCCGGCCGATAAAGTTGGTCCCTGGCATCAACGACGGGATGGCGACCACTAAGGCCTCAATCGTCCAGGATCTTCGATGAACGCATTCTGCCGGCGCAACCACGTCCGGGGGCGGGCACTCCCGCGAAGCTCGACCAGGAGCACACGGAGAATCTCCGGCTGGCAACGGCTTTGATGATCCTTGGGTTCGTCCACTGGGAAGCTTCCCCAGCGGAGAAGGCACGCCGCGGATGCCCTCCCTTCGGAGTTTAAGGACTGGCCGGCCGGAGCACGCGGTACGGAAAATGGGTCATCGAGTCAACTTAAGGGCTGATTATGCACCTTGACGCTGACTAATCTCCGATCGGGATATAAAGATTAGCCATATTTTGTAGCTTTTGAAGTTGAAACCCAAGGAGAAATGAGAAAGCGAACATGGAGTATATTCAGTTCAGCTCCGCCATCTTCTCGGCGTCGTGTAGAGGAGTCCACGGCACGCAACTTGCTCAAGCCAATCATCTTTCCAAACTGTTCGTCTAGCCGGAAATCGACGACACGAACCGATGACGGTCCGTTCCACCGAAATTGTGACATTGAAAATGCTTAAACTAGTTGTTCTAATTCTATTTTTAAAACAGCAATAACGAATTGAACACTCTACCCACATCCGTTGACAGAAAAGAACCTCCATTGTCGAGTTATGTATTCACATAAATACCAAATTATTTCAACGCTGGTGAACTGCAATTGGTCATAGACAGCCACCACGAGATGGAACGGAAACGCATTCTCTGATGGTGCGTTTTACGCATCCGTATGAATAGCGAGGGCGGTGGTGGTAAAGGAGGCTATGCCATTTATTCATGCTTAAGAAATAAAACTAAAAGTGTAATAAATCCGAGAACATTATTATATTTGGAAAGATCTTCCAACGAGGATCCCGAAAAGCATATATATGTCATTAGTTAGGAATCAACAGTTATTGCGAAATTCGAACCGTCAAATATCACATCCAACCAGGCTGTATGGTCTAAGAAAGGTAAAAAAAAAAAAAAAAAAAAAAAAAACTTTGGCCTATCATCAACGGAATGAATGAAAAATCATCATCTAGACTGTCAAAATGCTGATTATTGTCGAATTTTTCGTACATAATTATGAGACATGAATAGCGTTTTCTAATCTCTCAAGTGATGAGGGTATTCAGATTACCTGAGCGTAAATAACCTATATACAATGAAGGTTATGTATTTCGAAGTGTATTTTTATGTTCCAGCTTTCATTGATAAAATAACCCCAAAAAAACGTTACTGTTCGACCAATTGTGCGGTTATCAAGAAAGTAGCAGGATAGTTTCAGCTGCTACAAAGAAGAACTATACAGTCGTCTAGCACCAGTACTACTAGCATCCGCTAGGCCCTTATAATTCGGCATGGGAGTTTGTGTGGGTTGGGATGTACAAGATCTTGTAATACGTGTTTTTATTATGGAGTTTTTCACAACCATTAAGTTCGACCGATTTTCTCTTGTCATTTTCGTCAACACAGCATCATCATTTATAATCAGCGGTAAGACGTCCACTGCTTTACATAGTCTCGTCCCATATCTTTTCCAATAGGACAGGGGCCTTAGCCAAACAGCAGAACATAGCAGACGACATCGTTATCGTCATCATGCACCAATACATTTTCAACTTTATACCCCGCGCGGTAAAGTTGAAAATCTATTAGAAAACTTGCTAATTCGATAACGAACAACAAACGAAAACGATCTGTGGAACTTCAATAGATTTTCAACTTTACGAGCGCTGGGCATAAAGTTGCGGTTGTCTGGTGTTTGACTAAGGCCTCAGGTTCCGGCGTCATGTGGAGAAAGAAGCGTCATGCATATGTTTTATTTTCAGAAAACGCTTGAATCCTCACAAGATAATATTAGAAATCGGCAAGAACCTTCTAGAAAATATAATGGAAGTCGGCATGAGCACGGCGGCGGCGCTGCCATACAGCTTGGAAGGGCCTTATAAGAATACTAAGTAAGTGTTTCACATCTTAGGGAGAACCTCCCCCCCCACCTCCACCCTTCTTTCCCCAGACGCGATGCGACGCAATGCAACAAGTTCCAACTACAAGTGAAAATCATCCTACACCTAACGACATATACATAAAACGTGCGGTATCTACGAGTAATGAATAACAAAACACGCTCGCCACGCGAAGTAAGTCGTTGAATTGCATCATTTATCGTAGTAAAGCAGGACGAATTTTCATTTTATAGTTTGTAGTATTTGCAATCAACTCATGCTAACCTTCCATAGGTCAGCGCCACTACTCATGACCGTTTGAACGCGGCTCTAGTGTCTACTAAGTCAATTACATAATGAAAAGTCGTAAAATTTTAGAACCTCGAATTTTCCGCAGGTCTTGAGTGGTGGCGCACTCATCTGCCTAGAAACGAAGAGCTGCTTTAAAAATTAAAAAACAAATCATCCTGAAAATAAATATGTCTTGTGACTGGGAACTGTAGCACAATAACTTAGTAAGTATTTAAATATTTTTATGAATGATAATGACAATTCAAAAGTGCCTGTAACTGGTCTACGTTGAAATAAATACTTTTGATTAGATGTGAAAATATCCTTAGTTTAAAATATGCTTCTTTGACAGGAACATCCTAATCAAATTTTCAAGATAAGGAACGCAAGCTGCCAACATACAGAAACCAACTGTCACGTAACCTTGATGCCAACTCACAACCGCGCTAAATCAGCTCAAAACAAACGTCAATTTTGACCAGTAACACAAGGTGGTGTAAGCAACAATAATGGTATTTTGGTTGTTTTGTTACAACAGGAAGTGGATTGTATCTGGTTGTTGTAAATTGTAAGGAATTTTGTAGTACTATAGTTGAATCCACCTTATTGGGGACTAGGCTAGGGATTAATGGGTAATGGGTGAGTTTTTCTTGAATATTTGTTTTATGGTTGGCGCATGACTTTTTTGTAAAAGAACTCAAGCCAAAATCAAGAAAGATGTTCGATGAGAGCGTACCAAAGCAAATGCGCATGTTTCCACAAGATCAAACCAACAGTGTTATGCTCTATAAATACAGCTTGTGAACGCGCGGGCTGACAAGCGCTCAAGCAACGCTGGGACTAAAAGGTTTGCTAATGCTCTAAACTACGGACACGGGCGACATTAACCAATCGCGTGGCGGCGAACAGTGAGCGCTTATGCGAGTGAACGATCTAAAGACGTCAGCGATGAAATTCTAATGAAGAATAGCATGCAAGTTATCTATTCAGGCAGCTTAGCATGAAGTGTGCAAATAGGAACAATATTTCCTTCTTTTCATTTCCACAGCGTGGCTTTGAAGAAATGCTTGCTGGCGAGCTAGCACTAACAAGGCGCTTGATACAATGTTATACGAAGTTACTGTTGGAATGACTGAGCTCAAGTGCAATGATATGTTCCCCTAGGTAAGCCTAAAGCTTAGAATGGCCGGTTTGGTCTAGTGTTGAGATGACCCTGAGTGCTTGCCGGGGGGTCGGGTCCTATTCCCACCCAGGACAAATGTTTTGTGTGATGAGCATGATCATTTCTTCTTCTGTGTGCGAAGCCGAGTGCGTAGCACCAACACACCTCGTGAAGCCGGCGTCCAAACTGAGACAATGCGATGGTATTAGTAACACCCTTATTACGGTACCATAAAGGCTTTTTTTTTCCGGCGTGGAGAGCCAATGTCCGCGTCGATATATGTGGGTGCACCCTAGATGTTTTGATGGGGACGTGCTTTGGCAAAAGTCACTGTAGGGGTAACAGCCTCTTTCCCTTTCAACTAATTCTTTTTTTTTCACAACTATCACACAGCCATCTAGTCCCAAGCTAAGGCAGGGCTTGTGTTTATGGGTCTAGACAACGATAAACATAATATATAGTCTAAATACAACATCATATTATAGAGAATTACAACATACACCCAGACACAGACAAATGAATCATGCTCATACACCAACATTTTGTCCTGGGTGAGGAAACGAACCCCGCCCCCGCACGCAAAGCAGTCAGGTCACGACCCACTAAACACCAGGCCAGTCGATTATCAGAGGCTTTGTAATACATATTATCATGCAATGAGGATTATTAGGAAGCAATTACGAGGATAAACAGACCATGACGAGATAAAAACCTCAATTAAGGTCCGCTCGCCTGCAGAATATATCACAGGTAGAGTCATAAAGAAATTTGTCAAGTGCCAATCAGTAGTGTCGTCAAACATTCCAAAGATGTAATACCTGAAGTAACCGATGAAAAAAAAGATTTGCATGATATAATAAAAAAACTGATTTTGTTAACCACCTCGTCGTTGGCTAGTGGTCACAAGTGTGACGTGGCATGAGTCCTGGGCTTTGATTTCCAGCTCGTCAGTGTGTTGGAATTTTCCCACCAGCAATTGCTCGTAACGCACTAAGTCTGGATGCATGACTGGTAGACCGGCTTGATGAAAAAAATTGATGTAAATCCAGAGATTTAAAATGCGACCGAGATGGCTATATTATCCCACATGAAAATTATTGTTCCGCAGAGGCAGCAAGGTGAACGCCGCGTCTGTAGTCATAGAACAATGCTCCAATCGCACGAAATCTAAACGGCTCCATAGAGGATAATAGGATGTTTGGCGGCGGACTTAGTTAAATTAAATAAGTATCTTGAGATGAAACCCCAGTTTAATAATAATATTATAAACGAATTTCCAAGTAAATAAAACCAGTAATTTTAAAAACGTTTCAGCACAGAGTATAGAAAAAGAATGGTAAATAATTAGTTATAATAGAAAAGCGTGTAACAGAAAAGAAGTTACTTTATGGTAGAAACTACTAAAATGGTAGATTTTTATGCATTTGCAACACTTTTTCGTTAAGTGGGTCGTAATTATTTTGTTGAAGTGTTTACATTTTGAATTGACGGTGTAAGTTAAGTTTTTAAATTCGTTTTCCCCTCCCGTCATTTTAAGAAATTTTTTCTTTTGGCATAAACATGATAATTTCTTATTAATGCACAATTTTTATAGCTGGTTTGGGCTCGCCGGAGGTCCAGCCCAGGTTTTAGTTTAATAGATAAATTTTTTGCTTATCAAACGCTTCCGCAACGGGGTAAAGGGAAAAAATATATTCGAACCACCGCTAGAGTTGGTAGGGACTTAAACGGGGAGGATGGCAACAGGATAAAGAATTGTTCCCATCCAGCTTCGCTGCCTCTGTTCGGTCAAAGGGGTAATGGGAAAAAACATATTCGGGACCCCGCTAGAGTTGGTATGGACATGGTAACGGTGTGGATTGGCAAATGGTAAAAAACTTGTTCCCCGCCATCCCCTATCTGTCATATCAAGGGTAAAAGGAAAAAATATACCGACCCCGCTAGACTTGGTAGTTTGGTATGGACATGTAACGGGGAGGATGGCACAGTGTAAGAATGTTGCCCAGCTTGACCTCTATCCTTCCCACAAGTTAAATAGGTAAAAATTACATCATTGACTCCGCTACAGTCCATTGCAATGGCGCGAACAGGCATGTGACATGTAACGGGTGGAAGGCACAGGTAAGAACTTGTTCCTTATCCTCTCGTGCCGTCTTGTTCTGCTGTCCAACGGGTAGATTAAAAAAGGGTTTGTTTATATCGGCCGCCACTAGAAGCGGCTTCACATGGCCGGAGGCCGATGCTCAGATTAAGTTTTGTTTACCCCGATAACGTTTAAAGGGGAGGAATGGCACAGATCATGTTTTCGAATTGGATCGGTTTTTCCCGGTAATGAACCGGCGTTAATATTATTTGTATTTACCGTTTGAAGAGAATCCCAGTGTTCGTAACTGTGTTAGAAATGTATAAAAAATAAAATGTAACCTTTTGAAAAGTACAAATATCTTAAATCTTGTATTGTTAAGTCAACTTTTAATTTAGTATTTTAGTTAAAAAATATATTCATGTGAGGCTTGTCAGTTGTTAAATGATAGGACTGATAATTTAAAATAAATAGTTTGATTTAACTTTTGTTCTTTTATTAAGTTTGTTTTGACTAGCCCGCCCTGTTTTTTAAAGTATTGAAACAGTGCTACCGCTCATACCGTCAGCACGAGTTGTCAGTATTTGAGACGTTGGTAAACTGGAAACTTTGACAATTACAATTGGGACAATTTTCAAGGAAAAAATTAGTTCCTTTCTTCGCACACCAGAGCGCGTTCCATTTGTTCATACAAAACGCTGTCGGGAAGACGCTGTAAAGTTAAAGAGGGAAAACTCGTGCTAGGGGTACAGGCGGGGGCCCTCCATGAGACGCTTTCCTTTCCAGTGTCACGGGGGGAAAAAAGACAGAGTTGATACAGGTAGAAACCGCGCGCGTTCGCCCAGCGTTGGAACGAGTACCCTCGCTCGTGGAACGTCCGCAAGCAAATTGAGATGCAAGTCTGGCTGGGGGTCTACTTCCTCTAAGGACTGGTTTCACACGACACCAGAGTCTGCACGGCAGCGGCGTCACGCTACCAAATAGTGATATGGTACACGCCACGGCGTCGACGCGGCAGATGATCTCCTCGCGGAGATGATCTCCGAGACCCACCGTAGGCGCGAGCATGCGCGACAGCGAGGTAAAGGGAAATAGCTGTCCGACCATGGACCAATGCCCGGGGGTCGACGGCGCGTTGTGTTCCACGCGCCGTCAAAAGAGCTGTCAGCAAAATGATGGCGGCCCCCTCAAGAGGGCCCAAAAGCCACTGCCGGGTCGCGGGACTTATTCCATCACCGTGACCCCGGAATATAAAGGGCTATTGGAAGGACACGTGGCGATTTTATCGTATCAAGTCGACAGTTCCCTCCCGCCCTGTCCGAGGGTGGGAGACTTCATTTGATGATTTTACCACGCAAAAAAACAACATTAATAATAAAGTTTATATGAGTTAGTAGAAACAAGTATTATATTTAATTAAGATGTGGTAAGATATGTGGTATATAGCCCCCGTATGTAATTTCAGAGAGGGCATTTTAAATATTACAGGATTAAATTAATAATAGTAAAAAAATTTTAAAAGAAAAACGATCAACTGATTTCCGAACGAAATCAGTGGATGTTCAAATATTTATCGAAATAAAGTAGGTCACCCGGGGCGAAAGCCAATATGGGCTCTAAAGCAACTAATTCAAATTTTCTCCATCTAATCGTTTTTGTAGATAGATCTATCAATTGAGTAAGAGAGACTCATCGTTTTTTCACATAAAGTACAAGGATGGCCATCGCTAGTTCACCGGACTGTAGTTACTGACAACCATTTTCTGCAGCCGTCATTTTGGAGCAACGTGTTGCTGAGGCCTGTGTTAGGTTTTAGGTCAGTAAAAACAATTAACAGTCTGCCCGCCCCTCCGCCAAGGAACAATTATAAGATGCATCCTACAAAAACAAGCTAAAACGTCATGTTTTTGGTTAGTTGGTTAAACTCTAGGTGTCTGTAATTAATATTTTATGATAAAGTTACATTAACCCCCAACTTTTCATGCACGTGGGTTAGGTGCGACATTGGCAGTACAATTTGACCCCATGCTTTTGTATGGAAACTTGCCAAATTAACTAAGTGACGTTCGTGTCGATATTCGATAAAGTTATCTGCCATTATATAATTTAAACCAGAAAGCATAAGTAAAAAAGTCCACGTTAATACAAAATCCAAATTTTGTTAGGGGTATCGGAATTGATACAAGAAAAAAAAACCGAGAATAGTATTGCTGTGAAAACACTTCTGGAAGCTGTCAGACTACGTAAAAAGCCCAAAACAGTTATCCAGTTATGCATCTGCGCAGAACGCTTAATATTCCTCGTTCAGCAATAATATCACATTCAACGCTAAGCGACCAAAACTTGTACTTTTACATTAATCTTAAAACCTTTTCATTATTGTTAATTATAGAATCTTACATATTAGATTGACGATAAGCTAGTATGGACTACATTCCCAAACACTAGTCAGTATGGAGACAGTCGCATTCGCCCCCATTACCAAAGCACACTAAAAAGTAAATTTACTTGAAACTGTACCGTCAGACACCGAGTTGTTCTGTAAATGGAGACGTAAGTAAAACTGCCGAACTTTGACACTTTCCAATTCGAAAATTTTCAAGGAAAAAAAGGGAAAAGCGCCTCTGGGGTGACGAAAAAAAAGGAATATTTGTACCGTTGAAAATTGTCAATTTGAACGTGTCAAAGTTCCGTTTACTACGTCTCATTTACAGAAAAAACTCGTGATGAGGGTACTGAACTCTTTCTCAGCACCCTGTAAATAGCTTGTACAGATAATCTGTGTGAATCTACATGTACTCTTGACTCAACATTTAGAAATAGATTACAACAGAGTTTATAACGAATAGTCACAGTTACCCCAAAGTTGGGGTGAACGTAACTTTTAACTGGTCGCATTCAACAATAATGCAAATTAATGAAAAACTAAAGCTATTTGTAAGTTAATTGATGTCGAACGTTAATCGAAAAGTATACAGTGCAGTAAGTTTATTGAGAATATCCCTATTTATTATGTAGCTGTATGGTAGAGGGAAGCAAACTTCCAAATTATTTAGTTTAGTTGCTTTCGCCCGGGTGACCTTAACGTTGCAAATAAATTCTTACGAAGTTCATAATTATCTAATTAAAATTTAAATGGTTCTACTGAATTTAATTTGTTTACTATGCTTATTTTACACTTATTTACCTACAATGTATGACGATCTGTGATTGGTTATAATGGCGGCAATATTTGTTGGATGGTAGTGGCCCACAATTCTAAGTTTTATAAATAGGAGCTTACCTCACATCGCTAGTCATTACGCTGCACAACTGTTCACCATGAGTCGAAGTGTCCGAAGTGGGGTATGGTTTATGTAATGCTGACTTTATTAATAGAGAATACAAGTGTTCCGGTGATTGCTGAAAGTATACTGTGTCCTAAAGTTCTGCAATGAAAATGTAAAAGTAATCTATTTTTATATTATGTGCTACCTACCATAACGATATCCTGCTATTATAAGTTTTAGAAATGGGTTTCTGATAAAATGTGTAGACTTCCTTTAAGATCTTCTCTACGAAGACCTACGAGTTTGAAAATGGAGGAGCTGGGTTATAAAAATACCTAGCTTTTGATTTTGTGCTTTTAATTAAACCCATTCATGATCTAAGTCCTTGGAAAATACTTCATTACCGTTATGCAATAATTTAAATACCTGGGTTTGTACCCAAACAGAGAGGCGACAATCGCCTAATACATTTTCAACTTTATACCCTCAGAACAAAAAGTTTGAAAATCTATTGAAGTCTACAGGTACGTTTTTCGTTTGTTTTCGCGTTGGCCTACGCTCAGTAGTTTTAATAGATGTCAAATTTAACGATATGGATGAAGTTGTGCAAAATGTGAAAGTGATGCAGAGCGATAACGATTGTCGTCTGAGTGTTGGCTATAGGGCCAGATATCTAAAACTTGATAAGTACCAATAATATCAAAACTGATAATTACACTAAACACCATAATAACGAGAATATTTCAATTATCAGAAAAGAAAACACGAAATTCAGAAAATAATTTTTATTAATTTCTAAAAAATAACTTAGTTCCTCGGCAAATACCTTTTCAGCGTCTCACTTCGACTTTGTAGCAACCTTATTAGGTGGCTTTTAATCTGTCAAATAGTCTCTAGAATCTTCTCATCATCCCAATATCCGATGATTTAATTCATATATATATATCATTCTTTAATTTCTTCAAATTGAATTCCAAGTGTCTATGTTCGCTATCACTAACCTACCCTGTACTTAGTATCATTTGACACTCCATCTTGATATTTGTTCAATTCACGGCTTTTTTAGTTTTCACTTCAGTCGAATTTTCATCTCATAAAAGGTTTCTTCTAGATACGCAAGCAATTTATTTCTGACTTTTTCGATACTTTCACAGATTCCTAATCTGAATCTAAATCTTGATTAGCATCCGTCTAAATAACTTCTATTTTTTTTAAACACAGTCTCGTTATTCTTATAACTCATCGTTTTTCAAAACGTTTCAACGTTTTCCGTTTCGTTTTTACTTCGACAGAATACACGTTTAACAAACTTTCTCGGTAACCGTTTCAGGTTTTCCGTTGTAACAGTTATTGTATCGTTATTTTCATCCTATGTAATATTACTTTCTTGTATCGTTGTATAGATCTTCTTTTGCTATCTTTTTTCGTGTTTTATTTCAGGTATTTCATTTGTTAAAAAAACTTTCTTTGTTGAATTTTATAAAGTTCATCCTGATTGGTGAACTCGTTAAAATCATGTTTATTTGTCTATGCCTTTTACGTTTGGCCTATAATTTAAGTTATTATAATCACCAGAACCTTGCGTTTCATCGGATTTGTTTCTTTGCGTAAAGAGTTTGATATTTGATAAAATTTTATCGACTTGGCATCTGTGTTGGATTGTCGAAAGTATTTCGTGTTTAGCTGGTTCGTCCAAATCTCGTTCGGGTCATTCTTTCTTCTGAAGAGTAGCCGTCGCGTATGTAGGAGGATGTCTGAAATTATGGGGATTCGTCATTGAGCTATTACTTACTACGTATAGCGACGACCCCACGCCATTGTGTCCCACCGTCAGGGATGAGTGCCGCGCGCACCTCATCGTGTGTATGTTGTATATTATATGTGTTTTTGATACGTGGTGTCGTCTCTATACGTATAATAATAGCTCAATGGGAAAAATGAAGATTTTTCGTACGTTTCTCGTTTGCTCGATTCGCTTGCTAGAAGTAACATATTCACTCTTGTCCAGTAAACACAGACCCCGCATGGAATTCCACTTCTCGGCATATAAAGTATTGGCAAAAACGCTGCAAGCGGTCGTCACTTATCATAATTATTCTTGCCCGCCTTTGTCGGCTTCCCCCAGTCGAAACCACTGCAGCTGAATATCCGTATTTTACATGGCGGGGACTTCCTATCGGCCCTCCACACAACAGTAACTGGGTAATTCCCGATACCCCATGGAAAACTGGCAAACTGTATCTAAGTATGTAACTTAAAATCATTCAAATAAAAAATTAAACTTACAAAAATTAAATATCGGTATCATGCTCCTTAAATAATTTCTTGAAACTAACCATGACTATCTACCAAATAACGAACTAAAGGGAAGAAAAAAAATTTTGTAACGAAGAAATGTAACCATTTCGAAAAACCATAAATTTCAATTTAATTTTACATGATGGGCCGACACAAAAGTACAATCCTCAACATTCGATGTCAAAGTTAAAAATAATATTCAAAAAACTTATGTTTTTCATTTTGTTTTTTCGTTGTTGTTGTACAAAGAATGGTTATGTTAGATCTTATGTTGGGGCTATGTAAACATAACGATTGATACTAGAAAAAAATTACCATGTTGAATTTGTGGACCTAACTTACGTGAAAGCAACTACATCGAGAGAATCTTTGTTGTATGTCGAATTGTTATTCTTGGCAACCAGTGCTTAATAAGCTAAGGCTTTTGTCTCGCCTGCCATAACGGAGCGATTAACGATCGCACTGTCTCGCACATGAAAACCAGCAGACCCTATTCTCTATAAAGACAGCCCCGACAGGCATGCTGAAAGCCACACTGGGACTAAAGTTTACTAGTAAAAAATACTTTTAACTAGGGAAAAAGCGTTCTCTCTGAAAACGAAACTGTTACGTAAGTTACAAATAGGAAACTGTTACGTTCCGAATCACCCTATTATTCTTGGATTAAACAATTCCTACTCGTACTCCGAGTAATAGCGTATTATACGCGTTAAACATACTCTCTAAACTGCCACCAAATTGCGAATTCGCTTCTACACATTGATCTACTCTTCGCCAATCGTGGCCATACGGACAGTGTCTTAGGTGCTTTCCACCAGCCATTTGTGCTATGTAGCTTGCTGCGAAGCTGTAAAAGCTGAGCTATGAAACTGTGTGGTCCGTTTTCTACTGATCTACGCTATGTAGCTGTGCGCGTAAGATGAGCTATGAAGATGGTAGCTTTGCTAAGAAGGATGGTAGCTGCGATAGAAAATACGTCGCAGGCGCTACGAAAATTACGTAGCAGCGCTACGAAAATACGTACAGGCGCCTACGAAAATACGTAGCAGCGCTACGCAAATACGTAGCTGCGAATGACGATGCGTAGCTGCCGCTAGGAAAAATACATAGCAGCCGCTACGAAAATTACGTAGCTACGATAGAAAGATGCGGCAGCTCGAGTTATGCGATGTATCGATAGTAGGGAAGACACATATTACGCAGCCATACGCCCGCAGCCTTCCATATAAAAAAAACACAATCTCAGTTTGAATCAGTTTCCACCAGTGCTGTGCGTGTAAATCAATACTATATGATTGGTGGGTGCCAGGACTCATTCGATGTTTTACCCCGATAAAAAAGCAGGGGGTGATTGACTAGTCAGTAATATTAAAATTCAATTCATTAGTGTGTAACCATTTACTATTTTTAACACATGACCGTGGACCATTATTTTCATAAACAAATTAACTTCTTTAACTAAACATGTTATTTTGATTGAATTATTCAGTGGCCACATTGGTTCTTTATCGCGACCATAGCGTGACGGCATGCGGTTCGCTTATAGGCGCTCCCTCACCGGGAGCCATTTTCGCGTGTAATGTCAAACATTGTAATCCATTGAGAATTACATTACAGTATACCTCCTGACTGACCGAGCATTCGCGTACATTGTATAGATTTGATCAGGTTTGCGCATTGTGAGCTCAATGTTTTTTTTTTTTTTTTTTTCCTTTTTTCAAAATTCACTGATGCAATGTTGAATCTGTAACATTACCATTACAGGTGAATGGTCGCGGTGAGGGACCGCTTTTATGAGCTATGCATACGTTCGGCTCGGCACTACCGATCGGTTATATCTAACGCAAGGTTTTACGGTCTCTGTGGGTACTCGAAGGGTAAAACAGGGTAGGAACCTGTTATTCAAGACTTCGCTGGGCCGTCTGTCTTTTCCGAGGGGCTGTATCTTAAGAGCCGTGATTGTTACACAATTGAAAATTTTCACAGATGATGTATTTTGTTGCAAGCTATAACAACAAATATTCAAAGCAGAATAAAATAATTATTTATGGGTTTTCCCAAACAACAACCGGCAGGGTTAGCGCAGTGGACTGGACCGATTGGACTGTGTGCTGTGCCACGAGTCGCGGGTTCGATTCCAACACGCCAGCAAAATATTTGTATGATCTACAAAATAGTTGTTCCGGGTCTCGGGTGTTGTGTATGTGAATTTATTTAAGTTTGTAAAGCACACCCCACGATACAGGAGGAATTCCTAGTGGGGGGAAAGCTTAAAAAAAAAGTGATTTTTTCTCGTTTTATAAACCTCCACCTTTCTTGAGTGGGATCGCAATTAAGCTTTAGATTAGGGACTACCGTGGCTTTTAGTCAGTACGAGCCGAGAGTCTGACAATCTCTCCGGCTCCAACTAAGATGGAGAGGCTCATTTGGTGATTTAACTAAAACAAGGCTGTTACAACTGGGCCGCCGCTGTTCTCCATGTCTCCTCATAGTAAGGGTTAAACATAAATGAAAAAAAAAAAGGAAACAAAAATGTATTCAAGATTAAATGTAAATAGTAACAGAAATGTTTTAAACTGAATCTTCTGACTTGCGTGATCTAAAGATGCAACGCTTCTTTTTCAAATACTTCATCAATTCGGAAATTATTATTTTTACATTATTAGTTTTGCTTTCGCCAAAATCTTGAAAACTATTTTCAAATTCTATCCATTTCGCTGCCTTTGTATCGTTGCCAACACTTTTAGTGTTACAAAATCTATAATTTTCAACTAGAGATAATTTTGAGTTAACAAGGGCGGAGATTCTCAACGGAATTAACAAGGATTGGTTTTGTTTCTGTTAAAACAAATTGTATTTTTAAATATGGCGACCATAACTTTAGCTTTTACCTATTTCCAGCGTTCAAAAACTATCTATTTTACTCTTTAATTTCTTCTGCGCTTTTTGGTTTAAGACGCTAAAATCTACGAATTTAATTCCTTAGTCAACAGCGCTCGAGTTTCTGTGCACTTTTGTTTCAATCGTATAAAAAGTAAAGTGTCTAGAAACTTTGGTTAAGACAACGAGAATAGAGGAATTAGCTCGACAAATTCCGGAACGTTTCACAAGCACGCTTTAATTGTAACTTCTCTGCCTTGTCTATGCCTTTTTTGAACGTAGTAATGGTTCCAAACTGTATCTCTAAGATTTCCTTTTGCTGCATCGTCAGCCAATCAATTAGCTACGTCTCTTAAGAACGCCGTAGAAGTCTCAATTGTATTTAAAAATACTTTCTGGTACCCAATCTAGTCTTGATAATTTTCTTACCCGTCTCTAAGAGAAAATTCTTTAATTTACCGTGTAACTTTTTTTCTTAATTCATCAATATTTTCTTCAACACTCTCGTGATTAGTTCTTGTTTGACGACGTTTAAAAGCACTTATTGTTTCTTGTAAAGGTTAAATCAATGAAGTTTTTAATTTTCTCATCGTTTGCCTACACAGGTTTTTTGTATATAGCTTCGTTCTAATTTAGTTGTCAGTTTTTTGAGGTACCTCGCCTTCGGTGGTTTGTTTTAAGAATTACTTATTATTTTCGTTCCTTTTGAGTCCCTAATATAGTTCTGTAGCTTCAATGGGTTGCCATTTAAGTCAAAAACATCTTAGTACAGGACTCCTAGCTAGATGTAGCAAGGATTTTATGTCCCTTTTTCGTTTTTTTATGCTTAATTTCACCCTTCTCTCTCGGATTATAATTAGACTCCTCTGAATTGATTCTAATTAATTTTCTAGGCTTTTTAGTTGTTTCTCATGTTCTTTAGAATTACTTGCGTTGTTCCGAATCAGAGTTATGCGTCATATCGTCGCTAGGCTTCGTTATTATCCTTGCTGTGTGGAAAATCTTGTTTAGTTCAATGTTTTGGTTTATCAATGTATAGGTAGAGTGGCTAGTAAATATTATCGCCTTTTTTCAATCATGTTTTTTATTGTCAAATCATTTCCGCTTCCCCTTCACGGAGTCAGAAGATTACTTCTGGAATCTCTCTTGTGCAGTTCAGTAGTAAGCTCTTAGTTTCTTCATCTGTTCTGCCCGCTGTCTCATGTTTCTTTACCTTTTCTGGTATTTTACCCATTCCGATAGGAACGTTAGCTTCTGTTGTTGTATATACGGTATTCATAGTCCATTTGTCTATGAAGGTTTCTTGGCCATCTTATTTTGATGCTTGTAGGCTTTCTCAGGGGTATTGTGCCTGGAAAAAAGTTTTAGATTATCAAACCTTGTAGACTTCCTCTTTAAGAATCTTAAAAAATTGTTGGAGGACGATTTTGGACTAATCTTGATTGCTTTTTTGTTTTTTTCTTTTCGAGGTGTAAATGAGTCCTCCCACCCCGGCCAGCACGGGAGGGATTGTCAGGACTGTACTGACTAAAATGACGGTGTTATCAATAGCCTTTATGTAACTGGGTTACGATAATGAAATGAGTCCTGCGACCCAATTCTTGATTTGATGGCGAGAAAAAACTAAATACTGAAGTAATAGTTGGAAGGACACCCCAAAATTGGGCCTTTTATTCAAATCATTAACCTAATTTATTATTAGGTAGTTAATTACTATAATAATACTTAGTTGCGACTGCCTATGGCTTTTCAGGATGCTGAATAATATCCGATGTAATTTGTTATTATAATTACGGGTTCCGATTCCTGGCCAGTATTATTGTGTTTTCTTAACAAGCAATGATGCAGTTTCAGTTTTCGTCAAAATCGGCCTCGCGAACTCCTTTCAGAATTTTTAATATTTCCTCATAGTTCAGATATAGCCATTTAAAGCTCAGTTGGAAATTCACCTGTATAATTATTTAATTAACACTGATTGCAATGTATAAAATTATTTACGCGCCATTTTACCAGACTTTTACAGTATTAATTCAAAGTCACTCACACCAAGAGGAAACACAACTCCAGTTACACCATCCAGGACCACTCCCATGTCCTTATCGATACAGTTGCAAAGATCAATTATATTTTTATTATTATTTTTATGCTTATTGCTATAACCTTATATATTTTACTGTGCACACTTTTCACTTGCTTACATTTTCACACAAGGTTTTGTAATAATTTGCGATGTAAAAGGGAGTGTCCATGGAGTTTCTTGGCCCGTTCTTCTCCATGAGATCTCCTCCTTGTAATGGACATCTACAGTAACTTTCACAGTTATGTCTTGTGACTGGGACTTCAAGACCATCGCTGTAGTATTTTTTTTTATATCTTGACAATTCAAAAGTGCTGTAACATGCGTCTACTTTGAAATACTTAAATTATTTGATTTGATTTATGTCTTTGACAGTTCAAAAATTCCTGTTAACAGTGCCTACTTGAAATACTTACATTATTTGATTTGATTATGTCTTTGACAGTTCAAAAATGCCTGTTACAGCCTACTTGAAATACTTAACATATTGATTTTATATAAAAACCACCACTCGATTTGCGAATTCGGTTATTGCGCATTTCTGTTATTTGCTAAGACTTTTGGAGAAGCTATGCCCGGAGTTCTCTGCGCGATCGTCTCAGGAAATGAGGCGAATTCGGAGACGAACAAAGTTACCGACATAGCCCAACGAATTAGCAAGTTGAACTGGCAGTGTGCGGCCATGTAGCACGCAGAACTGAGGCCGATGGGGCGTAAGGTTCTCGAATGGGGAGACCACGCACCGGCAAGCGCAGGCGTAGGGACGTCCCACCCACTAGGTGGACAGGACAATCTTATGAATACCACAGGATCCAGGCTAGATGCGTGATCCTGTGGTCTTCATTAGCGCGCACGCTGGGTTTTATCGCAGCACTGCTGGTTTTTACTGGACTCGAAAACCAATATATTATAACATATATATTATGAAAATAAAACTAAAATCACATTTTTTAACAAAACATTATTATTTTCTTTCATAATGTTACACAAACGTAGTTACACTAATCTAAGCCTTAAAGCTAAAACTACCTTAATTTTATAGTTAATTAGAGCTTGGAGATCTTAAATTTTAATTCACGGACAGCGCAAAACGAAGCGTCCACTAGCACACATATCCACCTTGGATACTTAGAATAAAGAATGAAACATCGATTGAAACGACAAAATGTGATGAGTCGTTCTTCAAGTTTTGATTACCCCTCTCCTTCACTCCCGCTCTTTCACCTTGTAATTTTACTTTACTTCTCGCATATTTTTTGTGCCACATGGATAACTGATGAATATATACATAGAATCTATGTTTATTTATTCTGTACCGTCAGCACGAGTTTTCAGTATTTGAGACGAAGTAAACTCGAAACTTTGACTCATACTTCAAATGACTTTCCAAGGAAAAAATTGGTTCCTTTCTTCGTACTACCAGAGCGCTGCCTTCCTATTCATCATAACAAAAAACCGGCTGTAAATACTGTAAAGAGTTGCTCACAACAGCTCCTCTGGTGTGCGAGAGGACTACTTTGTTCTGAAATTGTCCAATTGAAATTGTCAAAGTTTCCAGTTAGTGTAGCCTCAAATATGAAAACTCGTGCGTAAGGTACTGTAGTTAAAACTATACAGAATAAGCTGGTATTTTCCATTATTTTTTCTCGCATACAACAACAAGAAAATTACCAGGATTCTAAAATATAGAACTAAGATCTCGTGACAAAAGGGGATCAGTGAGCCAACAGGGGATCACTCCACCCCTATTTCTGCGCGACTGCGTACTTAATAACTGGTTAAAGAATATTAAAACTTGGTACCATTTTAAAGGTTTAAACTGTTTTAACTTTAAAAAATTGATACCACATTCATTACAATCACGACATTAATTTTTAATGAGCATCCCGGGGATTTTTTAATTCCAAGTAAGTATTCTATACTTTTCTCGCTAGTGTAGTACAAACACAATCTAGTTTAAGGGACTGCTCCAACCAGCCGCGAAATTCACAATTTCTAGCGTTTTTTTGCAATTCGCAAACTATGCCTAGGTTTTCTATGTTGATTTAAAATATCATTCCGCGGTTGTAGACGTATGTAGTTAAGAATAATAATCATCAAAATCACCAACTACAACCCTCCAAGTTCATACAACCCACCAAAAAAAAACGAAAAGAGATTCCTAGGGGTTTTATTAAATTTTGGAATATCGCGGGCTGGTTGGAGGACATTCCCTTTAAGTGAGCCATCCCGGGCTCAATAACAAGTGATTCCATAATTTTGCTTCGCTAGTGTAATACACACGGCTACAGATCACGCTATGCAACAACCAGTATTCGCAGACCGTTCATTGTGTGTAAAAATCGTTACAAACGCGCGACCAGACAAAATGGTTTTGGCTCGCTTGAGTGTAGCCGTGTGTACAAAAACTATTACTTGGATTCAACCATGTCCATATTTTTCTTTTTACACAAAAAACAAGAGATTAAAGTTTAAAAAGATATGGAACGATTAATATTGCACATCGACCAATAAAAACTGTTAAATAATAATGTTAGTCTGTGTATGAGTGACCAGTCATAGCGAGTTTCCTCCGTGCCTCGGAAAGCACGTGAGCCCTTGGTCTCGGCTGTCATTTTAGATCTTTGGACGTCGTTACTTAGTCAGAAGTTGTCGTCTTGACCAAACCAGTCTTACCATGCGGTTTATCGTTACCCAAGTAACTGTGTTGTGGAGGTCTGATAGTCAGGCGCTTCATGTAAAATACTGATATTCAGCTGCATCTGGTTCGACTGGAAGCTGACCACAATATAGTTGGGAAAAAGGCAGGCAGATACTTGATGACTATTAGAACGTACACCTATCCGGTATGTTTCGGCTTTTAAAGGTCTAAAACCTCTTGCAGCTCCGAACTCCTATTTGTTTTACCTTTTGTTCCCACCGATTTTCCCGCCACTGAGGCACCGCTATACCAATTCGCTCGAACCAAACCGCGTTTGGGTTTCGCGTTTTCGCTAGCGCTATATCTCGTGGGAGTGTTTCAAACAATTCTATAACTTTATCTTACCGGTGCCCCGCGCTTAGTTACCGCTTTACAGTGGCCAGCAAACTTGAATTTTTTACTTACTGCTGTGTGGTGCGGAGTGTGCAATCTTATTTTCAAAATGAAAAATCGAATAAGGCTTGTTTAAATGCCTATATGAAAGGTTTTTAAAACCATAATAATCGAAAAACCTGCCAGAATAGGGTATTTGAATGCATAAATAAAATTGAAATGTATTTAGTCGTCGAGTAATAATATTGAAAAATAATGGAACTTATTTTTAATTTTTTGTCAAATCAATGAATAGTGATGACAACATAAAGGCGTCCAAATTCGGGAGTGGGCGCTTGTGACGTCATGCGCTTTAAATTGTAACGACCGAGTGCGTTTGTGATTTTAGAACGTTGTATCTTCGTCAATTTTGGTTGACTGACAAAAGAAAGAATACGGGTTAAATATTTTTTAATAATCTATATTTCGGACGAATAATTTTTTTGGGAGTAAATACCCGATTGATAAATGCTCAGCAAATTGTATATCAAAAGGAGAGTAGAAATAAACAGTTCTATCTTATTAGAAAAATCATGCCAACGTTTCGTTTTGAACTTTATAATTCAAGAACGGGCTCAGCTAGCCAAACCAAATGTTTAGACTTTTAATTATGTTTAAAAAAACGCATTAACGCATGCGATGCAGCAGCGTAAAGATGAAGTTTTGAGGAAAGAAAAATTTAGATTGCAAGTGGGATTCGAACCCGCGTCGTCTGGATAGTACTCAGGACGACTTAACCAACTAGGCCATGCATCCACACTGCAAGCCGAAATTCTCTATCCTCGTTAAAAGCTTTATGTTAGCGTGGCGCCATCTGATGCTCTTGGATTATGTTTTAACTAACTTCCACCCAACAACGTTGAACATTACAGCCAAATCAATGTTGTAGAAGAGATAGCGGACTACCCAACTACATTAATTATTTTAAAACGCAATTAACGCATGCGATGGCGCATCGTAAGATGATTTAAAACCATGCTACCATAAAGCGTTAACGAGGGAGAGAGAATTTTCGGCTTGCAAGTGTGGATTTGCAATGGCCCGAGTTTGGTTTAAGGCGTTCTGGAGTACCTGATCCATAAAACGCGGTGCGAATCCCACTTGCAATCTAATTTTTCTTTTCCTCAAAATCATGTTTAGACTTGTTCGGACTATTTTAGTAGATGGGTTATTGAAGCAACGACGATATTTACTAAGACTCATCCCTAATAACAGGCGACCGATGTCTGTCAAGCACATTATGCCAAAAAAAGTCTTATATCCGTCTTATTCGACAACTCCTGTAGCTGTAAACATACCTGAGACAAATAGACCTGAGTAGACCAATCACAAACGCAGTAACCACCACCCACCCCCCCCCCGTCCACCTCGATTACGTGTACCTCAGCGAGTGACAGAATAGTTTTTGTTCCTTAGATCGTGCATGGGAGTCCCCCCCCCGCCTAGTAAATATATCGTCGTTGATGTGAAGTTAGCACAAAATCGGTCGAGCGGATTTTTTGTAACACGTAGCGAAGCACGGGGCGGGTCACTAGTTTTAGTGTATAATGATTTAAAACTACCGAAGCGGGGTCGACGAAGCCTCGCTACGCGGGGCTTCTTTTTCTGTGTGCAAGGGTTAAAGGAATGTAATCCAAACCGGTTTTCGGTGTCCTGAAATCTTGCTAAAGCGAGTCAGTCTTACGGCGCTCCCTCACCGCGAGCATATTCATTCACCTGTAACGTAACATACAAGTGCGCGATTTGATGCTCTATTGTCGCCCTTACTGATGAAATGTTTGAATCTGTAACGTTACATTACAGGTGAAAAATGCTCGCGTGAGGGAGCGCCTTTAATTTGGTGAAGTGCATTTTCCATTTTGGGAGACAAATAGCATTATTTATGAGCATTTAAAATTGTACCTACAATATTATTAAAACGATACATAAAGTAGTTACTTCTTTTATTTCATTTCATTTTGAAAATATAAATCTGCCACCAGACACATTGTACGGCAGTTTGAAAAAAAAAAGATAATGTCGCCAAAATTCTAACAGAAATACTTACTAAAAACAAAATTTTAATAAAATAAATTGATCTGTATAGTCAGTCAGTTACAATTAGTGGGTCCGGTTCGAAATTCGGTTTCAGCTTTTCGCCAAATATTTGGTCCGAAACGCACACATATGGGACGGATTAGAAACCGATAAAATAAATAATAATATTCCACACTATCAACCACGCATCGATAGTTCCAAAGCTAAGCAAGCTTTTGTTATGAGTACTAGACAACTGATAAACATACGTATATATTTCTAAATACAGATTCGTAGAGATAAATTTACACCATACACCTCGCTACACGGGCAGAAAAACAGAGATTACTAGTGTTATTTCGCCTCAATTATAAAAGCTAGTAAAAATAGAAAATAAGTATAAAATGTGTAAAAAAAACTGTTTTCGGGTCGGACACTAATACAAATAATGGACAACAAGTATTTGTTTGTTTTTCTAAATCAAGGAATATCTTCCAAATTCGGGAGTGGGGGGCTTGTGACGTCATTACGCTTGTTAAATTGTTAACGACCGAGTGACGTGTTTTTGGTGATTTTTAGAAAGCGTTGTAGCTTCGTCAATTTTTAGTTTACGTGACAAAAGAAAAATAAAACGTGTCTAATATCTTGATAATCTTATGACGGAGAATTAGATATTTTGTACACAAGAATAAAGATGACGAGGTGTCAAAATCACCAAAAATATACTTACGGTGCTGTTAAAACTTCAACGACAATCATTGCACTGGGAAACTGCATCAAAGTTTCGCAATTTTTTAGACATTTAATTTCACACCTCAAACTTGGAAAACTGCAATTTTTTTGTCTTAATGACATTTTGTCTCGTTTCGAGGAATCTTTTAAATAAGCCTAACAACATTTATGGGTTGATAATCAATAGCACGGAGTTTTTTTAGATTTATTTTATGTAACTTTATTACGAACGGTCCATAGAAAGCTTAATAGGGATAAGCCTTGAAAGATTCCATTTCAGTACGTTGTGGGATTGAAATGCACGCGAAGTAAAGCCGCGGCCAACAGATAATAATATATTCCCACAACTATCACAACAACGCCATCTAGACCAAGCTAAGCAGAGCGTGTTGAGGGTACTAGACAACTGGAATATACTTATAGATTTCTAATACATACATATTATAGATAAATTGAACAACCCAACACAGAACAATGATCGTGCTCATCACACAAACATTTTTGGCCGGGGTGGGAATTTAACTCCACGACCCACATAGCAGTCAGGGCACTAACCACTAAGAACCAACCGGCCTGTCAACTCCCGGCAGATCCTTTGAAATCCCGAATCACGGAAGGCAATGTTTCCATATAATGAATACAATGTGTAACGTTAATATGCAGCACAACTCTCGGGGGTAACTCACCCATGTTACGGAAACAATGTATGTTTCTATGACTTTAGGAAATTTCCCAAAAAAAATTGCTTTTTCATAAAAGTGAGAAATTGATCGGGTCTATCATATGAAAAAAATCATTTTTGTTTTTGTGGTCGAATTTCCAAAGTTTCCTTAGAACAACATTGGTCAGGAACATGGGCGGAGTTACCCCAAGAGATTTTCGCTTTTTAAAATAACGTTACACGTTGGAGAAGTTACAGGTTGACCCAAAAATTAATCACCTACTACTTCCGGGCTTCGTAATAATAATAAAACCCAGTCATATACAACATTATCAATATCTAACAATATTATATGCTCAAGCCATCAAAATTATATTCTTCTGGAAATATTTCCAAATCACCTATTTTTAAGCCGGAATCAAATCTTCTAAAGCTTCCTATCATTAAGAAATTATCAATATTTTGTTCTCGAGAATTCGCGTTTTTGTCTGCTCTCGAGAATGCTCTTCGGCTGCTCTCGAGAATTCTCGTTTGTCTGCTTTTCGTCGGGAAGTCTCATAATCTGCTCGTGAGAATTTTACACTGGTAAGTTCCTCGGGAATTCTCGTCATACAAATCTTAGAATATCGTTGCTCTCGCCAATTTCAGCGGTCTAAAGCGCCCATGAGCTGAGGTCCCCTCCAAATTCCTCCCTCAGATTCTTGTCGTTGTTTTGGGTTTTAAAAAACAATAACACTGATTGCATTTATTCATGATCATTCTCATCTCGTTTTGTTTTACAATAATTCTGACTGTTTCTGTCTCTTTATAATTATTCTGACTTTTAGCTTCTTCAGTCTGACTGTTTAGAATTCTTGACTTAGTGTATCGACTGTTTTAGATTTATTTTCATCGACAGTCGATCATTAGTTTTTGTTTAGTTATGTGTCGTTATCGAGATATTGTAGCATCGATATTTTCTTTGTCGTTCGTTTTTTAGTAAGCGGTCACTACCGCCCCCCAATAGAGTTTTGGAATCTGACCTAGTTCAAAATCAGTTTTGTATTTTTTCGTCGGCAGTTTTTCTTCTCTGAGCCGTCATTTTCAAGCTTTACGTAGAGGTGAGAGCGTCATATTAATTTTTACTATAACAACTCCATCATCATAATCAAGCGTAGAGGTATTCAAATTAATAGTAAACATTATTAATTGATCTTTAACGCTAATAGTATAATTATTACTACTTCATTATTTATTTGGACCTTCATTGCACACACTATTATCATTTTTAGTAACACGTAAGGCCTTTTTTCATCGTCTTTAGAAGTCACATTCGGTCAGCACAAATGTCCCACATTTTTTGACATCCGAACTGTCCTGTTACAAACAATAACTTTTTGTCTGAAGAATCATGTTTATCAGCAACATGATCATCAAGTTGTCAGAATCCTTCTTCCCGTCAAACGCATCCATCATCACCGGCGTAAGTTATCGATAATATTATTAATAATCTCTGCTAAATAGCATCATCTAAAGCCCCCAAGAAGAGAATCAAACAGGTTTCTCTCCTCCTTAACTCTTCTCTTCATTCTCGTACCTTGCCAAACATTTTTTTGGAGAAGAGATTTGTTAGATTAAGAGTTAGCTGTGTATCTATCTTCGTTTTAACGCTGGATTCTTCATCTGTCTCCGAGTCTTTTCTGAGTCCACATTGGACGTAATCTTCTTCCGTATAAAAGTCTTCTTAATGTTCAATCCTGGATGTCCACCAGCCGTCCGGCCTGTTGTATTCTTAGAAGAGACCGAGGATATTTTATGGGTACAGCGCATTTCTTGTCTATATAACCAAAGTCCTGGGGACAAATTAGATTAATTGTTTTAATATTACAATTCTTAGAAAAAATAAGATAATGCCACCTAAGTGGCTTTAAGTGTGAAATCATCAATGCTACCCTCAAAAAGCGAGACGGGATGAAACTGTCAGTCTTGGACTGACTAAACATCCACGTGAATCCGTTCAATAGCCTTTACTTTTCCATGGTCAACTGTTACCTTGCTACACAGTCCCGCGACCTATGCAGGCTTTGGCTCCTTGTCTTCTCAGTCATATTGCAGACAGCTCTTTGAGGCGCGGCCGTCGACGTGGTCGCATGATCGAACGGCAAGTCACCCTTACTCTCAATTTACATCAGGTATGGGCCAGTGAAGGCCAGGGGCAGTGTGGCCCAGAGTAGCGGGCCCGACTTACGAGTGTGAGTGAGTGAACCCACAAGGCAAATTAAAATCTTTGGGGATGTGATTTCAATCACTATTATTTCATTCATCAATATTAGTTCCAATCACCACTGCTCGCAGAACGGGTGAGGAAAACATCGTGAGGAAACCGGCAAACCCACAGCTGGGTAGAACCCGGTGGTTTTGTTATGGCCCACTCCCCTCTCACAGAAAGGAGGCCGGTGGTCGCAGCATTGGGAACATTTAATGGATGATGAGGATATGTTTCGTATAGTGGGCTAAGCCACTGGCAAAAACTAGTTCAACATAAAAATTACGATCTCTTTATTTGCATTTTTGTGACTTTTTTTTTACGTTCCTAAAATCATAAATGAGTCCTTCCCACCCCGGCAGGGAGAAGGACTGTCAGACCGTGTACTACTAAAATCCACGGTGCTTGCAATAGCCCTTTATGTTCCGGGGTCACGGTAATGAAATAAGTCCCGCACACCCCGGCAGGCTTGCCCTCTAGCACCGGCATCATGCTACGCTCTTAGAGGCGCGCGTGGAACACGACGCGCGCCGTCGAACCTTGCCTACCAAAAGAGTTTTCTCTTAGGTGCGAAAATATACCCTATTCCATCACTTTCATTCCCGTGCCTTCCAAGATCACGGTGTCCCTACACAGACCGTCCCGCGGCCCCTGGAAGTTGATATAACTGCGTCTAAATAGATAAGTTAATTAGAGATGGTACTCTACGACGGCCCGTCACATTAGAACACGTCGTAATGTTTCCTGCTTGGATGCGTCAGTAAGAGATCACGCGAGACATTCTAATCTGTAGTGGTTTAACTTGCCAGTAACACCGGGTCACGATTACAACTTGCCAAAGTAACACCGGTCACCTATTTTAATTCCCGCGCCTGTAAAAATACACATTTATCAAGTACAGTACCTTCTAGGTATACAACAGATGTTTCTTTAAATGGGCCAAAAAGGGAAAATCTGCATCCCTAAGAGATACGAGAAAACTTTCTTGGGACCTTTTAGCTCTTTTTTGGCTGAAATAATTTTGGCGTTTTTAATTTTTTTTGGTCCATTGGTGAGCTGTCCACAGAAATGAGTGAAATTGACCAAAATTTTTTATGCCGTTCGAACTCTGTTTCATGTAGGATCATTTCAATTGTCGAAGAAAAAAAAATCGGGACGGCGAATTGGTCAAATTTAGCAAATATTTTTCATAAAAATGGTATTAACAAAAAAAATAACATTTTTTTATTACGAACGAGGAGCGGGAACGTGTGAGGGAGAGTACAGCGTCACATCAACAGCCCAGTCTGCAGTGGTATACGTTAGGACGCCCACGGCGAGGGACTTTTCGCTGGCGAGTAATGGGTGACCGCTGTCCGACCAAAGGAGGCCTGACAATCCTTCTGTATTATTCCTTAATAAAACACAATGGAGTTTATGCAATCCTATATTGAATATTACTTCTTTACTGTTAAACTTTTTTAACATCTTTCTCTACTTTAGAAAGGCGCGAATGCTCCATTGTCATTACACTTGTGTCTCAATCCTTTTTAATCCGGCTGTACCCAACCTAAACGCTACCATTTTAGGTTAAGATGTAATGGCCGTTATTACCGTCTGTACTCTCGCTTTGCGTTTTGTTTGCATTGACCATAGACATGTGTAAGTATGCGTTTAGTTTTGGATGATACTATTATATTACACCTTCCTGCCCTGCCCTTGGGTGGAAGACACATAATGATTTTACCAAGATAAAATAATAAGAAAAAGTTTACCTTTTTTCTTGGCAGTACATGTTAGTTCGTGTTTCTTCAAGTTTTTCAACAGCGCGTACCTTCTTCTGCATTTACTGCATTTGCCTGTAACAAAATGAAAACAATATTAAAATAAATAATTTCTAGAACTCTTGTCAAACTCTTACCGACTAAAATCCACGGTGTCCTTCAATAGCCCTTTAAGTTCCGGGGTCACGGCAGCTCGTTAGTCCCGCGACCCCGGCAGGCTTTGTCCCTCTAAGGGGGGCTCCGTCATTGTATTGACAGCTCTTTAAAGCGCGTGTGGAACACGACGCGTCATGGATCCGGACATGGTTCATGATCTGCCAGCGAGTCGCTAATTGCCCGCCATCCGCATGCCCGCGCCTACGGTGGCCGGAGATCGTCTTGCGACGTCCGTCGCCGTGGGCGTCTCCCACTGCGGTTGGATCGTGAGGAGGACGCTGTCCTCTCCCTCACGCGTCCCGCCTCCTATCTCTCAGCCACCGTGTCCAGTAAGTTGTAGGGTATCAAAACACTCACCGCCGGTCTTGGGTCCTTCTCCGAGAACTTGTGGTCTTCTAAGAGCTTGTTTGGTCCGAACAAATGCAGCCCTCATCGCATTTGACTTCCAGGCACCTCGTCGAATGGTATGCATTCATTGTTTTTTCAAATTGTTCAGAAATGACTGAAAAGATGAAATAAAAAATCTTTAAAAAAAAAAACACGTTTGGATATGGCCCATGGTCAGCAGTGGACGTCTTCGGCTGAGATGAGCACGGTTGGACCAGACCAAGGCATACTCAGTTTATAGAATAAAACATGTAATGTCCTACGGGGGGACTAGGGACGCAGGGTGAATCGGGACAACACTTTGAGTGGATTTTAACGAAAAATAATGATGGTATGTTGCAAGCAAGGTTTCAAGGTTGCAAAGTAATGTAGTATACTCAAATTAAATAAAATTGCGTAGTTGTTGCGTACATATACATTAATTCAACTTTAAAGCCCTGTTAAAGTTTGGTCCCGTTCACCCCTGCGTCCCTAATTCGCCCGTTTTACGGTACATAGAAAGAAAATAGAAAGAAAGAAAAAAACATTTATTGGCGCAAGGGGAACAACAATAGACACAACACATTCAAAAAGTTAATAAAAAAATAAGTCAGAAAAAAAACAAATTAGTAAAAAAAAAACCTATGTTAACACAAGAAAAACAAAAGAATTGTTATTGTGTGTCGCACGGCTGCGCCAAAAACCCAGTTCAGCAAAATGTCGAGCAACTGTGCTCTGTACATCAATAAAACTTAGTCCGTCAGTTTTAAATATGAAATGGATTGACATATTTGATTGTTATTTAAAATCAATTAGTTAGTAAGAGAACAATTTCAAAGTTCGACAGTAAAAAAAAATACGTGTCCAATATTTTTTGATGCCGCAATCAGCGCAAAACAAAGATTATTAACTAGCTGCTGCCAGCGGTTGCACCCGCTACAACTTGAAAAATTATCCACGGGAAACATAAAATCGGGAAAAAACTATCTATGTGTTCCAGGCTATAAAACTTCTGTGTACCAAATTTCATCACAAATCATCAGTAGTTTTGCGTGAAAGAGTAACAAAATCCACCACCTACCCCTCCCCCAATACAAACTTCACGTTTATACAATGATTAGTAGGATATAACGGCCCAAACACGTTGCGCGTAGTGGGTACCTTGGCGCGGGGCGCTGTGCGCGTAAGATTTAAAGATAGGAATGTTTGCGACACCCCACGAAAAACGCCGCTCATAGCGAAATAACGCGTACAAACATAAAGGGGCAGGTAAACTTGCTCAATATATTAGTACAGTTCAGATTAGATTACCAAAAAATAGTTGACTTTTTTTTTGTCGTTGTTAGTAAACCCAAAAAAAACCAAAATTGACGAAGATACGTCAGTCGTCCGTCCTTCCTGCCTGCCTTTTTTTTTAGCATATTATAATCTGGGAGGCACTGCAGACTTGTACTGACTAAAATCCGCGGTTGTCCTTCAGTAAGCCTTATTTACTTCCCCAAGGGTCATGATAAATTGTTAGTCCTGCAACCCCGGCAGGCTTTGGCCCTCTGAGAGGGGGCCCCGTCATCTTGCTGATTGCTCATAGAGGCGCGCGTGGAACACGACGCGCCGTCGACCCGGGCATGGTCCATGTAGGGGCGGCGACGTTGCCCTTTTACTCGCTGCCGCATTGCCGCGCCTACGGTGGCCGGAGATCGTCTTGCGTTCCTGTCCTGTCTAGGGTAGGAGGACTCATTTGTTGACTTTACCGGGATAAAAAGAATCTTAGTAAATCAGTATACTCATTCGTCATAACCAGTTAGATGTCTGAAGTCCGGTGTCGCATCTCCTACAGTTGTACGGCTTGGACTTGTTCTTATGTTGTCTGTGATGCGCCGCGGCGTCGTCTGCGGACGGGAACCAGATGCCACAGGGGTTGCAGGCTAGTCTGTGGGGAAGAGGAATTGGTAATTTTAAGTTACCTCTCACTAAAAAAAAGTTGCCCCACATTAGGAATTTCTTCGTGTGTCGTGGGTACGTTTACCAACATATCACTCAACTACACCAACCACCCCAGACACGGAACTTCTATTTGCAAGATCATACACCTCGTTTCTGCGTGGGGATCGAACCCCAAACAATTGCACAGTAGTCGATAGCTCAGCACTGC
Organism: Agrotis ipsilon; assembly: GCA_028554685.1. Classification (NCBI taxonomy): domain Eukaryota; kingdom Metazoa; phylum Arthropoda; class Insecta; order Lepidoptera; family Noctuidae; genus Agrotis; species Agrotis ipsilon. The sequence goes on along the minus strand of JAPNUC010000034.1, from coordinate 67,213 downwards.
GCCAACCGCGCCATCTACAGGGCGAATCTGTAACAACTGAGTTGTGTATGGCTATATCCGAAACTATGAGAGGAAATTATTCAAAAACTTTGATAGAAGTCTCGAGGTCAATTTTGACGAATATTAAAATTTTTTATGATTTTAGACAATAACATTCCTATCTCAATTGAGATTTTAGACAATAAAATTCCCTATCTCAAAAATGCTGAAACAGAGTTCGATTGAAACTTGCAGTATTCACTAAGGTGAAACGATCCCTAGTACAACAAAAAAAACAATTGAAAATCGGTCCACAATTGGCGAAGGTAGTATCGCGTAATTAAACCACGGCAAAAAGTAAAGATGTCATCCAGTAGGCGAAATTAATAAAATGCTCACAAATAAAAAGTACTGAACCAAATTTGTTTGTTGTCGCTGCAAGTATCCGCATCGAACAAAAAAGAATCACAACTAATCGGACCTAAGAAACCTCGGAGTAATCGAATAAAGTACACATATAAAAAAAAAAAAAAAAAAAAACATACCGGACCCGATTGAGAACCTCATCCTTTTTTTGAAGTCGGTAAAAAGCGATAATGGCTGGCAGGAAACGATCCAAATGATTGTGCGAAAAAATCCACACCCTTGTATTATTACCACTATTCGATATAGTGTTGCTAATAACGTCAAAATTCTGGGAAAGTAATTATATACGCGAAAACTTTGCCCGTTCAATAAATCGCAAAAGTTTAACAATTTTTATTTTCGGATTTGAACTTTGTTTCTTATTTCCTGATTTTTGTACGAGTTCGTATATACGATACCGCGGCTCCGATTACATTAGGGGCCACTGAAGGACACGGGATTTTAGTCAGTACGAGTCTGACAGTCCCTCATGCCATTGCCCTGGCCCTGGGTGGGAGGACTATTTGATGACTCTAACAGCCAAAAAAAAGGTTCAAATTTGCTAGGGTACTAAGGAAAAACTCGAGTTGAACTAAAGCACAGAAAGAGCCCACCGGATTGCAAGCTAAAGTGGCAATGGGAAGGCATTATTGCTCGCAGAGAGGATTGGCCGATGGGGTCGAAAAGATGGGGTGCAGAGTGGAGACCACGGACTAGCCAGGGCAGCGTGGCGTCCACCAACAAGGTGACAGACGATTTATGAAGTCGCCGGAAGACGCGGATGCAGGTCGCTTCCAAACCGTACATGTGGAGATATAAAGGGGAAGGCCTATGTTCAGCAGGGACGTCCTATGGGCTGAGATGATGATGATGACTAAGTTAAGTACTTACTTTTTTTTTTCGTGGTAAAAATCATCAATGAGTTCCTCCCACACCGGGCAGGGCGGGAGGGCTGTCAGACTTGTACTGCCTAAAATCCCGGTGTCATTCATAGCCCTTTATGTTCCGGGGTCACGGTAAGAACTAAGTCCCGCGACCCAGGCAGCTTGCCCCGCGTAATCCTGCTGACGCTCCTGGAGGCGCGCGTTGGAACACGACGCGCCGTCGACCCGGGCTGCGTCCATGGTCGGACAGCGAGTTACCCATTACTCGCGATCCGCAAATAAATTAGCTAGGGACTAAGTAATACTACTTGCGGACTAGTAATCCAACAGGATGCGATCTCAGCGGCTGCTATTAGCCTGCGAAGTCTTGCTGGCTTGTCCACATACGGTACACTGAACACACGCGGCGGTGACGGAGGTCAGCTGGGTGATACTCGGTGATTTGGAAGATTGGTCGCGACCGGGATGATCTTAGGTGGACGACTCGGGGGGTCGGCGGTGTGATGAAGAGTTGATGATGTTCTTGTTGTTAGTCGTTGAGAAAAGTTTTTTTTTTGCGATATAATAATTATAATTTCCACAACATCACACAAACGCCATCTAGTTCCAAGCTAAGCAGAGATGGATCGTGGGACATACTTATATATTTCTAAATACATACATATATAGATAAATTAACCCAGACACAGAACAAATGATCGTGCTCATCACAACACACATTGTCCTGGTGGGAATCGAAACCCACCGACCCCGGCATAAGCAGTCAGGGGTCACAACCTATAGACCAAACAGGCGTTTTTTGTTATCGTTTTAATCATCAAATGAGTCCTCCACCCCCATACTGTAAAGACTTGTACCACTAAATTCCACGGGTGTCCTCAATAGACCTTGGTCCGGGTCACGTTTGATGGAATAAGTCCGCGGCCCCGGCAGGCTTGGCCCTCTGAGAGCCGTCATTTGTGACGCTCTTTGAGGCGCGCCAGTGGAAACGACGTGGCCGTCGACCGGCATGGTCCATGGTTCGGACAGCGAGTTGCCATTTTAATCGCTTGTCCCCCCCCTGCATGCCCGCGCTCGGTGGACGGAGATCGTCTTGCGGACGTCCGACGCCGTGGAAGTTGTACCACGGCGGTGGGCGGAGGGAGGACGATGTCTCTCTCTCTCGCGGCCCGCCTCCTCCTTCACAGCATGACTGCTTCGCAGAAGGAGGCGACACCCGCTTCCCACTCCGTCTCCGCCGCGCAGTATGGCCGCAACCATGCGGGGAGCGATAGGTCTCCGCCTAAAAGTGAGGACTTTTACAAATTTTACTCCAAAATTTTTACCTGTTTCTATTCTTACAAATCATTTTATAAAGTCGTCTTTCGCTAGTAGTATCAGAAATGCCTATTTGCACTTGAGAATTTGAACTATTTCACTACTTAAAGGTTTTAAATGCTTTCTCTCTGTTACAGGTGCACACTCTAATATATACCTTATTACAATGACATACGAGACATATTCTATTGCGATATTATAATTACATAAAATGTACTACTTGACTCTCTTGACTGGCGTTGTCCAACTTGACTGGTTCCTTATCTCTGGTTGCGCTTCAAAAGCGAGTTCGTCAGCAATCTGAGTTGTCTTCATTCTGAAACAATTGGCTATATTACTAAAAAATCTAGAGTTTTTGAGCACCGCTGAAATGATGAATGGGACCTTCGCTAATGACATAGCATTATCGTCCTCGCCCATTTAGTTGTGGAATATATAAAGGGCCTTGATCCTAATAATGCATCGTTTTAGAATTCCTATACCATCGTTCGAATTCAAAATAAAAGTAAGGTCACGGTCGCCTCTTACTACGATTCGTTTATTTTGACCGTGGTTACGATACTTTCTTTACATTTTTCGAATGTTTTTTGAAATATTGGATTACATTGGTACAGATTCTACGACTATTCCACTTAGCGACACCTGTAATAGTACAGTATGATCTAAGTGCGGTAATTTGGCATATTACAGCCTGAAGCGATATTGCAGCCCGAGCCGTAGGGCGAGGGCTATAAGAAGCAGAGGGCTGCAATTATCTAACCGCACGTATGTCATACGACTTTTTAATAACACATTAGTGAGGAAATAATAAAATAGGACATTCATCCATTACTCGAGATGTTCTAATAATACAAGACGGGAAAAGAAAAAGCGCGCGGAATAATTTTTTACTTCACAAATTAGGCGATGCGCGCATGCAAAGCCACAAAAATAGCCACATTACTAATAAAGTAAATTTATACTTTTGTATTTTTGTTAAGGAAAATGGTTATAATTAGTGTCCAAATCTTTCCTGAGATTAGCACGCCCAAACAAACAAACTTCATCAGTTTATGTTATTAGATAAATGTAATTAATTATCAATCTATAATTAAATATTTTAAGAATACCTTGCTCTCCCCTTCTTCAAATATTGAACTTGGTAGATGGTTTTGGTATTTCGATCCTAAATAACGACAATAATAGATGATAAATCGAGATTTTTAAAAATCGGTGGGAAAGGGAAAGAGCTATACAAGCCCATCGAGCGCCTCCGTTCCGACAGCTGAACTACGACGGCTTTAATACTCCATGTAAGGCCGCTCACCGAGAGCATTCACCTGTAAGGAACATAAAATGCGCAATTGATCGCGATTTTCTTCGAATGTTTTCGAATCGTACGTTACATTACAGGTGAATGCTCGCGTGAGGGGAGCGCCCTAGTGCCAACACCTGGATTTTTAGCAAAACACCGTTGTAATACCATGGAACGACCGCAAGTTGCAGTATAAAGGAATCCTACCTTCCACGACCTGAGGGATACATAAATCGCCTTAGAGTTCTCCTATGCGAGTGACCCCCCTGGGCTGAGTGGGCCGCGCTTCGTTAAGCGCGGGAAACGAGTCCGTCTCCTGTTAGAATCTGTTCTCCAAGCTGTGAGAAAGAAAAATAAGGAGAATATAATGTTTAATCAAGTGTAATGGCGCGAGATTACGTATTGCGCGATGCGTTCAACTACAAGTGAAAATCATCCTTACCACTAACGACATATGACATAAAAAGTGCGGATATCTACGAGGTAAAAACACGCTCGCCACGCGACCGTAAGTCAGTCGAATGCCATCATTATATCGTAGTAGCAAGGGACGCTTTTCAATTTTAGTTAGTAGAAAACTGGCAAAATGAACGCGTCGTGGGGAAGCTCCCCGCATCTCATCAAATGATTCCTCCCACTCGGACGGGACGGGAGGAGACTGTCCTGACTTGTATTGACTAAACTCACGTGTCCTTCAATAGCCCTTTACGTTCTGGGGTCACGGTTACCTCATAAGAAAATCTAGCACCAGCACATGCGTTCTAATGCAACTTTTTTTTTCTTTTGCGTGTTAAAGTCTAAATAAGGTCAACCACCCCAGGCAATGCGGGCATTACAGGGCCGGGAAGGGACTGTTCAGACTTGTATGACTAAAAATCCACGGTGTCCTTCATAATAGCTATTTATATTCCCGGGATCACGGTAATGGAAATAAGTCCCGCGACCAAGCGTCCCCGTAACCCTGGCAGGCGATTGGCCCGCCGTTCGCCCGGGTATCCATCGATCGGACGTCGAGTCAAAAAAACCCCCCCCCATTACTCGCCACAATGAGGTACTTGGTCAAAAATTTATGCAATGGACTCGCGTGACTTCCCCGTACTTTCAACTCCGGCTCCCTCTTGATTTGGACTTTTAGGATTTATCTTCTTCTGCTTCGACAGAGGTTCTCCATCAGAGTCCTCGTTCACATACACCGGTTCCGTCAGGGACGAGTATGATTCCCAGCATCGGGCGCTAGAAACTATTAAAGTATTTTTTTTTTATTTACTGGACAATCTATAATTTTACTATATACCTTTTTTTATCATGGTTTACAATCATTAATGAGTCCTCTTCCCCAGGTCGCCGGGTAGGGCGGGAGGACTGTCGACTTGTATTGACTAAAATCCACGGTGTCCTTCAATAGCCCTTTATGTTTCTGATGGTCACGGGTAATAAGAAATAAGTTCCCGCGAGAGCGGGGGCCCCGCCCGGGCGATCTTCCCTCTCTATCCGACACTGGTACCTCCCGAAAACTTCAATGTCCGGTTTAGGACCTGCTTCATCCAGAGGTCCGGATTGCCGTGCGTGATGTCTCTCCAGCCTTATTTATAATTCAGAGTTGATGAGGAAATGCGTTAATCTCAGTCAATGCTGTCCATTATCGAGGGTACCTACCTATGGTACTACTTGGACTTTCACCCGTTTTATGTCTTGTGATGGGACTGTAGCACCCTCACTATTTTTTAGTTACTAGATTTTATTTTGTCTTTTACACAGTTTTTAAAAGTGCCGGTTATGGCTAGTTGAAATAACGTTTAATTGATTGAGGAGGAAAACAAAAAAACGCTACCCAAAATAAAACTGTCAATAATTACAGCTCCTCGAGGCATGGACTGTGGAGGTAGATCTTCCGCGCATGCCTCAACCTCGTCCTTCTATGGTCGCCGGCACATTCAAGAACTCGTAGAATAGGAAATTAAGTCACCTTGTCCACGCACCAACTCAACAAATAGAGGCGGCATATTATCATCTTGATGTACCTGAAGAACAAAAAATAATGCTTTGAGGGCCTTATATTGTTATAAAATCAAAATTTCCATAACGTACTATTCATATATACGAGTTTAACGAACATCACTGAAAGAACCAGTTGCTTTAAAAAATTAGTTCCTTATTTGTATACAGACGCGCTTTTCCCTTTTTTCCTTGAAACTGTCAATTTGAAAGTGTCAAACTTCCCGTTTCCGTGTCATTTACTGGAACAACTCGTGCTTAAGGGTACTGTACGGTTACGTCATACAAAACCTGTATGTACAATATCATATTTCATTTGGACACTGATCAATACGTCGGGTATTATCGGGCACGTTTCGGCCTTTTGGGCGGATAGGCCTTATTCCTCCAAACTGGGATGAAGATGGGATTGTACTGAATAAATCCCATGGTGATGATCCTTTAATAGGACTTTAGTCCAGGGGGTCAACGGTTTACCGATAGACGTCCCGCGACTCTTGGCAAATGGTGAGGGCCTGTGACCCGCAGTGGAAACAATGTCGTGATTATGTATGACATAGTCCGACACTTGGTCGGGCAAGACTGTTCCCACCAAGTATACAGACTACAATTTGTGTCTTTGAACTTTTAGTCCCTTACAAACTTTATTTATCTACACCCAGAGTTATTTATAAAGGAACTAACTGTCCCCCACGTTTTGCGGGGCAAAATTCTCCCAAGGAAATCTAGTGGATGAAATCTATACTAAATCTTTAACATTTTTAATCGGAAGTAATATGAAAATGCCGCGTTATTGAATTCGTTTAGCCATGATTCACCTGGCCTGGGAGCACCATAGACAAGGCTAGTTTTTTTTGCACTTACATTAAACGCTAGCATGAGTCCAAGGCTTTACTTAGACATAAGTCATAATTAGATTGTAATGAGTTGTTAATAGTAGACTAAAAGAATTATATGACTTAAATACTGTGCTAGGATCGTATTGGTATTTTATAGCATTAGGATGTCTTTTAGAACTAGTTAAACTTCTTATTTGAGAAAGTTCATCTATTTGTTTGCCAACATACAAAAAAAAAATTTTGAAGCGTTTATTTGGTTCAAAATAAGATTGGGAAAGTAGAGTTTCTGGTTCCAAATGGTTTATATAAAAACAGATTCATAGTGATGCATTATTTTGTTATAATACCTCAATTTGAACACAATCGCGGACTTTTTGCCTCAATTTCAACATCAGTGTCATGCCAATCGAAAACGTTCTGGAGTATTGGCAGTTTGTGCCGGCACCGGGACTCAACCACAGGCGACATGCTATGTATTATCTCTAAATCGACTCTGTCCTTTTTAGAGTCATTTGCGATGTCCTTCCATTTTCGACATTGTAGCTTTCTATGACATTGTAAACAACTATGACGACGATGCCGCTTTTCCGCCATTAGAAATGATACCATAAACGAAAAATGTGACAATCACTGCTAAAAATCAATTTTAAAAAAAAGTAGTATGATCTGATAAAAATCGATAAACTGCATTGTTTGGTGAATTTCTTTAACAATGAAAACCCCGCTTTTGTTAAAGACTCTCAACCTTCCAGATTTAATCTAACAACAATTTGAGCAAACCTTGAGTTCTTATCTAAAATACTAGATTATTCGCGTCTTAGAAATAGAAATGAGTGTCACCAAGGCTCGTGACACTCATTTTAGATATGGTATTTAGTTTTACAATACGCATTAAAACAGGAGTTCTTTCTGCGATTGTAATCTCTGGCTCCGTCTGCGATCCTCGTGAACAAAATGAAAATAAACTGATACCATCTTAGTCAGATTATTTAAATTGACACCACTATTTGCTTCACCAAAAAAAAAAAACTCTCATGTCTTATGATCTCTAAACTAACATGGTCTGGGGTGGCTTTCAATGTTGCAATGTTTTGCTGGGGTGTTTATTTTCGCTGAATTTTGCAGAAAGAAAAGTGCTAAAAATAACTGTGTTTCTACGCTATTCCAATCAAGAAAGTGTCGGTGTAGCCGATTCCACGTTTTTCAGTGTAATTCTATCTTGTAAGTATGCGTTTTTCAACTGAAAATACGTCGGTTTGTATAACCTGCCGATTTGAATGGTGTAACCGCCTTTCGGGTCGCACCACTTTTTTCTTGTACTGACTGATTATTTTAAATTTCTTTCAATGTGATGGTAGGTATTTCAAGAAAATGGTGGACCTACTACAGGTATTTCTGTTGCTAAAATATTTTTTTATATACAATGTGTCATAACGCGGCCTCTTTTTTGGGATTTATTAAAACTCTTTCTGTTCGACCCCCACTGAGTTGAATTTGGTCGCCCCCTAATATGTCATTATTTTGGAAATGTCTGACTCAAAATTCTTGCTAATAACAATATCTTAACAACATTATTAACTACAATTAATTTTGGCAACTCAAATTGCAGTGATATTTCAAATTAAGCTTGGTAAAAATTGGGAAAAAGGAAGAAAAACTTAGAAGAAAGTTCAAAAACTTGAACTTGAAAACTAGGTTATATTTTGAAACCTTCAGTAGTGCCAAAATCGTCGTCCTTGGGACACTATAAGAAACCTCTCATCAATTTTCCTATACATATAATGCCAATGAAAAAAAATTGTCTAGTTAATTTGCAGGCAGTTAGGTCAATATCTACTGCTTGTATTCAACTGTTATCCACCTTCCTTCAGGAGTTGGGTACAGCTATTTGTACACTAATATTATCAGAACGAAATATTTCATTAATCATGCATAGAATGGGCTCCGAACTCATCATCAATCCTTCCTGCCCTTATCTAATTTACTTGTGGTCGGCCCGCAACACGTTTTTTTTTTCCATTCTCCCCTATCAGACTTTCACAGTATCTTACTACTTGTCATTCATATCATTCCCTTACACAATTCATCCATCTTTTTCTTTGGCCTCCCCCTTCCTCTCCGTCACATCAACATAATGGCTCCGGGGACGATATTTAAAACCTAAAATCTTTCACCAGTTTTGAACGGCTGCTTTGGTATGAGTGACATAGAGAATAACGAGGAGGGTGACTGACGAATCCACTGGCAAAAGATCGGTTGTAACATAAAACCTTAGCAGGTACCCTACACGTTTTCAAAAAATTAGTGCAACCTCAGCTCCATACATAATATCCACAGCTAAACCATAAATAATATTACACAACTAAGACCAAGGCCATCTAGTCCCAAGCTAAGCAGAGCGTGTGTTAATGGTACTAGACACTGATAAATACACTTGTATATTTCTAAATACATACATATTAGAGATGAATTACACCCAGACCGAACAAATGATCATGCTCATGACACAAACATTTGTCCCGGTGGAATCGAGCCCACAACTATAGCAAGTCAGGTCACTACCACAAAATCACAGCTAGATTTAGAAACACTGGATTGTTTTGGCATCAACCATTTTAATTGTTGTACAGTTCCTGGTCAGGTGTAAGCCCTGGCCTTTTGTTTTTACCTTGGGAAATCCTTATGGAACTTCCCGCCTCCTTATGCAAGACAGAGGGCAGTAAGACCCTGACTCACTTAAACACATGGTGTCTAAGGTCGCCTAATTTAAGTTGCCATTCAATTGGCTCCTGGAAGTTATGAATCGAGCTTCACGATAACTGAACAATGCTTCACTGACTGGACAGGTCACTCAAAATTTGTATGGTTTCTATTATTCAAAGACCATCTCAGCGCAAACCTGCAGGTCATCGCGTGATTTAAACAAATTTAATGTCTGGACTTTTAAAAAGAACGATGACATCTGAGTTTGGTTTCGGAGGTTTCTTCTCAGAGGAGTCAGGTACGAACACCGGCCTCATCTAGTTAGAAAAAAAAGTGTTTTTTGACTTTTAAAAGTGTTTGCGAAAACCTATTTGCAAAATAATATCATTTATCATCATTGTATCATTTAATAGGGGTATTTTAACTCAAAAAAAAAAATATAGTACGAAATATAAGATTATTAAAAATTAGTAGAACCGGATTTTTTTTTTGTCCATAAACCCAAAGTTTGACGAAGATAACACGCTTCTAAAAATCACAAATTGATTTAAAATAACAAAAAAGAACGTGCCCATTATTTTTTCAATATTAGTTACTGACAGACTAAATAGATTTTTTTCAATTTATTTAGGCAGTAAAATACCGTAAGGTGCCAATCAGCGCTTGTGTCTGGGCTCTGGTCCTGTGGCTGGTATTTTATAAAATGCCTGGAAACTTTTAAGATGAACCCCACTTTCCCCAATTTTCAACTTTCCTCAATAATGCTCGTCTATTTACCTGCCAAGCAATTTAGGTGGTCACGCGCTGTCCGACCATGGACCATGCCCCGGAGTCGAACGCAAACGTGGTTCCACGCAGCGCCTCAAGACGTCAGCGAAATGACGGAGGAGAGCAGAATGAACCCCTCTGAGAGGGGACCTCCCTCTCAGAGGGCCGCTAGGGAGTGGTCAATGTGGATTTTAATACAGTACAAGTCTGACAGTCCCTCCCGCCCTGCCCTGGGTTGGAAGGACTCATTGTGATGACGTTATCACAATAAAAAAATCAATTTGTGTACAAACACTTTAAAGTTATATGTATTTGTTTTTTGTAGTGGAGAGAAGGCAACATGATAAAAGTCAGGCAACATTTTTTCTAAGTTTTAAGATAAGGAGGGCACGGTTTGTGCAGTGCTGAGTGATTGGACGGCTGCGCTGCTTGTCCGCGGGGTCGAACCCTCACGGAGCAAATATTGGTATGATCTACAATAGTTGTTTCGGGTCTGGGTGTTTTGTGTATGTGAGTTTATGTGTTTTGTAAACGCACCCACGATACAGGAGAAATTCTAATCTGGGACCATTGTCGATTATTACTACTATAGAGACGACACACGTATCACCACTGTGCCCATCCAGGATGAGACAACAACGCGCACAATTTCATTCAGTTGTTTGACAGCTCTGTGGAGTCTCGAGGGGCGCACACTCATCCTGTAAATAAAAAAAGATGGGACACATGGGTATTCGTGGTCTCTATACGTAGTAGTAATAGCTCAATGAATCATCAGCAGCTTCCTGCCCCTATCCAGGTTACTACTTGGGGTCGGCGCACCGGATTTTTCTACTATCCATTCCCTCCCCCTATCAAATGTCATCACCGAGGTGCGATTTGTAGTGGGCGTTCATTATTCAGTCATATCATCCCTTACACAATCCCCCATCTTTTTCTTTGCCCTTCCCTTCCTCTCGCATCCATCAACATTCATACATCATCACCGCGTAGTCACATGATGTCCATCCCCATCCCTTCCTCATCACACAATGGCATAACCAAGACAAACGACGTCCGTTCATTTTTTCGGTAACAGGGTGCTACTTTCAACTTCCTCTTATAAACGTATCTAAATAGCTCATGAATTGGAATCAAATATGTTTGCTAATCTGAATGGACTGGATCATCATAAAATTTCCATAAATATACTGTCCTTTTTTTGAGTGAAACAAGTAAAAACATTCATCTATAAATTACCCACTCCTTTCACAATCTTAACCCAGACGAAATAAGAGAAAAACCTTGAATACCTAAATACATGTTTTATAAACATAGATTGTATAATCACATATACATGGCAGTCAATGTAGGGATATAAATTCCTCGGGAACTATTGCACAATGGTTTACAAACATTGGCAAAATACTTACAAAACATTGCAAAAACTTACACAATACAGTGACTGGCACTGTGGTCTAGTGGTTAGTGACCCGCAATGCTAGGCCATTTTTTTTTTTTTTTTTTTTTTTGGATCGGGGGTTTGTCAATTCATCCAGGACAAAGTTGTGAATGAGCACGGTCATTTGTTCTGTGTCTGGGTGTAATGTATCTCAAATGAATATTTAGACATTATAAGTAGTTATCAGTTGTCTAGTACTTCATAATCCAGTCTGCTAGCTGGGGACTGATTGGCGTTGGTGATAGTTCTGTAATATTATATTAATTACTTTTATAAACTACGCCATCTCCCAAGGGGGGGCAGAAAGCAGAGCGCAACACCTCATCTGCCTGCCTTTTCCCAACTATATTGTGGTTGCTTTCCAGTCGAACCAGTGCAGCTGAATATCAGTATTACATGGAAGCGACTGGATTCGTGCAAACGATCACAGACGACCGGTTCATCATGAACGTTTCGTCGACAGGACGATTCACTTATGGTCGTTTCACCAAGAGACCTTTCACCTTTGGACTTGCCGATAGACGATCGTTTCATCAATAGACTCTTCAACAAAGACGTTTGACGACACGACGGTTACTATAGCTCTTAAATTCTTTTTAACTTATCATCTCATCATCAAAAGTCCGTTGGTGAAAGAGTCTATTGATGTTGAACCGGATATAAACGAATCGGTCCTATCGGCGAAATAGTCATTAGGTGAAAGGTTCTATCGATGAACCGGGAATAAATGAATCGTCGTATCGGCGAAAAGTCTTTACCCAGATTTTAGTTTAAGTCGGGAACAAGACTTATTAATGAATTTTAACCATGATAAAAAAAAATGCAAAATTTAGTCGTCCTACAAAAAAAGGTTTGTAATAACCCAACCAGTTTGTTTTTTAAATTTTATCGTTTTGGCACCCACACCTCCCTTCAAAGTGCGCAATATTTCGTTATAAGGAAAATCGACACGAGTACGAGTATTAAATTCGCTTACTAACGTGTGTTTTGTCCAGGTACGGACAACGACACTCTGTGTTGTGGTTGATTTTACAGAAACAAAACACGTTTATGAGGTTGGAAATTATAGTCCCCTTATATTTTCGACCATCACGCCTTAATATAAAAATAATCGTTCAAAAACAAAAATCCGTTTAGAAAAAAAAAAAAAAAAAATTGTTAAAAAGAAAACTTAAAAAAAATCGTGTTCTGTTGTACAAAAAAAAATATATAAAAAAAAAAGTTTCCAAGTTATAAACTAATATGTTGTTCAGTTTTTTGTTTAATATTTTAAAACATAACTTTTCACTGTTATGTTTAAATCTTCAGTAAGCATTTCTTCCATCTTCATAGTATTTATGTATTAATTATAATAAATCTATATAAGTATACATTAGTTTATACATAACTAGCGGCCCGTCCGGCTTCCGCACGGGTGGAGGAGGACCCGGTCTAAAATTGAGATTTAACTTCCTATCTCTCAAGTTGGATCGAACGGCCCATGCGTGGCGAATTTTATTTATAATCGGTAAGCGGTTTAGGAGTCCATGAGGACAAAAAACATTTGTGACCGAGCTTATTATATTAAGATTAACATAGTCTTACAACCCAGTTTCTTTAGAAGAGTGGTAGCCATCTTCAGGACATGTGTTATAGAAAACAGGGTATGGGACTGTTAACATTAAACCGTGACCCTGGAGCATAAAGGGCAATTGAATGCACACCGTGGATTAAGTCAGACTGTGGTAAATTCCTATCGCCCGATAGAATAACCTCAAAAAACGGCTTTGTAAAAAAGGCATGACAAGCAATTGATCCAAGGACCTTCACAACCCAGGAAACTGTGTACAATAAAAACCCAGTTATGGGTAATGGAGGATCGATAGTTAGTCGCTCATATGTAAAATACTGGATATTCAGCTGTGCTCTGGTTCGCTGGGAAGCAGACCACAATTAGAGTTGGGAAAAGGCAGCAGATGATAGTCTATTTATAAGAAATAAATTAGTTTAGTACATGAGCAGTGGTGGCTCATAGCATGAGCCCTGACTTACGAGTGGTAAGGTCGTGTTTCGAACCCACCATGGCGATTACATTTGTGTATTTATTTCATCACCACTGCTCTCAAAAACGGGGAAGGAAAAAACCCTCGTGGAAGGAAACCGGCAGGTCCAAAAAAACTAGAACCATCAAGTCGAAAGACATGTGACATCTACCACCCGCACTGGGCCCGCGTGTGGAGTATGGGCCCGCTCCCTCCGCAAAGAGAAGGAGGCCTGTTCCCAGCAGTTGGAACATTTAATGTAGAGGATGATGAGACATTTATGGTTAAGTCAATTGCCCCCATCCACAACCTGACTCAGCTATTGATGAACAGTTTTATAACAGTAAAACTGGTGGTGGAATACACGACCTCTTTTGTTTAGCAAGTCGGTAATACAACTCAGGCGAGATTGCTGATGAAGTAATTCGACCGTTTCACCTACAAGTGAAAAATCATCCTTACGACTACGAACATATGACATAAAACGTGCGGTACATGAAAAAACAAAACAAAAACACGCTCGCCACGACGACGTAAGTCAGTCGAATTGGCATCGTTGAACTACATTTTAACTAAACGCTTGTAAATCCAAAAGGTGTTAGATATTTACACACGGCTACACATCACCCTATACAAACCATTTTGGGTCTGGTCTCAGCTTTGTACGATTTTTCACACAATAAACGGTCCTATATGGTTTGTATATGCTTGATTGTAGCCGTGTGTACCCTAATCCGTACACCCACCTACCGTCAGTAACACCCGTTCAGGACTTTGGTCGTATGCTGCGTTCCCGCAGATGAGCTTCCGCCCCTTAGACTCTCCGACCACCGTAGGCGCGGGCATCAGACAGCGAGTAAAGGGCAACTCGCTGTCCGAAACCATGGAATGCCCGGGTCGACGGCGCGTCGTTTTCCATCCACGCGCGCCTCAACGACGGCAGCAAAATGCGGGGCCCCCTCACCAAGGGCCCAGCCTGCGGGGTCGCGGGACTTATTTCCTTCCATCACCGTGACCCCGGAACATAAGAGGGCTATTGAAGGACACCTGTGGATTTTAGTCAGTACAAGTCTGACATTAGGGGTGTGAGGACTAATTTGATGATTTTACACGCAAAAAAAAGGCTTGCGTTTCCACTGAGGCGAGGGGAGAGCAATTCACCCAATCACATAGCTTGAGTATAGAATAGATATGTTATTTCAAAAGCCATGTGATTGGGGAAATCGCCTGCTCCGCTCCGCCTCAGTGGAAACGCAGCCCTAAGCGATGAGAGGAGCGGCGTGGGGGCGGCGCGAATAGGACGTTAGTTACTTTGTAACGATACGAATCGCTATTGGCCTGTGCCTCGTGGGCGGACTGCTCGCCGCCCTCGCTTAGTAACTTTTTCGTTGGGTACTTACTGCATGACCGTTTAACGTAGGTGCAGGGTTCAATGCCAACGGCACTGTATTGAGGAGTTAATTAATCTACTCTAAGTGAAAGTCTGGGTTCGAATCTCAGATGGCAGACTACAGTAGACTCGGTGTTTGAGACGAGTAAGTAATGGGTAACTCGTCGTCCGCTCAGGGACTAGGCCCGAGTCGATACGACCGCGTAGTGTTAAATTTCGCTCCTCAAAGGAGCTGTCAAAAAATGACGGGGACTACCATAGGGATAAAACAACCACCGGGGGTGGTCGCGTGATGTATTAAGAGAACACGTGGTCCTAGAAAGATCTTCTTCTTAAAAAAAAACGTTGTCCCACCTAGGAATTTCTCCTGGGTTTTTAATCGTGGGTACGTTTACAAACATATAAACTACATACACAAAACAACCAGACCCAAAACAAACTATGTAGATCACACACTATTTGACTGTGAGGGGGATCGAATCCGCGATACTCTGCACAGCGGTTCCAATCGCTTACTTAGCCACTGCGGTAACCGTTTTCGTCTAACAAAATTTTAATATGGGTATTGTTTACCATTTTTTTTTTATCAAATATGGTATTTTGAAAAGTTAAGCCTGAGATTAGCATGTTCAACCAGGCATGTGGGTGGCGAGTAGATGGGCGGCGAATCGCGGTGTCGACCATGGACCATAACCGGGTCGACGGCGCGTTGTGTTTCCACGCGCGCATCACCTCTCCTAGAAGGGGCAACGTGAAAAAAAAAAAAGCGTGATCGCGGGACTTAATCGAATTACCGTTATCCCGGACGTAAAAAGGCTATTGAAGGAGATACCAAGATTTTTTAGCATAAACTAGTCTGACATTGCCTTCCCGCCCGTTCCATGGGTTGGAGTACTCCTTTGATTTATTACCACGTTAAAAGGCTTGGATATTATATGTTAAAAGTAATAGTTTTTAGTATAATTTATTTATGTTGTTCAGAAAATGTGGTGTAAGTGTAATTTAGTTTAGCTTGTAAAGAAGTTAAAAGTGAAGTGGTAAGCAGACCCCGTTACGAAAAACTCGAACAAGAATGTTTCAAAACGATCAAACACCGGCTTTGGATCTACTACCAGCAATTTTGGTAAGTAACATCTTTTTAAAAACCTTATTTTGTTGATATAAGAGTAATTTGAAGTATACAATGTAGGGAACCAACGACGAGATATTACTAGACTCCGCATGCACGATCTAAGAAGCAAAAACTATTCTGTCACTCGCTGCGGTACTACGTAAAGGCGAGGGGAAGGGGGTACGCGTTTGAGTGGCTTAAATCAGAGGTCTGTTTCGGTCCTCAGGTAATTTTTTACAGGGTTGTTTACAGCTCACAGGAGTGGTCGAATAAGACGATAAAAAAACTTTTTTGCCTAATGTGGTTTGACAAGACATCTGATCGCCTGTTGTTAGAGTCTAGTAATATCTCGTCGTTGGGGCAATCGAGTGTAGGACGCCTGCGACAAGATGGGGAGATGATTGCAAGAAGGTGGCTGGCAGTGATGGATGCGGACTGACCCAAAGACCGGGGAGGAGTGTGGCGCTCTTGTTGGGAGGCTTACATATTAACAGTTGGAAAGGGCAATAGACTGGTAAAATAGAATACCTACTTTCTTGGAAAGCTGAGATTGATACTACTACGTAATTCAATATGCGCAGTAAATGTAAAATTTTCCATGACGTAGTATAAAAACAGATGACTCATACATGCAAACATTTCATACACATATTTGTGTGTATGAGTTACGTTTGTTTGTAGAATTAGTGACGCAGCGGGTAATCAATACAGCGGTATACAAGTTCGATTACTGTCTTGAGGAAAATGATTTTTTTTTTTTTGTTCGTAATGTTTCTTTGGTATAATCGGCGACTATTGAACGTAGGGATTTCCGGCCACCTTAGGCGGGGACGAGTAATGGGTGACTCGCTGTCTGATCATGGACCATGCCCGGGTCGACGGCGCCCCCCTTAGAGGGCCTAAGCATGCCGGGGTCGCGGGACTAACGAGCTAACGTGACTCCGGAGCGTAAAGGGCTATACCACGTAAAAAAAAAAGACCCAAGTAGTCAACGATTATAACAGTGAAACACTTTTTTTTAAGTGATAAAATCATCAAATGAGTCTTCCCACCCCGGGCAGGGCGGGAGGGACTGTCAGACTTGTACTGACTAAAATCCACGGTGTCCTTTAATAGCCCTTTATGTTCCGGGGTCACGGTGATGGAATGAGTCCCGCGACCCCGGCAGGCTTTGGCTCTCTGAGAGGGGGCCCCGTCATTATGCTGACGCTCTTTGAGGCGCGCGTGGAACACGACGCGCCGTCGACCCGGGCATGGTCCATGGTCGGACAGCGAGTTGCCCTTTACTCGCCGCCCGCATACCCGCGCCTACGGTGGCCGGAGATTGTCTTGCGAGTAATTTTGTGGCTCCGTTACTTATTTATCTAATCTAATATGAGATCACATACTACATAGTTGATATCCTTCAGATAAAATATAAGTCAAGTAGCAATATATTAGTCGATTTATTGATAATAATGTCAACAATACAATATTATTGTTTATATTGCTAAGCTATATTTCGCATACAAGGTCACCTCAACAGGGGTGCTAAGACAGGAAACCTCCACTTGCGCCCGTGGACTGGAGTTCCCTCTTGGATAAGTCCGGGGGGAAGACTAGTTTTTCGGGCCAGTGCACCCTGGGATGCGGGCAAAAACTCTCCCTTAGGCCACTGTGTGCCTAAGAGGTCTCTTTGCCCGTATGCGAATAGTCTGTCGTGTGGACGCTCCAACGCGTGTCCCTCTGATCAGCAGAGGGCACAGCGGCGGAGCGGGCTTGCGGACGGTGAGTAATGGGTAGCTCGCCGTCCGACCGAGGACCACGCCCGGGTCGGTGGCGCGTCGTGTTTCGCGCCAAATGCCTGCTGGGGTCGCGGGTTTTTTCTTAACCCAGGATACCGCGGCCCCGGAACGTAAAGGGCATCCGAAGGAACACGTGTGGATTTTAGTCAGTAAGTGTCTGACAGTGTAGCCGCCCCACCCAGGGCGGGAGGACTCATTCGATGATATTACCACCTAAAAAAAAAGTCACCTCAACAAAATTATGTACATTCAACAAAATAGTTACGTATGCATATGGTTCTTTTTGAACGTTTGGGAAAGGAAGGAATGAGCAAAAATGTACGCCCACAATTTGTCTATAGTCATCGCCAAATAAGTCTGGAATACAAGTCATTGATCCCAATAATGCATCGTTCTAATTTCAAAATACCATCGTTCGAATTTCAAAATAAAACATAAGGTCAATGTCGCTTCAGCACGATACGTTTGTTGTGATCGTGTTACGACACTTTCTTTACATTTTTTCGAATGGTTTTGAAGTATTGGAATACATTGGTACTAGATATGGGCGCCGCGCCGGCGTGGCGCCGCCGTGTGCCCTCCGCACGCCGCCGCCGCCGCCGACATTCACCGCGCGGCGTGAGTGGCGTAAAGACGTGTATTTGTTTTCGTGATTGACTCATCCAAAATTACTGAATTAATATCCCGATAATCATTGGTGAATAGTTTCGGGGATATAACATCCCCCTGCGCAGCAGGATATGTCTAGACTGTTGGTTCTGTACTTAGACATGAGTGTCTAAATCGTGGCGTCATACAAACATTGAGTCGATGTACCGCCAGTCCACTTGACATCGCTGCAGTGATTGTAGAACCAGGTTTCAAAAGAGTCAAAGGTCTTTTCTTAATCATCAAATGTTAAGCACAGGGGCTCCGCGGTCGACGCCCATGGCGTCGGACGTCGGCAGACGACCTCTAGCCACCGTAGGCGCGGGCGCGCGGACAGCGAGTAAAGGGCAACTCGCTGTCCGACCATGGACCGGGTCCGGACCATGTCCGGGTCGACGGCGCGTCATGTTCCACGCGCGCCTCAAGGAGCGTCAACATAATGATGGGGCCCTCTCAGAGGGCCAAAGCCTGCTGGGGTCGCGTTACTTATGTCATAACTATGACTCCGGAACGCAAAGGGCTATTGAAGGACACCGTGGATTTTAGGCAGTACAAGTCTGAAAATCATCAAATGAGTCCCCCCACCCCGAGCTGGGCGGGAGGACTCATTTGATGATTTTACCACGATAAAAAAAAAGTACAGGGTCTGAATAAGCAGACCCTGTACCTATGCTGCTTCGGACTTCTGTATATTTTATACAGAAGTCCGAAGAGCAAAGAGGCAAGTTTGCCTCACTGTGTGGATGTGGACTATGATGCTTAATCCTCCGCGAAACCCAGACTGCTTCGGAGGCTGAAACTGGTCAAGTCTTCTTGCGAGGCGGTTTGTGATGACCCTCGAAAACAGTTTATACACGTGGATCACGACTTAAGGAGTGATATGAGACGATAGATGTTCAATAGGGTTTTGCCACCCTTCTTGAAAAAGAGGACCACATCACTCCTGTTCCACGCCTTTGGAGTTTTCCCAGTGTCTAAAATAGAGTTGAATAGTTTTTGGAGCTCCCGAAGTACGGGCTTTCTACCTCTTTTGCAACTCCTGAAGTACGGGCTTTCTACTGGCTTTCAGAAGCACCGAAGTGATTCCATCGTCACCTCATCTAGGCTGATTTCCGGCAGTTCATCGGTATAGTAGCGTGTTAGAGTGGCTCGGTTATCCTCTGAAGAAGGGGCTTGTAGACCACGACTGTCGTACAACTAACCATAAAAGCCTTTTATCTCAACTAAAGTCTCCGGTTTTGAGGTTATGGTTTGGCCATTAGGTGATCTAAGCTTCGTCTGATGCGAGCGTTTCAGCTGTTGGGCGAACACTTTAGCAACCCGATTTTTTTCTATTGCCTTTTCAATTCCGAATTGGTGGTTCGGAGATCACGTGGCACCAACTTGCTTATTTTCTTATTGAGTACTCGCTTCTCTGATATAAGGTTTTTTTGTACCTGATGACCTGATCAGGACAAGGTATTTACTGTACTGTATAGGAATGACATTTCCCCCCTCCCCAGCGACGCCCTAAGCTGAGGTCCGTACCCCAAAGGCCCTTAGCGTGTGGGCGCTTAGTTTTTTTTAAAACTAAGTTTGTTGCCTTGGCTGGAGGCCTTCATTTTTAAGGCATCCACAGAAAAGTCCGGTTGCGCCGTACACAACCTACTTGCGAGATGCAAAACAAAAAAAAAAACGACATTTTCCTGTCGTCCGCCTGAAACGACATTAAGGAGCCGGCCGGTTTAAAGAAGACTGGGAGTAGATTTCGAGTTTTAGTTGAAGGTAGTAGAAAACCACGCCGCCGGCGCCACGCCGCCGCCGTTTGAATTTGGTCAGCGCGCCGCCGCCGAGGATTTTTAAGGCGGCGCCCACGTTTAATTGGTACACGGGGGTCAATGAATTGTATTCCACACTTATCTGGCGGATACTATTTATTTATTTTTTGTGTAGTTAAAATCTTTAAAATTTTAATTTAAAGAGCTGTTTGAAATTTTGGAAAAGTACTTAATTTACGCTAAAACCTTGCTCAATACTTCTTAAATTATCTGGTAACACAGAAATGTTGAACTGTCTGAGAAAAAGTGGTTTTCAACTGAAATGTCAGTCACATGCCAGTTCAGTTCCTTTATTACCCTAAGCTGATAAAAAATTTGGTTTTCTTCTTCTAAAATCACCAACGACGATATATTACTAGACTTCTAATAACAGGTGACCGATGTCTGTCAACACATTAGGCAAAAAAGTCTTATATCCATCTTATTTCGACCACTCCTGTGAGCCGTAAACATACCTTGAGACAGAACAGACCTTAAGTTAGCCAATCACAACGCAGTACCCCGTCCCCCTCGCTTACGTAGTACCTCAGCGAGTTGAAAGAATAGTTTTTGTTCCTTAGATCGTGCATGCGGAGTCTAGTAATATATCGTCGTTGAAAATCTCGTTAATATTAGTGGGAATGGTACCTCATAAGAGGTAGGAGCAGTGGTGGCCCAGTGGTATCGGCCCCGACTTACGAGTTGTAGGTCGTGGGTTCGAACCCAGCCTGGCGCATTACTTTGTGTAATTTCTTTCATCACCACTGCTCTCAAAACGGTGAAGGAAAACATCGTGAGGAAACCGGCATGTCCTAGAACCATCAAATTTGAAGACATGTGACATGTGCCAACCCGCACTGGGCCCGCGTGGTGGATTATGGCCCACTCCCTCTCACAAGAGAGGAGGCCTGTGTCCCAGCAGTGGGAACGATATAGGCTGATGATGAAGAGGTAGAGGTGAGCCCCGCTTCCGCCCACGTCAGTGATGCGCGTGCCACTAGTGTGGGGTAAAAAATGAAAATGTCTAATGCCTAAGTCTCTTTTAATTTCCCCCAGGCTCCTTCAACTCGGGCACATCAACGGCCTCGCCCTTCGGTGGCTTCAAGCCCGCAACGGGGACCAGCGCGTTTGGCGCTCCGCCCGCATTCGGAGCTGCGACATCCACGCAACCGGCTACTGGTGGAGGTGAGTTCCTAGAGAGAAAATTAAGAAAAAAAGCCATATCTGTCATGCCGCCGTGGGAGAAGCCCACGGCATCGGACGTCGCGAGGCCACTTCCGGCTTCAGAATGCAGACGGTGAGTAATGGGCGACTCGTCGTCTGACCATGGACCAGACCAGGATCGACGCCTCAAAGAGCTGTCCGCAATCTGACGGGGCCAAAGCCTGCCGGGGTCGCGGGACTGACTCATCGGGTATTTGTGACCCTGGAACGTAAAGGTCTATCAAAGGAGCACCGTGGATTTTAGTTAGTACATGTCTGACAATCCTACTATCTTCCCATCCTACCCTGGGTGAGAGGATTCATTATATTATCGTTAGAAAGTAAATCCACTGGTCCCATATCGGACGGCGAGTCTGCCATTACTCGCCATCCGACTATTACCCACGAAAGTCATCCCCTTTGATAATCCGATACTTGCATCTATTTGGTTGCATGCGACTCTCACGATGTCATTGGTCCGTATAGTGGGAGGCTCTTGTGGCTTGAATACCAACTTATAACTCTAATAAAAAAAACATACGTGACAAACGTTGACTGGGCTGTTGGTCTAGTGGTTAGTGACCCTGACTCCTATTCCGGGGGTCGTGGGTTCGATTCCCACCCAGGACAAATGTTTGTGTGATGAGGATGATCATTTGTTCTGTGTCTGGGTGTAATTTATCTATAATATGTATGTATTTAGAAGTCAAATACCCTATTAAAACTGCAATTTAATAAATTGCCTCATATTCCAGGACTCTTCGGCACCACCAACACCACAGGAGGCCTGTTCGGCGGCTCCACAGCGTCTACCTCCACGTCGGGCTTCGGAGCCAGCACCTCGGGCTTTGGCTTCGGGCCTACCCAGCCCGCTACGGGTGGAGGACTGTTTGGGAACACCTCTACTGTAGGCGGTGGCTTGTTTGGGGCCACACATAACCAGACTGCCTTTGGGGCTAAGCCTACTGGTAAGTTAAATCACCATTATGATCATCATAGCGAGTTTCCTCCGTGCCTCGGAAAGCACGTAAAGCCGTTGGTCCCGGCTGTCATTTGTAGATCTTTGACAGTCGATACTGTTAGTCAGAAGCTCTAAAGTCTGACAACCAGTCTTGCCATGGGGTAGCGTATTACCCAGTTACTGTGTTGTGGAGGTCTGATAGTCAGTCGATCCATGTAAAATACTGATATTCAGCTGCATCTGGTTTGAATGGAAGCAGACCATAATATAGTTGGGAAGGCAGGCAGATGATGATAATCATCATCAGCCGTCATCAAGCATCCATCGGTTGTCCGCGACTCTCACGATGTCGTCGGTCCACCTAGTGGTCGCCTACCTACGCTGCGTCGCCCGGTCCGTGGTCGCCACTCGAGAACCTTTCTTCCCCATCAGTTGTCAGTTCTACGAGCGATGTGGCCTGCCCATTGCCACTTCAACTTGCAAATTTTACGAGCTATGTCGGTGACTCTGGTTCTTCGCCGAATATCCGTGTTCCGGATTTTATCCCGCAAAGAAAACTCCGAGAATAGCTCTTTCCATTGCTCGTTGAGTGACTCTTAGACTAATGTTAACCATCTCCCCCAGGTTTTGGTTTTGGCGGCACCACCACAACAGGCGCTACGACCGGCAGTCTCTTCGGCTCCACTC
This sequence comes from Agrotis ipsilon, assembly GCA_028554685.1. Lineage (NCBI taxonomy): Eukaryota > Metazoa > Arthropoda > Insecta > Lepidoptera > Noctuidae > Agrotis > Agrotis ipsilon. The sequence goes on along the minus strand of JAPNUC010000034.1, from coordinate 43,987 downwards.
CGTCCACCGGGACTGGACTCTTTGGACAGCAGACCAACACTCTCGGAGGTGGTGGACTATTTTCCAATAATACTGGTAAGTAAAGACATCTATTTATCTATCTGCCACAACCAATAAAGTTTAAGCGAATATTATTGCAAGCAAGCATCAACATGCATAACGGTGTAGTTGCAATCATCATCATCACCAACCTGCCGGGGTCTCGGGACTCGCAGGTTACGGGAACACCGGAACGTAAAGGGCTATTGCAGGACACCGTGGAATTTAGTCAGTACGAGTCTGACAGTCCCTCCGTTCCGCCGAGGGCGGGAGGACTCATTTGATCATTTTAGCATGATAAAAACAATCGCGCGGCAGCCTATTAAGTTTCCACTGTTGGTACACAGACCTCTTTCTGAAAAGGAGTGGACCAGTGTAGTTTTAGTATAATTATAAGGATAAACGAATTTCAAGCATTGACTTCTGTAACATAGTACAGACGCCAGCAGGTCAACCTACCCGAATCTGTCAAAATTAACCAATCGAACATTAACCTTCCACTGTTGTGATAAGCTTGAAAATGTATTGAAGAAATCTGACAGATTGAGAAAGATTGATGTGCTGGCGTCTGTACAATAGGGATAGTATCGTTAGAACTATAACCGTCTTACTAAAAAAAGATTTAAACACTTGCCTGAAAAAATGTAAGTACAAAACTACCCTTACATCAACGTCAAATGCCGTTTTGCAGTTGGCAGTTATTCTGGATACGTAGCACTACATTGCAATGTAGAGACGCCAGCACATCAACCTACCTCTTTTTTTTTTTTTTTAATGGCATCTCGCAGGTCAACCTAGAAGAGGTTGTGTGCTGCTTAACCGGACTTATCTGTGGATGCCATAGATTTTACTCTAGGGCCTCCAGCCAGAGCTTACAACTGAGCAAAATACTATGAACTAAGTGACCGTTCGCTAAGGGCACCCCCTGTGGGGTACGGACCTCGGCTTAGGGCGTCACTGAGGGAGGACAGCGCAAGGGACAGGCTGGATCTCAATAATACTTATTTAGGGACTAATTTAAAACTACTGGCTCAGCATCGCGGGCTGGCTCTTGCAAGGGTCGGGGGGGGCATTGACTTGGGCGTCGCGACGGGCGGCCTCGGCGGCGAGGGCGGAATGACGGTGTCGATCTGTGTGCATGTTCCCTAAGAGTGCTGGTTTCCCTACTGCTCTCCTGGAGGAGAGTGATGGGGTCGTCGGGAATCAACCTACCTCAACCTGTCAAATACTTTAATAGATGTTCAACCTTATAACAATAACAGAAGGTTAATGTTCGATTGGTAACATTTTAAAGATTCGGGTAGGTTGACCTGCGAGTTTCTGTACACTATACAACGTGTAACGTTAATAACGCAAAACCTTTCGTGGGGTGACTCAGTCCATGTTACTGAACAATGTTTGTTCCAAGACTTAAGGAAATTCGCAGAAAAAAAAAATGCTTTTTCATACAAAATGAGAAACTGATCAGGCTCATCAGTATGAAAAATCTTTTTTTTTTTGCGAATTTCCAAAATTTTTAGAACAACCTTTGTTCGGGAACATGGGCTTAGTAACCCCACGAGAGGTTTCGCGCTATTAACGTTACACGTTGTATAATTATATTACTTAAATCTTACATAAAAATATTAAATAATATTTTTCTTTGCAGCTGGAGCATTCGGTCAACAACAGCAGCAACAGACGGGCACAGCTCACGTGAAGTACAACCCTGTGGTCGGCACAGACGTGGTCGTCAAGTCAGGCACCTCGCAGAGCGTCAACATCAAACATCATTGTATCACTTGTATGAAGGTAATCATCATCTGCCTGCCTTTTCCCAACTATATTGTAGTCTGCTTCCAGTCGAACCAGATGCAGCTGAATATCAGTATTTTACATGGAGCGACTGACTATTTGGACTCCACAACACAGTAACTGGGTAATACGATACTCCATGGTAAGACTGGTTGTCAGACTTTAGAGCTTCTGACTAACAGTAACGACTGTCAAAGATCTACAAATGACATCCGGGAACAACGGCTTTACATGCTTTCCGAGGCACGGAGGAAATTCAGACAGATGGTCACCCATCCACAGACCAAGCGCGGCTTAACCCAGAAGATCGGTCTGTGTGGCTGTGATTATTAAGCCATGAATTCTTCAAAAAATCCCTTAATTATAAAATAATGGATGCAAGTGGTTTATTGTCGTTCGTTGTGGCGGTCTAAGGGGGAGACCTATGTTCAGCAGTGGACGTCTTACGGATGATGATGATGTTATATAAAATAATTGCCCTTTGCCTATAAATTACAGGAAAATTATAGAGAAGTCTATGAATGGAATAGAATAGAAAAGTATTTATTTGATACTAGCTGGTGCCTGCGGTTTCACCCGCTACAACTCCCGTGGGAACATTAAATCGGGATAAAAACTATCCTATGTGTTAATCCAGGTTATAAACTATCTGTGTACCAAATTTCATCCAAATCCGTTCAGTAGTTTTTTAGTAGGATTGGACACACACACAACGTTAATTAAAAATAAATACAATAACAAGACCAAATCAGCTTTTGCTGGGCGAAAGACACCCAGCGCCACCAGCGCTGGTTTTCAGTTGTTACCACACAGTTTTCAACCGGACGAGGGCAGGCAAAGAAAAAAAAATGGTAAAATAATGATTTGTTTTTTCATAAACTTAAAATGACATTTTCTTCTCCAGGAATATGAAAACAAGTCGTTAGAAGAGCTTCGTCTTGAAGACTATGTGGCCGGCAGGAAGGGGAATACGAGTGGCGTGTTCGGAGGATTCCAACAACAGACTGAGAACAAACCACTGTTTGGAAATACTTGTGAGTATAATACTATCTCTGCGTCTGCCAGATAAGTCTGGAAAACGGTCATTGATCTGGCTTGTTTGTACCAAAAAGTATGCAAAACTTTGTTAGTGATCGCTAGTCATTCATATATCATAACTATCGCTATTATAATCGCTCGAATTCATAACACCATCCTTTGAATATCAAAATAAAATATAAGCTCAAGGTCGCCCCTTACCACGATACGTTTCCTTGATCGTGTTACGACACTTTCTTAACATTTTGTCGTATCGTTTTGATATATTGGATATCAATGAATTTTACTCCAGACTTATCCTGGCGGAGACTATACAGGGTGAATTTTTCAACTGGGCGTGGATGACTACTTTCGAAACTATGAGGAATATCGAAAAACGTTGAAAGGAGTCTCGAGGCCGATTTTGACGAAAACTAAAACTGCATCATTCGATTTTAGAAAAATCAAAAATCCTGGTCAGGAATCGAACCCGCTGATTTTGAAAAAAAAATCACACCCTGTATTATTATACCGTTCGATAGTATTGCTAATAAGGATCAAATTCTGGGAAGTAATCATATACGGCAAACTTAAGGAAAACGTATTATTAAAAAACTGATTAATCTTCAAGGCAAAGACTGTATTTGAAACACAAGTTACCGTTTCTTCTTTAAAATAATGCTATTTTTAGTTCAACTCAATAATGTCGTATTGCTAAGAACAGTAGGATTGTTGAAACGTCAAATCTAGTGAGGCATTGAAAACAATGAAATTTTATAATTTCGAATAAATTATGGCTCAGTAGATGTAAAGTAACATGGAAAAATAGCAATTTCATAAAAATCAGCCATTTCCTTAAGTTTGCCGTATATGATTACTTCCCAGAATTTGATCCTTATTAGTAACACTATCGAACGGTGTAATAATACAGGGTGTGATTTTTTTTCCAAAATCAGCGGGTTCGATTCCTGGCCAGGATTTTTGATTTTATAAAGTCCAATGATACAGTTTTAGTTTTCGTCAAAATCGGCCTCGAGACTCCTTTCAACGTTTTTCGATATTCCTCATAGTTTCGAAACCTAGCCATCCACGCCCAGTTGATAAATTCACCCTGTATACTTAAATTATAAAACTGAAGAGTTTGGTTGGTCGAACGCGCTAAATCTCAGGAACGACACGGAACGATTTTGAATTGGAAAATTATTTTTGTGTAGGATAGTCCATTTATTGAGGAAGGTGTTATATATCACCACGCCACAACCAATAGGAGCCGAGTAGCAAGGGTGACACCACGAGGAACAGATGTTTATCTTTTTGCAATAAGATAGATATGGTTTAGAACCTAGATTAACAAATAGGACAGTTTTTCAATTACAAAACCTTTCGCTGTGCGTGGTCCGACATGCACTTGGTCAGTTCTTAGTTATAAGCTATATCTCTTCCCCACAGCCTTCGGCCAGCCGGCCACCACGAGCACGTCGTCAGTGTTCGGTGGCGGCGCCCTGGGCGGCACCGGGGGCTTCTCCAGCCAGCCGTCCTCCTTCTCGTTCGCTAACAACGCACAGAGCACCAACACTACGGGGCTGTTCGGTGCTAACAAGCCGGCGTTTGGCGCGGCGCTAACCACTGGTAAGGAATTTAAATTTTATAAGAAAATATCTTAGGACTAATATCAAGGGGTGCTAAGGCAAGAAACCTCCACGTGCGCCCGTGGACTGGAGTTCCCTCTCGGATACATCCGGGGGGAAGACCAGTTTTTCGGGCCGGTGCACCCTGGGATGCAAAAACCCTTTTTTTTTTTAATCTCTTTGCCCGTATGCTCATAGCCTTTCGTGTGGACGCTCCAACGCGTGTCCCTCTGATCAGCAGAGGGCACAGCGGCGGAGCGGGCTTGCGGACGGTGAGTAATGGGTAGCTCGCCGTCCGACCGAGGACAAATTCCGGGTCGGTGGCGCGTCGTGTTTCGCGCTAAATGCCTGCCGGGTTTTTTCTTAACCCAGGATACCGCGGCCCCGGAACGTTAAGGGCAACCGAAGGAACACCGGTGGATTTTAGTCAGTAAGAGTCTGACAGACCCTTCCACCCCACCCAGGGCGGGAGGACTCATTTCATGACTTTACCACCTAAAAAAAAAGACCAATATCAAAAGACGATCTCCGGCCACAGTAGGCGCGGGCGGCGAGTAATGGGCGATCATCGGCGCGTTGTGTTCCACGCGCGTCTCAAAGAGTGTCAGCACAATGATGGGGTCCGCTTAAAGGGACAAAGTCTGACGTTGTCGTGGGACTAACCGAACTAACCGATTACCGGAATATAAAGGGCTATCGATATAGCACGGCGGATTTTAGTCAGTATTTGTCTGACAGTTCCTTCCGGTTCACCCAGGAAGAAAAGCGGAACAAAATCCTTTCTATCGTCGGACTACGAGACGTACGCCATATTGCGCCATCGTTATAAGTTAACGTCTCTCCGGTACGTACAAAGCGTTTTGCCAATACCTTTATTGTACGCACAGCTAAGAAGTGGAATTCCCTTCCAAAGTTTGTATTTCCTGATAGCTACAAAGTCAAAGTCAAATAATTTATTTCAATTAGGCCATCAAAGAGGCACTTTTGAACGTCGATTATTAAAATTAAAGGAAAAGGGATTTTAAAAAAGTGTTTAAATTAAAGGAAATAGGAAGGGATAGGATTGATTCTACACCCATTCGCAAAGGTAGGTTGTATGGAGAAGAATGGGCAAGAAACTCCATACTACAACCTTGAGGTCTTCAAGTTAAGAGTGAAAAGGTTAATCTTTCAGGTTAAACCACGCTTGCCGAGGTTGGTTTATGGATGGATGACCATCTAACATAGTAAACAAGTTTACCAACCGGGTTTTTTTTTCACGTGGTAAAATCATCAGATGAGTCCTCCCACCCCGAGCAGGGCGGGAGGGACTGTCAGACTTGTACTGACTAAAATCTACAGTGTCCTTCAATAACCCTTTATGTTCCGAGGTCACGGTGATGGTATAAGTCCCGCGACCTCGGCAGCCTTTCGCCCTCTGAGGGCCTCGTCATTATGCTGACGCTCTTTGAGGCGCGCGTGGAACAGTACTCGCCGTCGACCCGGGCATGGTCCATGGTCGGACAGCGAGTTGCCCTTTACTCGCCGCCCGAATGCCCGCGCCTACGGTGGCCGGAGATCGTCTTGCGACGTCTGACGCCGTGGGCGTCCACCACACCAGCCGGGCTTAGGTGCCGTCTAAGGCGCGGAAGAAACCAACGGGTCCCGGCTGTCATTTGTAAATCTTTGACAGTCGTTACTGTTAGTCAGAATGTAATAAGACAATACCATCATGATTATAATGACTACTTTTTGGTTCCAGGTGGTACAGGACTGTTTGGGTGCGACCACCGCACAAACACAAGCTCCGACCGTCGGCACCAACACCTCCCCATTGTGGGTTTGGCAATACCACTCAGAATCAGGTGAGATTTTTATCTATTACTAATTGGTTCCTCGCGGTTTCACTTCGCTACTTCGGCTGCTATTAGTCGTAGCGTGATGCTCCCTCGTGTTATTAACCCCCGACGGAAAAAGAGGGGTGTTATAAGTTTGACGTGTCTGTCTGTCTGTCTGTCTGTCTGTCTGTGGCATTATAGAGCCCGAAACGGATGAAGCGATTTCAATTTAGTTTTTTTTGTATGAAAGGTGACTTACCTGCGAGTGTTCTTAGACATTTTTGATGAAAATCAAATATACTCGAGTTGGGTATCAAATGAAAGCGTATTGAAAGGGAACATTGATGACTTAATCGAGAGTACTCTTAGCAACAAAAACAAATATATAAGTATGTACCTATAACAAAGTATAAAATAAATTTAAAATTTAAAAACCCCCGACACAAAAACCAAGTTCCCTTTAAAAAAGCAATAATAATAAAATACGTCGCGTTGGGGGGACTGCAAAAAAACAGGAGATGATGAATAATTTGGAGCAGTCCCCCAACGCGACGTATTTTTATTATTATTTACTTTTTAAAGGGAACTTGGTTTTTGTGTCGGGGGTTTTTAAAATTTTTTAATTTATTTTTTTATTTATTTATTTATATGGTCTATCTACAATTGTTACCACTTTTATAGCAAACAAGACAAGCAAACATACCAGTACCGTCAGCACGAATTTTCAGTATTTGAGACGTAAAGTAAACTGGAACTTTGACTACTTCAAATTGACAATTTTCAAGGAAAAAATTGGTTCCTTCTTCGCACACCAGAGGCGCTGTACCATATCTTCATACAAGAAACGCTGTAAATACTGGAAAAACTCTGTAAAGTAAAAATAGAGAAACTCGTGCTAGGGGTACAAGCCTAGTGCACAATATTAGGCGATAGACACAGCATGCAAAAACATGTATAAAAAAAAAACAATATAGTGAAGATTTTAGAAGTTATACTTTTCATATTGCCTATCTATATGAGAAGTGTAATTTTCAAAATCTTACTTAGCTTAGCTCGGGTAGTACAATGATGACAAAATGATTAATTATATAATTTGGTGGACTTGGTGCTTGATGTTTTGGAGTGAGGTTATGAGTCGAGCTACACGATAACTGACAATGCTTACACTGGCTGGACAGGTCCACTCAAATCTGTGTGGTTCTTTATACAAAAGACCATCTCAGACACCGCATGGTCCTCGTAGGACTTGAACAATATAATGTCTGGACTTTAAAAGAGACTGTGACCTCTGAGTTTGTTTCGGATGGTTGTTCTCAGAGTAGTCAGGTACGAAACACCGGCCTCATCAAGTTTGTAAAAATATTGGTTGTATGTGTAAAAGTGTTTTTTTTATAACTAAGTGACTAAATAAATATCTATACATATAATAAAATAGTAGGAAAGTCAAACTGTACATTGAATATTTTTTTTAAAAGAATACTTGGGATGTGATCTACAATCGATACTGAAGCCAAAAATATGGTTTTTAGAATTTTTGTCTGTTTGTCTGTTTATCTGTTTGTCTGTATGTATGTCCGGGATAAACTCAAAAAGTACTGGACGGATTTGAATGATTCTTTTTTTGTTGTATAGGTATTAAATCTGGTCAAAACATAGGCTATAAATTATTCTGGAAACTTGAAACACCTGGCGCAGAACCTCAACAGACCAGCTAAACTATAAGAGATACAAAAATGGTGCGATAGCAAAAAGTGTTCCACGTGATGAGCATTTTCTGCTGAGAGAATAAAATTGAAGATCTGGAACACCTGATGTGGAACTCCAAGAGCCCAGCTACACTATAACATGTACAGAAATGACGTCTAAGCAAAGTTGTTCAGGCCTGATGAGCACTCTCTGTTGACGTATAAAAATGAGGATCTGGAACACCTAATGTGGAACTCCAAGAGCCCAGCTACACTATAACATGTACAGGAATGACGTCTTAGCAAAGTTGTTCAGCCTGATGAGCACTCTCTGTTGACGTATAAAAATGAGGATCTGGAACACCTAATGTGGAACTCCAAGAGCCCAGCTACACTACAACATGTACAGGAATGACGTCTTAGCAAAGTTGTTCAGCCTGATGAGCACTCTCTGTTGACGTATAAAAATTGAAGATCTGGAACGCCTAATGTGGAACTCCAAGAGCCCAGCTACACTATAACATAATTATAGGAATGAAGTCTTTTTTTTTGCGTGGTAAAATCATCAAATGAGGCCTCCCACCCCCACTGTCAGACTTATACTGACTAAAATCCACGGTGTCCTTCAATAGCCCTGTATGTTCCGGGGTCACGGTGATGGAAATAAGTCCCGCGACCCCGTTAGGCTTTGGTCTTACCGCCGCTATTGCGGCGTGCCCGAGGAATGACGTCTTAGCAAAAGTTTTTCAGCTTGATGAGCACTATTTGTTTATGTATAAAAATTTAAGATATGGAACACCTGATATGGACATCAAAGCTATCACTAATTTCACATACAGTGAAATTAGTATAGTGAGTATTTTATAATTAAACAAATTATAAAATAACATTAGCTGAGATTTCTTCCACGCAGTAAAGGCGGTAACAGTTTAGGACCGATTTTCGATGACGATGAATATTATTGTACTCTACTGGCCAAAAGCCATTATTTTTTTACCCGGGCTCTTGGAGTTGGGTAATAGACTTTTCAGATCTTAGATTTTGACGATCCCGTTGTCGCTGGCATAAGCAACAGGATACGCGTACGAAGTCGCGGGCAGAAGCTAGTCCTTTATATAGCCTATAGCCTTCCTTGATAATCGCTATCTTTTTTTTATCGTGGTAAAATCATCAAATGATTCCTTCCACCCCGGGCAGGACGGAAGGGACTGTCAGACTTGTACTGACAAAAACCACAGTGTATTTCAATAGCCCTTTACGTTCCTGGGTCACAAAAAGATAGTCGAGCGACTCTGACAGGCTTTGGCAATATAAGGGGTGTCCTGTCATTGTGCTATAACTCTTTGAGGCGCGCGTGGATCGTCTACCAACGTCCGGCGCCGTGAGCGTCTACCGCTGCGGCTAAGGTGGAGGAAGGACGCAGTCCTCTCCCTCACGCCGCCCACCTCCTTCTTCGCTAGCAAGATTGCTTTGCAGAAGGAGCAAATAAACTCATTTTCTTTCTTTCTCCCCCCAGCAACAGCCGGGAGGCCTACTGTTCGGTGCCGCCAAGCCAGCGACCACAGGTTTCGGTGCTCCTCCCGCGAGCTCGGGCTTCGGTTCGTTCGGCTCTACTGGAGTGTTCGGGGCCAAGACACAGGCTCCTACCTTCGGCACGCAGGCTCCTGGTGAGTAGTTGTTGATAATACTTGCTGTACGTCTCAATTGAGAATGGGACTACTTTGACGCCATTCTGTGATAGGCAGTATGACTGAAAAAATGTAATATCCGTTCGTATTTTTTTTTACTATCACGTTTTAAAATTGATGGGGATAAAACGCTTATAAAATTTACAATACACATTCTTGAATTTTGATGCCTTATATCTTTATCCTTATACCAACCCACACTGGGCCCGCGTGGTGGATTATGGCCCACTCCCTCTCACAGAGAGAAGGCCGGTGTCCCAGCAGTGGGAACATAATAGGCTGATGATGATATATCTTTATCGATATTCATTGATTCACTAAGACACGTTAAAATTGCCAGTACTAATCAAATCAATTATTTTATTCAAAAACATTAGTAAAATAAAAATAAACTTTTGATTTTTTTTTATTAATATTTTTTTTTACACTGCTTTTTAATTTTTTATTATATTTTATCATATCAGTTGTAAGATGTCCACTGTTGAACATAGGCCTCCCCTATACACTTCCAATAGGACCGGTTGTTTTGTCGCGGCTTGTATCCATCGTGATCCTGTGATTTTCATCTGATCTGTCCACCTTGCCAGCTATTATATTTAAAACTAGCTTCTGCCCGCGGTTTCACCCGCGTCATGTTAGGCTTTTGGTCCTATGGTCCAGTCCCCATCAGTCCCTTGAAGAGCGCGATTTCCGACGTCGTGGGCATCTTCAGTGGTGGCTGGGGCGAGAGGTAGAGGATGTCTTTTCCGTCACGCATTCCGACTGCTAACCATTCCCCTTACTTGCCACTAAATCTTGAGGTACCTCCCGAAACGAAAAAACGAAAACCGGGAGGACTACGTCAGACTGAAGGTGAGGACGCAACCCGTAGCGCCTTTCCAAACGATCCTCAAAGTAGGCCGGTCAATATCGACATAAAAACCAAACACGCATGTAACTACGATTCTTTTGTATGTTGTTAGATCCCTTTAGAGTATTTAACACCCAAGTTTGCAACCCTGCTAACCCTGTTCTGTCAATGTCGAATCAAAATCCGTTCAGTAGTTTTTGCGTGTATATCTCACGAACCGTGATAGCTAGAGAGTTGAAATGTTCACAGGTGATGTACTGCTGTTGCCGTTATACCAAAACATACTTAAAACCAGACTCGCACTTAACCAGTTTTTAGTATTTGTTGTTATAGTGGCAATAGACACACATCATCTGTGAAAATTTAAACTATCTAACTACGGTCACGGTTCGTGAGAAACAGCCTCCGAAACATTACATTACTTTATAATATCTACAAAAACCAGCAACAAAATCACGTTTTTTGTATGGGAGCCCCCTTTTTTTTTACGTGCTAAATCATCAAATGAGTCCTCCCACACCGGGCAGGGAGGAACTGTCAGAATAGTACTGACTAAAATCCACGGTGTCCTTCAATAGCGGTTTATGTTCCGGGGTCACGGTAATGAAATAAGTCCCGCGACCAATGGGAGCCCTTAATATTTATTAGGTTTTAGTATGTTTTGTTATAGCGGCAACAGAAGTACATCACCTGTGAAATTTCAACTCTCTGGCTATCACGGTTCATGAGATACACACGCAAAAGCTACTAAATTGACAGCACAGGGTTTTTAAGGTTGCAAATTATAACAAAATGGTAGTTACATGCGCGTTTGCAATGTTTGATGGCGATATTGACCGGCCTAAACAGGGATTTTAGCGACGCAATCGTGACATATTACCCAGCCCGTCATTATTTTGTCGCGGTATTATTTTGAAACTGTGATATCTCCTAAGATATTCATTGAAATCAAATGATGTAAAGGGCAATTTCGTTCAAAATTAAATGCTTGTGATGATTAATGTATTACTTGGATAAGGATTAATATCATGTTAATGAAAACACCTTCGCAAATAATGCATTACTTTAAAACAAATTTGTTTTCCATAAAAAAGGTTATAGTGACTTAACCTTTAAAGATAGATATATGCTCTCGCGGACTTTATTTTAGAAAATTTTATGAGGAATAATTCCGTAGTACATAATTTTTGCGAAACTCTAACCGTTTACGCAGCGCACGCAACGGAAGCTCTAAAAAGGAATACATTTTCCCGATTTTGAAACATTTCTCATTACTGCTTCCTGCTCCCTATAGGTGATAGCGTGATGTTATATAGCCTATAGCCTTCCTCGATAAATGGACTATCCAACACAAAAAGAATTTTTCAATTCCAACCAGTAGATCCTGAGATTAGCGCGTTCAAACAAACAAACAAACTCTTCAGCTTTATAATATTAGTATAGTATAGAAGTATAGATATGTTTTTATTCTTTAATGGTTTAAGAGTAGTGTTATATTTGTGCAAAAAAACAGTCGATTTGTGTAGCAATAACGATGAAACTTCGCAACGGGCCGTGCAGCAGAAATCGTGATATTTTAATTTCGCCATAACTTCGAAACTAAACATCCAATTTTAATCATTCAAAGACCAAATATCATCTACATTAACTGTACTTAATGATGAAATAAATTATTTTGATAAGAATTGATGGAATGAGTAAAATAAATGTGTTTAAAAGTAGTCCAAAAAAATTCTAGATTTTTGATTTAAAAAATGGTTGTTGTGCCTCACTCGACATAGATAGGTATAGTGTGTCGCGGAGTTTTTTGTAGATATTTATAAGATCTACAACTAATTAGAACATTTCATAGTTCTATCTTTTATAGTTTAGGCAGCGTACGCAAAATAAGTAACTTTTCTGGTTGATTTTTTACACCTTGTGTCCGAAAAACCCAAATATATTACGGAACCCTATTTATTTCCAAAATAAAATTTAGTCTATGTTACTCGTGGATAATGTAGCTTTCGAATAGTGAAAGAATTTTTGAAATCGGTCCAGTAGTTTTTGAGCCTATTCATTACAACCAAACAAACAAACAAACAAAGTTTTCCTCTTTATAATATTAGTATAGATTAGTATAGATGATTTAACATAAACAAAAAATCTAATCCGTATTTTTTTCAATACCCACGAGCTTATTTTACATTTACAAATTATTGATGCTGATCAACATGCATCTTGATCATGATCATGATCTTTGCAGCTTTCGGCTCAATGACAACGGGAGCCTTTGGCACCACTACATCAAGTGCGGGCGGACTGTTCGGTGGACAACAGACCTTCGGGAAACCTACTGCCGCACCCACGTTTGGGTTTAACACACAACAGACTGGACTGGGTAAGTCACCATCTGGGCCTGCCTTTTATTAAAACTTTGAATAGAATAATGTGTTATAATGAGTGTCGTGGGGGAATGGCCTAGAAATAATTCAATTAATGACAAAAAATAACCACGATACACATCAAATATGGTAAAATAAGTTTTCTTTAAAAATATTGGTGGCAATAATTTCAAGGAAGAAACAAAGTCACCAACTTCTGAAAGAAAAGTATTTACCGTAAAACGGGGTGAATAGGGACGCAGGGGTGAATCGGGACAAAACTTAACAGGGATTTAAATGTTGAATTAATGTGATAGGTTACCAACAACTACTCAATTTTATTTATTGATTAATACTACATTAATTTGAAACCTTGCTGGCAACATACCATCATATTTTTTCGTTAAAATACACTTCAAAGTTTTGTCCCGATTCACCCCTGCGTCCCTATTCACCCCGTTTGACCGTATGTATTTTACACTAAGTTGTGTTTATTTTAGAAGTTGGTTTAATATTTTTGAAAGTTTTAGAAATGATCATTTTAAAATACTCTATATTATGAACACCATACAAATAAAAAAAAAATCCATTGACTTCTACCAGATCCTTCTCGCCAGCCATCTAGATCAGGGTAGAAATTTCTAGTAACTTCAAGAGCAGCCTTTAGTAGAATTGTCGAGAAGTTTGTGAGACCTTCGAGAAGCTTGTAGATTGGTCTCGCAATTCGATCGACGCCAATGTAACATTATTTTATATCTTGTACCCACAGGCACAGGTCTAGGTGGTGGCCTGGGCAACACCTCGTTCCAGGCCAAGCCTGCAGCGCCGGCCTTCGGACAGCTCGGATCCAACATGTTCAACCAGCCGGCACAGAACAATACCTTTAAGACTGGTGAGTTTCTAATTAATTAAAATAGGGTGTAATTTATCTATAATATGTATGTATTTAGAAATATACAAGTATGTGTATCAGTTGTCTAGTACCCATAACACAAGCTCTGCTTAGCTTGGGACTAGATGAAAGAAAGAAAGAAAGAAAGAAAAAACATTTATTTGGCGCAAGGGGACCACGATAGACACACACATTCAAAAAAAGTAAATAAAAAAAATACGTACAGAAAAAAAAACAAAAAAGTAAGTATAAAAAAAACCTATGTTAAACACAATAAAGAACAAAAGAATTGTTATTGTGTGTCTCACGGCTGCGCCAAAAAGGCCCAGTTCAGCAAAATGTCGAGCAGCTAGTGCTCGACGCTGGTTTTCAACTGGACCTGAATGTTGATGTTACGGATGTAAAATAGCTTTAAAACATGAATTATGGTGTTAATTGTTATTTGTATACAATATAAATGTAGTATAAATATAAAAGTAATATAAATATAATAAAGTGTAAATGTAGGTACAACGAAAAAAAATAAACAAAGAAATAGGAAGGACGATCGCGTGATAGAAGGCTGTATTGCTAATTAGTCCGAAAACATGTTTAGCCTGTTGCCAGATTTCTTATTTCTTATCTGCGCATACTTGTTACTTTGCATTTCGTTGACAAAACGCCACAGGCAGCCAGGCGCGGCAGACTAGTCCATCATTAAATCGTCTACTTTAATTGTTGTGTGCTAAAGGAATTTATGTAATAACTTGGTCATGTTTATGATTATATTACGTCAGTGTAATGGTTTTAAGGAAGGTGCAATGGGAAGATGTTATTATGTATAATACGGACTAAATATGCAAAGACGGGTAAGCGCTAGTCATTAAAATTTGATTAATAAGAGAAACAAAAATAAAAATAAAATAAAAAATGTCGAAGATTATCTCATACGCAAGTTGAAAGTACTTATTTCATTTTATTTACCGTCCCACAGTTTTATCGACGATGGATATACCAAGTATACCAATAGAGAGACGAGGAGGACCACTTATGAGCATACCAGGTGAATCATAAAATGGCACCAGCAGCGTATGGTATGTGCCATCCCAACCCGCGTTCCAGTCGCAAGTAATAAGGCCATACCCATTGGGTAAGTACATGAACACTATGCAACAGAGGATATGTACTAGCTTAGACTTTACTGTTTGGGGGTATGCTGATTTTCAGGCGTGTTTGTTTTGCATGCAGGTTTCACGAAATGCGATCGGTAGCAGCGTTGGGTGTGCACCACCTCCCCCCCATCCCCGACAAAGAACACAAGTGTCCTCATGAGGCGGCCGGGCAAGAGAGAACCTATTAGGGTTTAGGGTGTAGTCTTAATTATTTGTGCATCCGAAATCACCAACCAAAATGTGACATTAATAATAATAATTAGGTCTATCAGTGTGCATCAGATTAACGAGACATCCGCCGCGACCATATCCAGTTTACACTGCCCTTCCACCAGATACTGCCGTAAACGTCGCCTAAATGTATCTATTGTGTTGATTGATCTGATTGGTGGGGGCAGGTTATTCCAAATTTTGGAAGCCGCGTAACGAAAGGTGCCTCGAAAAGCAGCCGTGTTGTGTGACAGGGACGAGAGCTGTTGCGAGCATTGCCTTCTACCGCATTCTCGTTTACTTGTTATCCAATTTAGTTTGTTGTATAAATAGCTCGGTTTCTTGTATTTAATCACACCAAACAAAAGGCATGCCAAGTGTAGCTTACGCCTGGACTTCATTTTAATAATAAAATGTTTGTTAAGGAACGGTGTTACATGACTTCTGCGAGGAATATTGTAACAAAACCGAGCACACGCGTTCTGCACTCTTTGTATGAGCCGGTCAGTACGAGCCAACAGGCGCGGCCCATACACAGTATCTGCGTAGTTCAATCTAGACAGGATTAACGATTCGACTAGTTGTTCCCGTAGCGGTTCAGATAAATAACACCTCATCCCATATAGTACCCTCAAACGATAGAAACAGTTTCTTACCGAGTCCGACACGTGCTTTTCAAAACGGAGGTCTTTATCTATGTTTAGACCTAGATTTCGCGCCTCATACACGCGCTCAATCGGTTCACCCATTAGTTTCACGTCGAAACTTGTAGGCAATCGAGCCAACTGCTGTCTGCTACCAAATACCATATATTTTGTTTTCGTAGGGTTTAGCGACAGACAGTTCCTCTCGGACCAAACGGCAATTCGTTGAAGATCTTCGTTTAGATCCTTTACTGCCCCGTCATACTCGTCAGATTTAAAAGAAATATATAGTTGGGTGTCATCGGCGTATATATGGTACTTGCATCTCTGTAGACAACTTGTTATGTCAGCACAGTACAAATTGAAAGTGATTGGCCCTAAAATGGTGCCCTGCGGGATTCCCCTGTCTACGGGAAGCGGTGCAGATCTGATAGAAGTGCCGTCACTTGAGCGCAGATCAACCAGTTGTTTCCTATTACTTAAGTAGCTACGGAACCATTGGACAGCGTTGGGATCGAAACCGTAATAATTTAACTTTGCCAGTAGTAGTGGGATATTAATAGCGTCGAATGCCCTGGAAAAATCAAGCAGAACCAATATAGTACACATTCCTTTGTCTTGGGCAGATAAGATATTGTCAGTAACGTCCAATAAAGCGGTGGACGTACTACGCTGTTTTCTGAACCCTGATTGTAAATCTGGCAATATGTTATTATGTTCTAGAAAATGTGTAAGTTGGCGGCTGATATTTTTTTCCAGTACTTTGGATAAACAAGGTAATATGCTTATTGGCCGTAGGTCTTTCAAAGTAGATGGGTTTGAGTTTTTAGGCAGAGGTCTAATAGAGGCAATCTTCCACAGGTCAGGGAACGTCGACGTCACTATTGAGCGGTTTATGATGTCCGTTATAATATTTAACGTGTGGGGCAGAGTCATGACAATCATGTCCAGCGTAATGCCGTCGTAGCCTTCGGCGTTACTTTTGAGACTAGATATAGCGAGTGAGATATCTCTTTGTGTCACTGGATGAATTGTGAATATTGCGTCACCATATTTATGATTTTCATAATATTCTAAAAGTGTTGAGCTTGCCACAGGGTTACCGGGGGACAGTCAAAAAGTTTATATTTATTTGGTCTGGATCAGTAAATTGCGACGGAAGGTCTTGTCTAGAATTAAAAGGCAGTAACGTGGATTTTAGGTTCTTCCAAAGTAATTTTGGGTTTTGAATCTTATTATTAATATTATGTTTGAAATATGCGACTTTTTCATTGTGCAGGGAACTAATCACCAAATGTTTTAAATCTTTATAATATTGCCTTTTAGATTCCGATTTAGTTAATCTATAGTTAGTTAACGCAGCATCACGTAAGCGCATCATTAGTTTAATCGTGTCTGTAATCCATGGGTAAGACTTTTCCTTAATAATGCACGTTTTGATCGGTGCGTGAACATCAAACAGGAAAGTAATAAGACTGTTAAAGGTAACCACCATGTCATCAACGGTTTCTAGTGAGGAAATAGTTTCAAGGTTAAGCATTGAAAGGTCGGTATTAAATCTTTCTAAGCACACATATTTCAAAGGTCGGTATTTCAGACAGTATGGCTTAAACTTTTCACGCTTAATATTAAATTCACATATTATGACTGAATGGCCATTGATTGTACAGAGAGGCTCCACAGACGTGTATCTAGCTCGGAGGTCAGTACATATGAGATCAATGAGACTTTCACTGTTTGCTGTAAAGTGAGTAGGAGACGTCACCAACTGTGTGAGACTGAGGCTATTTAGAAACTCGTTGAAGTTTCTAGTTTTAATATCATTTACGTCTAACAGATTTACATTAAAATCGCCCACTATAATATAATGGTCGCAGTTTCCCAACGAACTCATGTAATCTGTAATGGCATCAAGGAACAGAGCAAGGTCGAGCCAGGGTGGACGGTAAGCTGTTCCAATTGCCACTTTTTTACCGTTTAAAGAAAGCGTTAGCCACATTTGCTCCACCGATTCGAACCTGGGATCTTCCGAGCTGGGACAAGTACGCGCGCTTAGTCCGCGCCTCACGTAAAAACCGACGCCCCCACCACGACCCGCACGAACACTCGTAGGCCGCGGTATGTGACGTAAGCGATAGCCCGGCACTACTGGAGCGCGCCCCTCCTCGCCCGGTCGGAGCCATGTTTCATTAATAGCCATAATGTCAAAGCAGTGTCTATCCAGTGCACCAATCAAATCATCATGACCTGTACCCAATGATCCAGCATTTAGAAATCCCACTTTAAAAAAACTTGTCTCCTTTTGACGTCATCATGGTAATAAAATTAAAAGAATTCCGTCATCTAACAAAGTCAACACAATCGATTTTGCACATACAATTCGTATTACGTACAATCTTAGACCAAACTGGAGTGTAAATGGTAGTATTATGCAGATAGTGTCGGTGTAAAAAAAGTGTATCATAATACGTATAATATGTTTATGTTGATTACTGTGGTTTGTAAATATCTGATTAAGAAATATATAGTTTGGATAAAATAAGTTTATAGAATGGTATAGTAGCATTGTGTTATGTAGATAATTATGTGTAATGTTGTAAAACTGTTTTACGCGTAGTTCACTTGAGGTGCGCCGTGAGACACACCTGCCAGCACAAGAAATAAATTATGCAAGTTGAAATAAAACATGGCTAAAATTATAAACATTAAGGGACAACATAATTTTACCAACCTATAAATAGACCGTTTCAATAAATAAATGCAGCAATGCTCATACACGACATGACACACGAGTAGAACATCAAACAAAATAGTGTCTTTAGAGCACGTTTTCTTCGCCGTTAACTGGTGACAGGCCGAAGGTGCGCAATATATCCGCCTGACAACGTATGTGGCATGTGGGATCACCGGGCTTGTACCTGGCGAGGATACGGCCTCGCTTTGCCCACACAAACTGCCAACCATGGTGACTGCCAGCCTCACGCGCCACACCGAAACAACTCACGGTTTGACTTTGTGAGACGCTCGTTGACGTAGAAACGAGTCTCTGGGCCCGGCAGACCCATGTCCGCAGTTGTCATGCCGCGGCGCACTCGTGCACTCTCCAGCAGCTCGTCCCGTTTGCTGCGACGCGCGAGGCGCACGACGAGGAAGCGCGGGCGGGTCTCGACCGGCGCCGTCGCTTGGGTCGCGTTGATGCGCCTGCCGCCAACACGCTCGGCGCTCACAATATCGCGCTTCTTCAAATTGATGCCCAATTTTGTCGCGACCAGGATCGCCGTGTGGGCTGGATTTTCGCCGCTTGCCTCTGGTAAATTTGAGATTTGTATGTCGTTGCTGAGCAGGTCCTGGTCTCGATCGTTGATGTCACTCCGCAATTGACTTATGACAGCATCGATTTCAGACGGCAGGGCTGAGTTTCTTGGTTTTCCAATATTGCAACTCTTTCCTCCAGCTTGCTGATTCTTTCGTTCGTCGAATTCAATGCAGATTTTAGGTCGGTCAGGTCAGCGCGAAGCTGATGGAATTCCCTCCGCACCAGCTGCAGAAACTCTTCTTTAAAAGTAGCTAGCTCAGCCCTAAGGATGTCGAGGTTAAGTTCCTGTGTAACATCCAGGGCCGTGTTGTTGATGGGGCTGGTCTCCATTTGGTTGGCCAGGACTTCCTCGTTACCAATTGGTGCTGGTATAGGCGCTCCAACCCGGCTGTCCCTCACCAAACTCTTTTTACATATCAGACAGTGCCATGGAGTTGCTAAAGGGCCAGTAGTCGGAACACCAGCGCACACTCGGTGGTAGCATGACCGACATTTGCTGCAAGTTGCAGCCTCCGCTGACGACAGGAACTTGCCACAAGACCCACACTTAGCCATAATGAGTAGGAGTTACGTGATTGTACTCTGATCGCTCAACAGATGGCGCTGATTTAAAGATCACGTTTATGGCAGTTATCACGGGTTTATGGTGCGGACAGACACCATAGGCTATTATACTATTATCAAGATATGGTGTGCACACACTGGGGTTACGGTACAGTTCGTTTCTGCCAAAAACACTATTAGAAACGTCACTTTGGTTTGGGTTTCGGGTACTTATTTACAACTTATTGATCGGTATTCACTGTTTTGTTTATTTGAAATTTACACAATGTTAATACACTGGATAACAATGTCACTTGTAAATTGGTGTTATAAAAGTACTTTCACAATAAACTGATCAAAACAAATGGATGGATTTTTTATTTATAAGCGAGAAGTACACAGAACGCTAACAGCTGATTTGACATCCGTGACGTCACTCAGATGACGTTGTGTGATAGATATGGAATATAAAAAAAAACAAATTTTTAAAACGCATTAAAACACTTTACCCATGCGTGCGATTTTCAGTTTTCTAACTAAAAACGAAAATCGTCCTTACTACTACGATATAATGATGCAATTCAACTGACTTACGTCGTCGTGGCGAGCGTGTTTTGTTTTTCATCTACTCGTAGATAACCGCACGTTTTATGTCATATGTCGTAGTGGTAAGGATGATTTTCACTTGTAGTTGGAATCGGTCGAATGGCGTCGCATCGCGTCATCAGTATGTTTTGTTCGCGGCATAAGTCCGTCGCATCCAACGACGATATATTACTAGACTCCGCATGCACGATCTAAGGAACAAAAACTATACTGTCAACTCGCTGAGGTACTACGTAAGCGAGGGGGACGGGGTACTGCGTTGTGATTGGCTAACTCATGGTCTGTTCTGTCTCAAGGTATGTTTACGGCTCACAGGAGTGAGAGAAATACGACTTTTTTGCCTAATGTGTTGACAGACTTCGGTCACCTGTTATTAGGAGTCTAGTAATATAGCGTCGTTGGTCGCATCTTTGTTTTTTTTTTAAGGGTATATTACCCAAATGGCCCCATGAACAAATTTGTCGAAATCAGACATTTGAAAAAATAGCAAAAATATAAAAAAATATCAACATTGTCTTCACCAATTACTCATAGATTTCTGGTCCGATTTTTATGAAATAAAAATCAGTGACCTACTTCCGAAAGAAATGTTATTTTGAAGGTTATTTGAAACTTTTTTTGTGTTTGTTTTTGAAGTCGGTTCCATTAAAAAATAGTTATTTTTGTTTTATTTATTACCTCTATCCGAATATAAATATTTGATCATTGTTATTTTTGTGATAAGGTCTGGACGGTGGCCTGGGCGGCGGCATGTTCGGTAACAACAGTACTCTGGGCGGAGGACTCGGAATGGGCATGGGCAGTATGATGAACAACCAGAATACGGGCATCAAGTAAGTTATTTTTATCTATACATAATAATTATAATAAAACTAGAAAATTTATTTTTGTACATTAAATAAAAACTCAAAAAATATAGCCAGGGTATTAAAGAACAACCAATAGAACCCATTTCTAGCATTTTTAAAATTTTTGTCTGTTTATTTGTCCAGGTATCACGTAAAATGTACGAAATCAATGTAGATAACTTTTATACGCAACGATTAAGCGTAACTTGAAGAGGAATTTAGTTTTTGTTTCATTGGAATCGGTTCAGTCTATCAAAAGATATTTGAATTTAAAATGTTTCAGAAGTAAAATTACGGGTGCACTTTGGTCTCACACATTGATTTCGTACGTCAGTCGCGCGATCTAACTTCGAATAGAAAAACTACATTATTCAAATAACTGGAATGATCTGGAATGGACGGGAATGGAATTTTCTTAATAAATCTACGAAAATTCTAAATACAGGGTTTATTTGAAAAACGTGTCCTGAATTAAGCGCTTAGAACTAAAAAATACATTGTTCAATTCCGACATCCACGCGAACGAAGTCGCGGGCACAGCTAGTTTATAATATTTGTAACATCTTTCGTGCAGTGGTGGCCCAGTGGTATCGGTCCCGACTTAAAAATTGTAGGTCGTGGGTTCGAACCCCGTCAGGCGCATTACTTTGTGTAATATATTTCATCACCACTGCTCTCAAAACGGTGAAGGAAAACATCGTGAGGAAACCGGCATGTCCTAGAACCAAACATTCGAAGACATGTGACATCCACCAACCCGCACTGGACCCGCGTGGTGGATTATGGCACACTCCCTCTCACAGAGAGGAGGCCTGTGTCCCAGCAGTGTGAATGTTATAGGCTGATGATGATGAATATCTTTCGTCTCAGTTTCTTAGAGAAGAGCGAAGAGCTCGAGACTAAATTATTAGCAATCCACATCTTTCCTCGGGACGGCATTGGAAGCAGTCATGATAGCGAAGGCGGAGGCTGGACGCGTGAGGGAGAGGACAACGTCCACCTCACGATCCAGCCGCAGTGGGAGACGCTCACAGCAACGAACGTCGCGAGGCGATCTCCGGCCACGGTACGCGCGGGTATGCGGACGGCGAGTAATGGGTGACTCGCCGTTCAATCATGTACCATTCCCGGGTTGACAGCACGTTGTGTTCCACGTGAGCCTCAAAGAGTGGCAGCAGTTTAGAGGGCCAAAGCCTGCCGGGATCGCGGGACTATAATAACGAATTACCGTGACCCCGGAACCTAAAGGGCTATTGAAAAGGACACCGTGGATTTTAGTCAGTACAAGTCTCATATTTCCTCCTGCCCTGCCCGGGGTGGGAGGACTCATTTGATGATTTTACCACGATAAAATAAAACTGGACGGTCTAATTTGGGTTTTTTGACACCTAGTGATTACTATTTATTTATATATTACTATTAGATTAACTAGCCTGTTGGTCTAGTGGTTAGTGTCCCTGACTGCTATGCCGGGGGTCGTGGGTTCGATTCCCACCCAGGACAAATGTTTGTGTGATGAGCACGATCATTTGTTCTGTGTCTGGGTGTAATTTATCTATAATATGTATGTATTTAGAAATATATAAGTATGTTTATCAACTGTCTAGTACCCATAACACAAGCTCTGCTTAGCTTGGGACTAGATGGCGTTGTGTGATAGTTGTGGAATATTATTATTATATTATTAACTCTAATATTTGTTACAGTAACAGTCTGTCCGGCTCCTCAGCGGGTGGTAATGTTCATGAACAGATATTAACGTTGGCTGCTAGACCATACGGAGACTCGCCACTCTTCAAGGATCTGTTGCCGGATTCATGTAAGATATCATTTCTTTTATTATAATGAATACTCAAGAAATCTTGTACGGCCAACGACGATATATTACTAGACTCCTAATAACAGGCGACCGATGTCTGTCAACACATTAGGTCTTATATTCGTCTTATTTCTCACACTCCTGTGAGTCGTAAACATACCTTGAGACAGAACAGACCTTGAGTTAGCCAATCACAACGCAGTACCCCGTCCCCCTCGCTTACGTAGTACCTCAGCGAGATGACAGAATAGTTTTTGTTCTTTAGATCGTGAATGCGGAGTCTAGTAATATATCGTCCATGTGTACGGCACACAAAATTTCGTCTTAGCAAACTTGCTCATAACGTCATTCGTGCGATTTGCAATTTCCAGTAACTAAAAATGAAAATCGTCCTTGCTACTACGATATAATGATGCAATTCGACTGACTTACGTCGTCGTCGCGAGCGTGTTTTGTTTTTCATGTACTCGTAGATAACCGCACGTTTTATGTCATATGTCGTAGTGGTAAGGATGATTTTCACTTGTAGTTGGAATCGGTCGAATTGCGTCGCATCGCGTCATGAGGAAGCTGCCTTAAGTTACTAATTTGTTTTCACGCTATGTTATGGCGTGAAAAGTGGAAGAAGTAAAAATATTATGGATGCAAATTTTTTTTCTCTCTATAGCGACAACAGCAGAAGACGTGCTGAAACCAACAAATCCCGCGGCTGTGAAGGCAGTACTAGACAGTTGTAACAGCTCCGCGTACCGTGTGTCCTCGCCTAATTCTATGAGACTCACAGTGACGCCGAGGACTACACGCGATGATAAGGTAACATTGTAGAAAGACATTGTAGACATCCTTCAAACACATCCACACTTTTATTGAAAAAACACCTACACTACATTCACTGTCATTGTCTCACCCTCGAGTCGAGTTCCTCGGTGTGGTTAGTGACCCTGACTGCTATGCCGAGAGTCGTGGGTTCGATTCCCACCCAGGACAAATGTTTGTGTTATGAGCATGATCATTTGTTCTGTGTCTGGGTGTAATTTATCTATAATATGTATGTATTTAGAAATATAGGTATAAGTATGTTTATCTTTTCTACTGTAGTTTATAAACTGTTTGCATGCCTTAGTTAATGTTGAAATAATAAAATAATCCTTCTCCTATTTATGTTATAGTCTATGGTAGTTGGTAACACTGGCTCTATGAGAACCCCGTTTTACTTTTGTCTATGACATCACTAAAGCTGTATTTCGTTTTGCTATAAAATAAAGTTTTGCTTTTATCTAATTGTAAACCGGTTATTTTATTAATAATTCAACAGTTAAGGTAGTTAGTATATGGATAATCTTAAACTTAACATCTGAAACTTGTACCTACTTTCTGTGCAAATAAAGAAATATTCTATTCTATTCTATTCTATCAGTTGTCTAGTACCCATAACACAAGCTCTGCTTAGCTTGGGACTAGATGGCGTTGTGTGATAGTTGTGGAATATTATTATTAATTATCATTTTCTTACAGAAATCTCTATTTGACGGCCTAGAAGAGTCGGACGCTAGTCTAGAAGACAAGTTATGTCTGAAGCCGTCCCGCAAGCGTCTGGTACTGCGACCTAATCAGAGAGCTAACGACAGTCACCATGACTCCGTGGATCATAATAATGATACTGGCAGGTTAGTGGCTCAATTGTATGACAAGATATATTTCCAAAGACGGAACGGACAAGAGAATGTTGGCAAAAAGGGTGGTGAATGTTGGCAAAGAGGGTGGGAGAATCTTAGCAAAAGGGATAGGAGAATGTTGGCAAGAGGGTGGGAGAATCTTAGCAAAAGGGATAGGAGAATGTTGGCGTAAAGTGTGGGAGAATGTTGGAAAAAAGGGTGAATGTTGGCATAACCTGTGTGAAAATTTTGGCATAAAGTGTGGGAGAATGTTGGCGTAAAGTGTGGGAGAATGTTGGCATAATGTGGGAGAATGTTGGCATAATGTGTAGGAGAATGTTGGCGTAAAGTGTGGGAGAATGTTGGCATAAAGTGTGGGAGAATGTTGGTATAAAGTGTGGGAGAATGTTGGCAAGAAGGGTTGGAGAATGTTGGCATAATGTGTAGGAGAATGTTGGCGTAAAGTGTGGGAGAATGTTGGCATAAAGTTTGGGAGAATGTTGGCACAATGGGTGGGAGAATGTTGGCATAAAGTTCTCCCACCCAGGGCGGGAGAATGTTGGCAAAACGGGTGGTAGAATGTTGTCAATAAGCGTGGGAGATTATTAGCAATAATGTAGGGAGAATGTTGGCAAAAGGGATGGAAGAATGTCGGCAAAACGGGTGGGAGAATCTTGGCAAAAGGAATGGGAGGATGTTGGCATAAAGTGTGGGAGAATGTTGGCAAAAAGGGCGGGAAAATGTTGGCATAAAGTGTGGGAGAATGTCGGCAAAAAGGGCGGGAGAATGTTGGCATAAAGTGTGGGAGAATGTCGGCAAAACGGGTGGGAGAATGTTGTCAAAAACGGTGGGCGAATGTTGGCTAATGTGGACTAAAAGTGTGGGTGAATGTTGGCATAAAGTTCTCCCACCCAAGGCGGGAGAATGTTGGCAAAACGGGTGGTAGAATGTTGTCAAAAAGCGTGGGAGATTATTAGCAATAATGTTGGGAGAATGTTGGCAAAAAGGGTGGGAGAATGTTGGCAAAAAGGGCGGGAGAATGTTGGCATAAAGTGTGGGAGAATGTTGGTAAAAAGTGTTGTCAGGAATTGCCTAAAAGTATAGTGTAATATAACCCAGAACTAAGAAGAAATTGCCCAAAAGTGTGGAAATCAAAACAAAACTATGTCAAGGAATAAACTTTCATTGTAACTCTTTAATTACAGATCTCTAGAAGACCACGCTCACTCTAACGGTGGCCCGCCCAACAGAGAGTTGTCCTCCGAACAACAGCCGAACATGGACGAAGTTGACCGAAGACAGGACGAGTATGTGGCGCCGAAGAATACTTCGGCTGGGAGACGTAAGTATCTATACTAATATTATAGCTAATATTATACAGTTGAATCCGTTTATTATGACATCGAAGGGAAATAATAATCACGTCATACTAACAGGACGTCATACAAAGCATTTTGTACAGTAAAAACAATCTCCTGTTTTTGTCAGTATGTAAGTATTTATTTTAAATAGAGAGAGGCAAAATATAACTTAGTCAATATTATCTGATAATTCAACTATCTATTACCCACTGAGACTCAAAAAAACACCACAACCGAACATCGTCGGGTACGACGCTCCCGAAAACTGTCGAAGGTGTTCTGAATCACTTCGGTAAATGCATCAACTGGACACAATTGATTAAAAATAGGTCATAATAAGCGGCATGTCTCATAATGCGAAGTCAGTATATCCGATTTCGTTTAAAGAATTTTGTATGAAAACCAAACTTCTCTATGTAATACGTCATAATAAGCAGTTGGTCATTATAAGCGGGGTCATAATAAACGGATTCTACTGTACTAATATGCTAGCGGTTGTCAGCAGTTCCACCCGCTACAAGTCGAAATTTATCCCACAGGAACATAAAATCGAGATAAAAACTATCCTATGTGTTAATCCAGGTTATAAACTATCTGTATGCTTAATTTCATCCAAAACGGTTCAGTGGTTTTTGCGTGAAAGAGGAACAAACATTTGTATACTTACATCCAAACAAACTTTCACATTTTATAGTATTAGTAGGAAGTAGGATATACTATTTTGTTTAGTTGAACGCGCTAATCTCAGGAACTACTGGTGACATCAATAAAGGACAATGGGCAAAAATGTATGGAACTTGGTCCAAGATCCTCCACTGATGACTCCTATGGGAAATGAAAGCATATGGTTGGGACATCATTCTGGCAAGAGATTATCAAAATCCGTCCGGGGGTTCCTTTTTTATTTTGTTAAGTGACTACCTAACCTAACCTAACCTTGCCTATCCTGACCTAACCTAACCTAACTTTTTTTGTTCAACTGTAAATGATGCCCGACGCATACTGAACCATCTGTGAAGGCAGTTGGCTTGTGTGTGACTTATACCCACTAAAAATATCAACGGGACCTTAAATAGCTAACCTAACCTAACTTTTTTTGTTCAGCTGTAAATGATGCCCAATGCATACTGAACCATCTGGGAAGGCGGTTGGCTTATGTGTGACTTACACCCCCTAAAAATACCAACGGGATCTTTAAAAGCCAACCTAACCTAACTTTTTTTGTTCAACTGTAGATGATGCCCAACGCATACTGAACCATCTGGGAAGGTGGTTGGCTTATTTCGACTTACCTCCACCAAAAATAACAATGAAACCTTAAATAGCTAACCTAACCTAACTTTTTTTATTCAGATGTAAATGATGTCTGACAGATACTGAACCATCTGGGAAGGCGGTTGGCTTATGTGTGACCTACACCCACTAAAAATATCAACGGGACCTTAATAGCTAACCTAACCTAACTTTTTTTATTCAGCTGTAAGTGATGTCCGACACAATGACATACTGCACCATCTGGGAAGGCGGTTGGCTTATGTGTGACTTTAACCCATATCAACAGGACCTTAACATAACTTATGCGTTGGGCATCATTGAAAATAAGCCAACCGCCTTCCCAGATGGTTCAGTATGCGTTGGGCATCATTTACAGCTGAACAAGAAAAGTTAGGTTAGGTTAGCTATTCAAGGTTTCGTTGGTATTTTTGGTGGAGGTAAGTCACAAATAAGCCAACCGCCTTCCCAGATGGTTCAGTATGCGTTGGGCATCATTTACAGCTGAACAAGAAAAGTTAGGTTAGGTTAGCTATTTAAGGTTTCGTTGGTATTTTTGGTGGAGGTAAGTCACAAATAAGCCAACCGCCTTCCCAGATGGTTCAGTATGCGTCGGAAATCATTTACAGCTGAATAAAAAAAGTTAGGTTAGGTTAGCTATTTATGGTTTCGTTGGTATTTTTGGTGCAGATAAGTCGAAATAAGCCAACCGCCATCCCAAATGGTTCAGTATGCATTGGGCATCATTTATAACTGAACTAAAAAAGTTAGGTTAGGTTAGCTATTTATGGTTTCAGTTTGGTATTTTTGGTGCAGATAAGTCGAAATAAGCCAACCGCCTTCCCAGATGGTTCAGTATGTGTCAGACATCATGTACAGCTGAATAAAAAAGTTAGGTTCGGTTAGCTATTTAAGGTCTCGTTGGTATTTTTGGTAGATGTAAGTCACACATAAGCCAACCGCCTTCCCAGATGGTTCAGTATGCATCGGGCAACATTTACAGCTGAAAAAAAAGTTAGGTTAGGTTAGCTATTTAAGGTCTCGTTGGTATTTTTGGTAGATGTAAGTCACACATAAGCCAACCGCCTTCCCAGATGGTTCAGTATGCATCGGGCAACATTTACAGCTGAAAAAAAAAGTTAGGTTAGGTTAGCTATTTAAGGTCTCGTTGGTATTTTTGGTAGATGTAAGTCACACATAAGCCAACAGCCTTCCCAGATGGTTCAGTATGCGTCGGGCATCATTTAAAGCTGAAAAAAAAAGTTGGGTTAGGTTAGCTATTTAAGGTGCTATTGGTATTTTTGGTGGAGGTAAGTCACAAATAAGCCAACCGCCTCCCCAGATGTTTCAGTATGCGTTGGGTATCATTTACAGCTGAATATAAAAAGTTAGGTTAGGTTAGCTATTTAAGGTCTCGTTGGTATTTTTGGTAGATGTAAGTCACACATAAGCCAACAGCCTTCCCAGATGGTTCAGTATGCGTCGGGCATCATTTACAGCTGAAAAAAAAAGTTATGTTAGGTTAGCTATTTAAGGTGCTATTGGTATTTTTGGTGGAGGTAAGTCACAAATAAGCCAACCGCCTCCCCAGATGTTTCAGTATGCGTTGGGTATCATTTACAGCTGAATAAAAAAAGTTAGGTTAGGTTAGCTATTTAAGGTGCTATTGGTATTTTTGGTGGAGGTAAGTCACAAATAAGCCAACCGCCTCCCCAGATGTTTCAGTATGCGTTGGGTATCATTTACAGCTGAATAAAAAAAGTTAGGTTAGGTTAGCTATTTAAGGTGCTATTGGTATTTTTGGTGAAGGTAAGTCACACATAAGCCAACCACCTTCTCAGATGGTTCAGTATGCGCCGGGCATAATTTATAGCTGAACAAAAAAAGTTAGGTTTGGTTAGGTTAGGTAGTCACATAAACGCCTATAAAAAAAGAACCCCAGGACAGATTTTGATAATCTTTTGCCAGAATGATATTACAACCATGTTCTTTCATTTCCCATAGGTGGCATCAGTGGAGGACCTTGGACCACTTTTGCCCATTGTCATTTCACATAGAAAAGTATTTAGTCTGATTGTGAATTGAATTCTGACCCGAAAGCTTTTTTTATCGTGGTAAAATCATCAAATGAGTCCTCCTACCCCGGGCAGGACGGGAGGGACTGTCAGACTTTTACTGACTAAAAGGAAGCGAGTTGCCCTTTACTCGCTGTCCGCATGCCCGCGCCTACGGTGGCCAGAGGTCGTCTGCCGACGTCCGACGACGAGGGCATCTATCACTGCTATTGGGGCGGAGGGAGGACGCTGTCCTCTCCCTCTCGCGGCCCGCCTCCTCGTTCGCGAACATTACTGCTTCGCAGAAGAAGGCGACTGCTTACCATACATAGGGTCAACATACTATTTTTTATTGTGTTATTAAATTGTTTTCTATTTTCTTTCGCAGAAGCTGATATCAGTTCTGGCTCCGACAGACACGGTAGTTGGTGAGTAACGAATTTTCAATTTTATCATTGCCAAAACGTTTTTTTTTGATAACTATTATCGCCTTCTAAGCGAAACTCGAAAATAATCCCACGGAAACGTAAAACTAGGTTACTTAAACGGTACCCTATTTGTTCTCTTAAGATGTAAACTACCTCTGAACGAAATTTCATCAAGATCTTTTCAGCTTTTATGACATGACGTGACATCCACATTTTTGCATTTACAATCATGTTAGATAAAGAATATAATTTTTTTTCAGGCTAAGCGCTTCGAAGATGCCCTGGAACGACAAGGAGAAACCTATTGACGGAGAGCCAACACCGAGGCTGTACCCTAACTTGGGTGAGTTTATATCTATGCTCTCATCTTTATGTGATAGTTTTTTTTTATATTTTACTTTTATAGAAACTTTTATAAGCGGCATTGCCAGAGTTAACCAACTCAGTCAGGCACATTACTTTGTGTAATTTATTTCATCACCCCTGCAGTAAATTAAATAATCACTGGGTAAATTAAATAATCTCTGTGATTCGTTTTTCTGAATGTTGCATAATTAGTCTTTGTCATAACGGTAAAATTTTATACACTTTTATTACATCTATAAATACGTCTATATACATATATAACATATTTATTTATACCTGTACATTTTATTTTATTGTATTCTGTTGGTACATGTATATTTATTGTTTAATTATTATATGTATAGATTATTTTAACACACACACTCTATAAAGCTGATTTACATCTGTGACGTCTCACAAGGCTCAGTTGAAAACCAGTGTCAGGCTCCCTGTGGCCGGGCTTTATGCTGAACTGAGCCTATTAATTATATAAATTTATTATTATTGGAATGGGAAAATCTGAGATTTTCGCCAAATATTTCACTGCAACAAGTTCACTCTGAGCCGTATATGCATCAAGTCGTAACTACTACCTCCTCTTCCAGACAAGGACCTCCAAGCAGCCGCGTCCTCCCGTCGCGCCAGCTGGCTGACCACGAAGCCCCTCCGTCCTCCTCCCTCCAACAACCCTGACTCCGCGGAGAACTCCGTCCGGGAACTGGCTGTGAGGACCGACCGGGACCATGACAAGGAGAACATTGATACTTTGTCCAGTGAGTTGATTTTAACTTTTCGTAGTTTTGTAAAGGGATATTATAGAAACTAGCGGACCGTCCCAGCTTCGCACGGATGGAAGACCTCTAAAACCGGTCCCGATGGTTATAAACATAATAGAAAAAAAATTAGCCGAATCGGTCCACCCGTTTTCGAGTTATGAGCTTAGCAACACATTTTGCGATCCATTTTAATATTGCAA
This sequence comes from Agrotis ipsilon, assembly GCA_028554685.1. Taxonomy (NCBI): domain Eukaryota; kingdom Metazoa; phylum Arthropoda; class Insecta; order Lepidoptera; family Noctuidae; genus Agrotis; species Agrotis ipsilon. Next base: position 12,986 of record JAPNUC010000034.1, on the reverse strand, counting down.
TACAAAAAGTTTGAAAAATATTGTACAAAAAGTATTGTGAATTGCGTCTAAATTAGTTACTTACTAACTACTACAATTTAAGTAGTTTTAAGAAGGAATATTGATAGAATTGTCGGAGAAATATTGTCTGAAAGTGGGGGTAATTTTGTCTAAGAAATATTGGGTCATTTTGTCAAAGTGGGGTAATGTTGTCTAAAAATTTATGAGTAATGCTGCCCAATTGAGTCGGATAATATTGCCACACTTTGTGTGCCTTACCCCTCGTTTTCACCAAGAAAACAAATTAAATAGTAATTTCAATACAATACTTAGAATACTGTTGCGCAGCGTGTTACGGGTTCGAAACCCCCACGGAACAAGTATTTGTTCCGTGTCAGGCAGTTTGTGTATGATAAGTATGCGGACAAGTGAAACAACGGGTAGCTGAATTTATTTGGCAAACAACACTATTTATATAGGAGTAGATGCAACCACCGTGAGTTTATATGTTTGTAAACGCACCCACGATACAGGAGAAATTCATAGTGTGGGGCAATGTTTAAAAAAATATACTTTGGTGAGAACGAAAATTCTTATCAGACGCCAAAACGGCGTTATTATAAATCTATCCTGCACTAGTATAGTACCTCCTCCTCCTCCCTCCTCCCTCGTCTCACCTCCCCTCCCTCCTCCCCCCAGCCTCCTCCCCCGGGTGCCTCCAGTTCTGCCGGCACCGCTGGGGCGAGCAGGCCGGATGCTCGAGATGTGAGAAGATAGCGCATCAGATTGGTGGATTATATGGTTTAATTTTTATTTACAGTTGTTTTTAGTTTGTAGATGTTGCTATTATTGTGTCAAACAGGGTGAATAAATATGCAGGGGTTAACGAGATCCAACCAGCCCGCGAAATACAAAATTTCTTTCGTTTTTTGCAATTTGCAGACCAGTGCTAGTTTGACAAACAAAATTATAATCATGCAAAACACCAATACAAACCCTCCAAGTTCATAAAGTTCTAGGAATGACTTTATCTGTTTTTTTTTTTCCTAGGCCTTTATGAACTTGGGGGGGTTGTATTGGTGATTTTGTTGATTAAAATTTTGTAACTAAATACGTTTTACAGCCGCGAAAAGTTTTTTAATCAACATACAACCTAGCACTGGCCTGCAAATTGCAAAAAACGCAAAACAAAAATGAATTTCGCGGGCTGGTTGGAGCATACACCTTAATCGGGACAACACTTTAGAAGGGATTTTAAAAAAATAATTTAAAAAATTGATTACTTGTTGGTAACCTATCATAATAATACAATATTAAAATCCCTGTTAAAGTTTTGTCCCGATTCACCACTGAGTCCCTATTCACCCCGTTTGACTGGTATGTATGTAGATTTATCAGATATCATGTATCTTTTAATTCTTTTAATGTCTTTTTTTTAACATATTTGTATACTCATACCATTTTTCCATAGAGTAGAAACTTCAAAGGAATTTTCCTTTTATCTCGCCCACGTTCATAAATAAGTTGGCCTAAGCGAAATCAAAATGTGAAATACGATTATCCACTGCTAAACATAATAGGTCTCCCCTTTTAGACCGCCACGACGAACGACAATTCACCACTTGCGTCCATCGAATGTCCGCGACTCTCACAATTCGATTTTATTGCTCAACTAGCTTCTGCCCGCGACTTCGTACGCGGATCCTGTTGCTTATGCCAGCGACAACGGGTTCGTCAAAATCGAAGATCTGAAAAATCTGATGCCGAATTCCAAGGGCCTGGGTAAAAAATAAAGGGAGTTTTGGCTAGTAGAATTTTAGTAGTAAAATTTTTATTCATATTTTCATCGTCATCGACAGTCAGTCCTAAACTGTTACCGCCTTCACTGCGTGGAGGTAGGTACTCCCAGCTTATGTTTTTTTTTAATAATTATATACAGTTAAATTAGTGATAGCTTTGATTTCCACATCAGATCCTCAATTTTATACATCAACAGAGAGTGCTCATCAGGCTAAACAACTCTTGCTAAGACGTCATTCCTATGTATGTTAATGTGTAGCTGGGCTCTTGGAGTTCCACATCAGGTGTTCTAGATTTTCAAATTTATTCTATCAGCAGAAAATGCTCATCACTTGAAACATTTTTTTACGGCACCATTTTTGTATCTCTTATAGTTAAGCTAGTCTGTTGCGGTTCTGCACCAGGTGTTCAAGTTTCCAAGATAAATTGTAGCTTATTTATTAGACAGACTTATTACCTATACAAAAAAAAATCGTTCAAGTCCGTCCAGTACTTTTTGAGTTTATATTAAGCCGTACATACAAACAGACAAAAATTCTAAAAACTTTATGTTTGGATTTGGTATCGATTGCAGATCACACCAAAAGTATTCTTAAAAAAAAAATCAATGTACAGTTTTGACTTTCGTACCATTTTATTATGTGTATAGATTATAGTTAATAATCTATACACATAATAGATTATAGAACTTCTCGATAAACAACATTAATAGTTTGGCTCTCCGCAGCCAAAATGTAGAGAGAGTCAGGACTGGTGACGCGGGAGCAAGCGACGTACAACTGCCCGTGTGAGAAGCAGCTCGTCCTGAGGTCGACACCCCGCTGCCCTTAGTGTCTGTCCCTGAGACTTATTGATGGTCATCGCGAAGCAAACACTCACGGGGAACTGTACGCGCTTGAACTGGAACGGGAAGTTATGAGGTATTAGGGGAATGCGTGGTATAAACACTGCCTCGCCGACGGCACAGCCCGTAAGAATTTCCGCCTCAATGGTATGTCTGTGGAGCGAGATAACTTTAAGTCGTGTCCCGTTACACAATTTCGGAGGAGATAGGTTCCGAAGAAGCATAATCGGGACACCGACCTTCAGCTTGATGGTATGCGCTGGAAGTCCACTTGCTGACAGGGAGTTCAGAAATTCCACGGGATAATTTGTGGCGTCATCTTGCTCGACGACAGTGTTTATAGAGGTGTAGACCACTTCATTACCCTCAATTTCCGAGAGAATGCATTCGTTAATTGCTGCAGCCTGGTCATTTTTAGGCGTCAAAATGGCCCGCTCACACAGCCAAGAATTCTGCTGTTCCGGTATACGACTAATGTTCCCGTATACACAGCGAATGAGTTCTTCTAAGCTGGATACAACTCTACCGAGAGACTCTGGAAGCACCACCTGTCCACCTCTCTCCTCTGGTAGAGTTCCTTCGCCAAGACTTAGAAGGACATCGGAGAATTCTTGAGCACGTGCATTTCCGCCGAGCCGAGCTCTCATATTAATGGTCAAGCGCAGCGTTCGAACATGTGACCACAACGAAGATCGTTTCAACGAAGCATTCACTTCGTCAGCCCTCGATCCCCGCGTCACCACGGGAAGCGTTTGTCGGAAATCGCCACTGAATAGAAATGTGACACCACCCATCAAATGTTCATTCCTGCGTATGTCCTGCAGGGTTCTATCCACGGCCTCAACTGCCTTCCTATTGGCCATCGTACACTCATCCCATACGATCAAAGAGCAATCCTTGAGAACGTGTCCCTTATCACTGTTACGTGACACACCACAAACAGGCGTTTCGGCGTTCTCTAAATTGATGGGAATTTTAAACATGGCATGTGCTGTCTTACCACCCGGAAGTAGTGTGGCAGCGATTCCCGACGACGCTACAGCAATGGCAATTTTGCCTTGCCTCCTTACCTCTGCAAGTATGCCAGTGGTAACAAATGTTTTTCCTGTTCCACCAGGAGCATCTAAGAAAAACATTTTACCCTGGTTTTTCTCAACGCTTTCAAGGACGGTGTCATAAATTTGTTTTTGCTCTGAAGAGAACAAAGAGATATGGTCATTTCGTATGGTAGTCATTTCTCCAGGATCGTAATTTGTCTCAGCGTTATACTCCCGATTACCACGGTCTTGATGCGGTGATAATTGGGGAGCTGATAACCCATATTCGACCAGTGGATTCCCTCCGATAGAAATGACCACGTCTTGAAGTGAACTGAGACAGGTGTTCAGCACGCGTTCATCAGTTATTTCGACTACGTCTCCAGTGGCATGCCTCAAAGCTCGTAGAAAATCTTCAGACAGATGACGGCGATACTTCTCCCATAAAGCTACCGGGTTCGGCGACTCCACAAAACACCAATATGACGGCAAACAGATGACGCATGCGGCTGGGATTGTCACTGACGCTCGCCTCCGCGAGGGTGTCATCCCAGTTTTTGGTCACCGTCGAGAAGGTGACGTGCTACGCAGGCTGCGCGGTAAGTGGGATACTCTGCGCCATCAAGCGTCCTCAGAAAGGCGAAAGACGTTGGGCCTCGGACCGTATGAAGTAACAACCGCAGAAAATAGCATTCGCCATTATTCGGGTGCACGGTATAAACTCTACCCAATGCGGTGTCCTTGTAAATTCCCGGAAAACCTTCCACAGCACCTCCTCGTCGACGTCGGTTAAATACACCCCTTTGCTTGTCGTACGTGTAATATGCAGGCACCTCGTCATACATAAGGGACCTCGCAAACTGGTCGACTTCACAGAGCCTAAAAAATGCCAAGAGAGTTGTTTGGCGCGGATTTTCCAAGCGCTCAGCAATGTTGTCGGGATCAAAATATATGCGCTGTCCGTTCTCTAGGTGGACGTCTAAATGCATGACGGTAGGATGCCTGTCATGTATAGAGAACGCCAGTATCCGCCAAACTGCCTCAGACGTGCTGATGTAGCGACCAGACTGGTACTTGGTCACTTCGTCTCTATCAGTGCTCTGCAAAGCAAACGTCGCCTGATCGCTCCCTTTGTTGACGTATTTGCAGATATATTTGATCGACTCGACGCTGGTGCACGACTCGACGTTGATGTGCGTCTGGAAGGTCCTGGACAGTACTGGTGAGTAAGGAACAATCCATCTGTTATCGACCGGTTGCGCCTGGCCACGCACGCTCAGCTCAGTGGAATGGCCGCCCTCTGCTGTTGATCGGCGCCGGTATGAAGGATATCCATCCTCACCAGTAATGGTTTCGTTGGTAAATTTTTTCGGGAATCTTTTCGTACACCTTCCGTCTTTCATGCATGGGGAACTCGGATTTAACATGCCACAGGGGCCATGAACCATGTGACTTTTCACAATCTGATGCAAAACAGGATCGACGTCAGGGTCGGGAAGCTCAGCACTTATGACTTGATCAATCTGGTTGGGCCTGATCTTCTCTTCCAACCACAAAAGTAGGTGCGCGTGTGGCAAGCCGCGTTTTTGCCATTCCACGGAGTACATGTGACATCGAACTGCACCAAACACTTTTGCCTTTGTTAGAAGATCCATAAGGCACTTCAACTTCAGGTGGAATACGCGAGAGATCAAGTCGTGCCTGTCGTACGAAGCCTGTCCTGCAAGAAGTTTGAGCTGTTATTTCAGGCCACTTTGGGTTGGTAGTGATGGTTATGAAGAGGTCCGGCCGACCAAACTTACGGACGTAACAAAATGCATCTTGGGTCCTCTCGTGCATGTACCGCGGACCTCCTGTGAAGGTGGAGGGGAGAATGACCATCCTTCCTATATCCTGAGCATTTGTATCATTCTGCATAGCATCTCTGAGATGGACGTAGTTCTCAGCTCTCAGCTTTTTTTGGTTGGACCTTATAAATACCAACGCTCTGTCTCGATTTTGGCGTACATGTCCACCAGAAACTGACTAAAAAGCGTACGGTAATGATGGAGATAAGAGCCATTGTTTATCCTCAGCTGGATCAAGAAGCTGTAGTACTGCATGGCGGATGTTTTTTTTGTTATAATTTGGGGAACCTGTCTGGGGGTCTACATTATAGTGGGCGAAATGGTAGCCGTCCTCTCCGTGACAGAACATGAGCGGATACTGAAGAGAATCGTACGCGCGATGAGTTTCACTGATCCTTTGCAGCCGGTCATCATGCGTGCGTAAAACGATGTCTCTTTTATCACACTCCTGATCGACTAATACAACGGCTACCTCATTCGTCGTTGGCGCATTATATCGCCCCGGATGGGCTGCAATCGGCTTTTTATCTGCGCTGATGACAAATTTAAAGCGGTGGCGCTCATTCTCAGTCACCGACGCCAGGGCGGCTTTGAAGTTGCCAATGTGCGGATTTACGTTATGCAACATATTTTGCAATCCTCTGACCAGACCAGGGTCCAAATTGGGGATGTGTCTACTTCGCAGGTTTGCCTGTTCTTCAAAATCACTCACAAAATAGATTTGCAAAAATTTTGGAATGTCTGTAGGAAGCAGCGATCCGATTTGATGGTAAACTTGCCCCTGCACCTTGAATGTCGGCATGAATCCTGCTTCAACAATTTGATTTGCACCAAACGAAGTCATCTGGAAGGCGCTGTTATATGCTCGGATGTTTTTCAAAAAATGGCTGGATTTCGGATGCTCGCCATTTAGTAGAACTCTTACCAGATCTGGCGGATCTTGCATAGACTCCAAGCGTACCTTACCAGATGCACAACACATCCCATTGGTCTCCCCTTTCCATTTGCGGGCTTGGCAGTGGGCACACACTTCTTCTAAGATGCCAATATCTCCGTGTGCGGCGTAGTTAATCACAACATTGTACATAAATCCACTTCCCTCTTTATTTAGCCACGGTTGCTCTTCGATATCGTAAACCGTGGATTCATCGTCAGATGTTGAAAGTTGGTTTACGATACGCCGCAGACGATCTTGTTCTAGTTGTGCCGCACGCTGTTCGCCCGACCAAGATCCCCGAAACTCTTGAATTCTGTCCCGTTCTTGGGATAGATGAGCAGACGTATCGCCACGCACGTCGTGGTACCGCTGCCGAGCAGCTGCATGACGTTCTTCACGCTGCTCATCGGTCTCCAACGACCGTGAAAGGGCATGTTGAGAGCGATCTCTTCTTAACCGGGTCTCACGCTCTTCATAATCTTCGATCGATCGAGAAAGGGAAGTGTAACTCCGCTGCGAACTCAACCTCATCTCTCGCTGCGTGTACGTCTCTGACGCGCGAGACTCAGCGTGGCGCTCCCGGTCACTTTCCAGTCGAGCTTCTCGTCCTTCAGTACTCTCGCATGATCGAGCGGCATCTGTGCGAGAGCGCTGGGAACTCAACCTCATCTCTCGCTGCGTGTACGTCTCTGACGCGCGAGACTCAGCGTGGCGCTCCCGGTCACTTTCCAGTCGAGCTTCTCGTCCTTCAGCACTCTCGCATGATCGAGCGGCATCTGTGCGAGAGCGCTGGGAACTCAACCTCGTCTCTCGCTGAGTGTACGTCTCTGATGCGCGAGACTCAGCATGGCGCTCCCGGTCACTTTCCAGTCGAGCTTCTCGTCCTTCAGCACTCTCGCATGATCGAGCGGCATTTGTGCGAGAGCGCTGGGAACTCAACCTCGTCTCTCGCTGAGTGTACGTCTCTGACGCGCGAGACTCAGCATGGCGCTCCCGGTCACTTTCCAGTCGAGCTTCTCGTCCTTCAGCACTCTCGCATGATCGAGCGGCATCTGTGCGAGAGCGCTGGGAACTCAACCTCGTCTCTCGCTGCGTGTACGTTTCTGACGCGCGAGACTCAGCGTGGCGCTCCCGATCATTTAATAGGCGCATTTCGTATGCTTCTATATTTTCCAGAGACCGCGACGTTGCATTTCGAGTGCGCATAGTATCTAATCGGGACTGGCGCGACGTACTACTTTCTCCACGTCGAGTTTCCGCATTTGTTCTCGAAGAGTAACCAACCTTGTCTCACGCTCAACGGCGGTTTTCAAGAGATCGAGCTAACCTTTTCCTTCGAGAATCGTTTGAAGAATGGGATAGATTAGACCGTTTTCTAGGCATTTTGATAATTTTAAGTTTGAAAGAAAACAAAAAATTATTTACACACAGATAATGATAGTTTTAAGCAGTAGTCCGATTGAAATAAATGTTTTCACGTTAAATGGTTAAATTCGTCCAAGCAAGTACTCTTTGGTTTGAGCACACGATAACTTATAGCAACACAGGTATTTAGGTAACCCCAGTTTCTATAGGTTGAGGCGACGACATCTGTACTCATAACATCACTTTTTGTGAACGAAACCATAGCGCGATCTAATTCGACGACAACGCCATCTAGTTAGCTAGTCGGAACTATTTTATATGGTGAAAATTATAACACATGTAAGCTATGACTATACACGATTTTAACATGAAATAAAAGGCTGTGTGATAGTAAAAAAAAAACAAGTGCTAGTTGGACTCGCCAATAAAGGGTTCTGTAGCAGCAAGTAACATAATATAAACGTTTTTGTAGTTGGTTGTAATTTTGAAAGGTAAATTACGGTTTACGATTTATGACGATCTTTAATTTTATACGTCAACAGAGAGTGCTCATTATGCTAAAAATCTCTTTCCAGAGGTCGGGTTGCCGCGCAAGACCGCGACCGGAGTCCGCGACGGATGATTGCTACCGTTCTGTCTCCTGTCGCTGTCTCGCTCGCGAACTGGTACTCATACATTGCCTAATGTCAAGTGTTTCGCGGTCACCTGTCGCTGTCTCCTGTCGCCGTCTCCTGTCGCCGTCTCTAGCGCGAACCGCCACATTAGTCGTCATTGATGTATATGTTATATTGTAGCTGGACTCTTGGAGTTCCACATCAGGTGTTCTAGATCTACAATTTTCAACAAAAAGTGCTCATGCCTGTTGATTATGCCAGCGACAACGGGATCGTCAAAATCAAAGATCTGAAAATTCTGACACCCAAGTCCGGGTAAAAAATTAATGGGAGTTTGGCCAGTAGAATATTTTTTTTATTAAGATATTCATCGCCATCGAAAATCAGTCCTAAACTGCGACCGCCTTCACTGCGTGGAGGTAATCCCAGCTTATGTTATTTTATAATTATACATTGAAATTAGTGATAGCTTTGATTTCCACATCAAGTGTTTCAGATCTTAAATTTTTATACCTACATCAATAGATAATGCTCATCAGGCTGAACAACTCTTTCTAAGACGTCATTCCTATACTCATATGTTATAGTGTAGCTTTTTTTTAAGTGGTAATATCATCAAATGATCCCTCCCGCCCTGCTCGTGGCTGTCAAAACAAAACGCGCCGTCGACCCGGGCATGCTCCATGGTCGGACAGCGAGTTGCCCTTTACTCGCCGCATGCGTGCCCGCGCCTACAGTGGCCGGAGATCGTCCCGCGACATCCGTCGCCGTGGGCGTCTACCTCTGCGTCTGGGGCGGAGGGAGGACGGTGCTCTTTCTCTCACGCGTTCCACCTCCGCCTTCGCGAGCAGAACTGGCTTCGCAGAAGGAGGCGACCGCCTTCCACTCCGTCTCGCCTCGCAGCATGGCCGCGACCAATGCCGAGCGCGACAGGTCTCCGCCTATCGCCCGCGTGAGGACACGGCGGTGCTCCGCCCAAGCAGGGCAGTCCTGCACCGTATGCTCCATCGTGTCCTCCGGTTGGTCCTCGCAGTGGTGACCACCCGGGCGTTTCCTCCTTCTTTATTTGATACAGGAACCTCGCAAAGCTTCCATTGCCGGTGAAGACTTGCGTCAAGTGGTAGGTGAGGACGCGTGGGACCTATCCAGCCACTCCTCAAAGACTCGGTTGTGACAGTCGTTCCTTCCAAACTGCCCTGAGATCGCGCCGGAGCTCTTCCCACCGCGCCTCGACTTCTCGAGGCAGCGAGGATACGCCCCGACGCTGCGCCTCCGTAATAGTTTAGCTGGGCTCTTGGAGTTCCACATTGGGTGTTCTAGATCTTCAATTTTTATACGTCAACAGAGAGTGCTCATCAGGCTGAACAACTTTGCTTAGACGTCATTCCTGTACATGTTATAGTGTAGCTGGGCTCTTGGAGTTCCACATCAGGTGTTCCAGATCTTCAATTTTATTCTCTCAGCAGAAAATGCTCATCACGTGGAACACTTTTTTCTATCGCACCATTTTTGTATCTCTTATGGTTTAGCTGGTCTGTTGCGGTTCTGCGCCAGGTGTTCAAGTTTCAAAATAAATTATAGCCTATGTTTTGACCAGACTTAATACCTATACAACAAAAAAAAAATCATTCAAATCCGTCCAGTAGTTTTTGAGTTTATCCCGGACATACATACAGACAAACAGATAAACCAGACAAACAGACAAACAGACAAACAGACAAACAGACAAAATTCTAAAAAACTATATTTTTGGCTTCGGTATCGATTGTAGATCACACTCCAAGTATTCTTTTAAAAAAATATTCAATGTACAGTTTTGACTTTCTACTATTTTTCTATTCTATGTATGATTAGCTGGAGCAGAAATAAAATAAAATAGTCTATTTATTTATGAATCTGTCAAAGTGAACTTTATCGACCATAAGACTATAAATATTCATTTTTATACTAGGGATTACACACATTTGTTGTGTGTACATTTATAGATCCTCTCTTTCCCCCTTTCTCTTTATCATTTATACTATTAGTACCGTAATTTAAACCAAATACCCTATTCACGTTTAATCATCATTATTCTTCCATAATGTAACCCCCTCATTTGTTCTCAGTGTCCGAAGAGGAGCACGTATCACATAGAGAGGGCCTCCTCATCCGACTCGGATTGAAGTTGGACCCGACCGGGGGCTACTACCACCATAACTACTTGGATGAGATGATCTTGGTTACGTACATAGATGAATTTTATTTGACTGGCCTGTTGTTAGTGGTTAGTGGTAACGTGTCAAAAAAAAATAATTTTTTGTTTTGGTGTGATTTGGTTAGTTTTACAATTTTACACTAACATTAATAAATAAAGTAAATGGCCACATTTGGATGGAGTTATAAGGTTGTAAAAAAGTCATTTGACAGTCCCAAAAATGTATGTTTTTTATGCTGGCCTTGAAATAAAATAGATTTTTATTTTAAAAATCATAGAAAAAAACTAACACTCATTTATATCTAATCTATTTCTAGTCGCTTATTCCTTTGTCAACTATTTTTTCTGCCATTTGTCCTGTAATGTTACCATTACAGGCGAATGCTGTAACAACAAACAAAAAAGAAAAAAAAAATCAAAACAATTTTTTTTTTTTTTAACTAAACTCATTTTTGTTTTTTCAGTTTTTTTTTTGTAGTTTTTTTTTTGTCTGTAGTTGTTTTACGTTTTTGTAGTATGATAGTATCGATTTGTCAAAACTATGTACTTTCTCTTTCTTTCTCAGCTCTGCGTTCGGACGGCACCTTGGGCGTCGTTCCTCACTCACGAATCGGTTCGTAAGAACTCCGGGTAACGTGTTACTATGACTGTGAGATCGACGTGGCCGGCATGGACCTGGATAGCTTGGTAAGTTGTACCTACAAAAATTATACAAAATTAAATTGAAACCAAATCTTAACTATCCAGAGTGTTTCTTTTAAAATGGGCCAAAAAGGAGGAAATCCTTATCCATAAGAGCTACGGGAAAACTTTGTTAGGAAACCTTACGCCTTTTTTGATGTTGACAATTTGGCGTTTTTACTTTTTTGCGTCAAGTGTGAGTTGTCCCCAAACATGAGTTAAAATGACCAATTTTTTTTTAAGCCTTTTCGAACTCTTCTCTTTTTATGTAAGGATCATTTCATTGTATCGGACGAAAAAATCGGGAACGGTGGAAGTTGTCAAATTTAGCAACATATTTTTTTCCTACAAATTGTTTTTTTTGAACGACAAAAATTCCCATTTTTTTTTAAGGATGTTTTTTGATTTTAGTTGTGTCATGTACGGATCATTCATTGTATGAGAAGAAAAAATGTCGGACAATGGACAAGTTAGTCAAAATACAGTAATTTTTCTTATTAACAGCATAAAACACGTATTATAGTACTAAGATTTGACCCACTTATGAAGTCCAGGGACGGTTAAAAATGTTTATTTTATTGTTTCTGGCGGTCGGTACGAAAATTTGCGGGCCAGCTATAATGAGTAATGCAATCTACATTACAAACTTACATATTATTTACTTAGCCTATGAGTGTTGTCTTTTTACCATTAGCTAGAATAACAGAATGCCTGCGAATAAACCTGTATCATTTGCCGTTATGTTCACGTTAGATGCAAAGCTAGGACCACGGACTAGCAAGCAAAGTTAAATATTTCTATAGTTTGTATCTGTTACTCGCGCTTCCCGGGGCTCGTGGCTAAATAATGAGGGATTTTCTTTTTGTGTTTCCCTAGTCGATGATAAAATGGCGTGAACAACTTGGTATGTTCTAGTTTACAATGACCGGAAACGTCGTCTTTTTGTTTTTTTTCACTTGATTGTATTTTGAGATCTTAAAACGTAAGTACATGTCGCCCACCACATCCCACCATTGGCATTTGGAAAATAAATAACAACAAGGAAACAGAAAAAAATATTTATTGCCCAGCTTTTAATTTATGAGTTTTCCACGGCCATAAAGAAAAATTTCCCAAGAGGACAAAAGAAGAGACGTCTGTCGCCTCCGTGGATTTGGCCAAAAATGAAGGCAAAATCTAAGTAACGTAGTCAGTTCACACGCTATCTACAGAGTTCTTGAAACTACTTTTTTTAATCTCGAAAAGAAACTTCTCATTCGTATAGGTAGGTATTCAAGCCGGCGATTAGACCTGTCATATTGTATGGATCGGAATGCGCGGCTGTGAAAAAGATGGCACTAGAAACAATTCATCATCATCATCAAATTCAGGCCGTTAAGACGTCCACTGCTGAACATTAGGCCTCCCTATAGATTCCAGTAGGAACGGTTGTAATCGGGCCTTTGCCCATCCAGTTGATCCTGTGGCCTCATAAGCTCGTTGTCCACCCCCCTTTAGTGGGTGGACGTCCTCGTGGTCTCCCTTCGAGACCTTACGGCCCCATTCGGCCATCGTTTTCTTGCCTGCTATATGGCCTGCCCATGACATTTCACTTGCTACATTCGTGTGGCTATGGTCGGTTACTTTGTTCGTTCTACGAATCTCCTCATTTCCTGAGTCGATTACGCTAGAGAGACTCGAGCCAT